>JABWIB010000033.1:121148-137079 GCA_016617825.1 Platyplectrum ornatum | reverse complement strand
TCTTTCCCAAAAGTATTTTCGGCTGGTGGTAATAGCCGGCATAGGGTTCCTTGAGGCGGATGGTAGGGAGAGAGGGAGGGCCCACCATCCACAAGGCCAGTCCTGGTCTTGAAGCCTGTGTAGGCCTAATCAGGTGTGCACCTGTGCAATCCCTTGATGAGGTGTGTGATGAGTGTGTACTGGGTCTCACTGTGTACTCAGTATTCTGGGGGAAGGATTGTACAGACTGTGTGGGAGAGACCCTGGAATACCTCCAACTGCTGGTGTCTGGTTTCTGGTTTGTGTTTTTTGTTATTAGTGCTAGTCAGGAAGACTCATGTTTAGCTAGTGACCAGACGGGCTAGGATTTTGATTTGGTTTTTCTTATGTGTGGAATAAAACTGGCTGAGGCCAGTTGAACCAAAAAAGCCGGTGTTTGTGTCCACATTACTGCTGGAAATCCCCTCCCGCTCACGATATATACTACAACAGAGGTTCCTCAGCTACCTCAGAACACCCACATGGGTGGGAAAAAAGGCTTTCTCACAGCTAACGTTATTTTAGCCATTCTAATAAGCTCTAGGGAAACGAGCTATATCTCCACCACCTATTGGAGGTAGCACTCAACCCGCTAAGGAGCCTTTGAAACATGACTAAGAATAAGAGCCAATATAGCAACAAACACTTCCTTAAGCAAAAGGTGCCCATCTGCAGAAAACTGTTTTGTGGTGCTTGCCCCTCATCAGTGCTGAGCAAGGATCTGGTTTGCGGGTGAGACGCCGTTAATGTAGCTCTAGGGCGCAGACATTCTCCTTAAGGAGTTCACCATTATGGTGTATGGAGTCCCATAGGCCATTGAGCTCCATAAAAAATGTAAATATTCAAATAAGCTCTAGAAAAATGAGCTGTATCTCCAGAATCACCTATTGGAGGTAGTGTTCCTCTAGTCACATTTGACCCAGGAGGACTGGGAATACATGCCAAGCCAGTAACCAACAACTTCCTTAAGTAAAAGGTGCCCATCTGCAGACAGTTGTTCCAGGGTCATTGCCCCTCATCGGTGCTGAGCAGGGATCTGGCTGGCTTGGTTATGTTACCAAAAAGCCATTCAGCTACAAGGCAAGAACAGCAAGAAGCTAGCCTCCATCCATTGACCTAAATTTACTTAGCTCTCAGTTTCATTTTACATACTGGAGAATGAGAGCCTAAATCTAATTGGTTGCTATGGGCAACATCCCCACTCTTCAATCTCAATAAAGATAATAATAAAAAAAAAAAAGAAAAAAACATGGTATCAAAAATGGAGAGATGGCATACGGGTCCTGGATTTTTTTTATACTTGTTTTTAATTCAATTTTTTTTTATTTCCGTAGTTCTAAATGGAAACAGATATGAAGTTGGCAGAGTGGCATGATACAACACAACCTAAAATGGCACTAAAAAGGGTAAGGTAGCTAGCCCACCCCTGATGAAGATCCAGATATTTAAAATAACTAATATATATATAAACAAAATAGAGCACAATTGCATAAATTGGAGCGCTGAATAATAATTAAATAAATAATTACAATCTATTGGGTCAGGTTGTTTTTAAAGGAATAATTATATCTCTGTCTATGCACAGGATCTTTTTGAAACCAGTTGATGAGTCCATTTGCTGTGTCCTGGCTGGCTGTTATAGCAACATTCAGAAATCCAAATGACAATTTTCAGACAATCATTACAGGGATTTAGGTTCTCACCCACATCTTCTTTTATCTGTGTGTCTCTGAACAGAGAACCAAGCATCCATGCAACTGTTCCAAGCCAGTCTGATGAGGTCATTTGCAGCGCAGAAGGTTGAGAATGGTTATGGGTTTTGTATGGCAGTCAAAAGCAATCAGAGATCTTGTCAATATTTGCAGTATGTAAATGGAGGTGGGATCTTGCCAAGACTTTCTTGAGGCATCTGCAGTAAGCAAATGTGGCTGGCCCTGGTCAGAAACTCAGCGGTGACTTGCAGTTACAGTCATTACAAAAATACAATCCTCTGTTACGGCAATAACAACAAATTGATTTCATGATGGAATCTAGCTGTTGCAAATGTACAAAATATAAATAAAACAAACAAAAAAAATGAAAATGAAAATGAGAGAAGGGAAGAGGTGTTGTGAAGCCAGACTTTCATCCTGGTTGTTCCATAATTGGATCTATTTATTTTGACGCAGATGACCATTTTAAAATATATAAAATTGTGAGTGAAGTTCATAGTGGTCCATGGTGTGAGCCTAAGCCGTTGACATTATTCACTTGTTCAAAGCAGGGTTGAATGAACTTAATAGTATGGTGTAACAAGGTAGAACCCTGGATAATCAAGTGTGAGCTGTAGACATAGCTTATCTAGACCTCAGTAAGGTGTTTGACATTGTGCCACATTGTAATGGAAAGGTCAACATTTGAGTTCCTCGGGAATCTGTACTTGGACCAGTACTATTTTTGATTATATAAATAGACAACAGAATGGGAACTAGAAAGAGTAGAGAGGTCACTTTTCAGATCATTGCTACGATTGTTTCCAGAATGCGAGTTCAGTTCTGGAGACATATCTCCAGGGGGGCATAAATAAGAACAACTAAACTGATACTTGGCAGGTGTAACAAAACATACAAAGAAAGGCTAGAAGGTTAGTCTAGCTTGTAGTAGAGAAGTTAAATAGGCAATAAGATAACAGCTTTCACATATATCAGATGGTGTAACCAGGTACTTTAGGGTGACATTTTACAAAGAAGATATGTTTAAGGACTTACATTGTTTAAGAAGGAAGAAGTATAGACAATTCAAGGAATTCTTTAAGGGTGTTTTCTTAAATCTCAAAACTCTGTTGTCCTGCTTTTCTGTGTGTAGATACCAAATGTTGTATACATTAGCCTCAGTTGCTCAGATTAATATACAAAATCAAAATCTGCTGTTGGATCTGGATCAGGCCTAAGAATTGGATAAGTCATGTTATGTCACTGCTGGACATTACTCAGAATAGAGACAAGAAATGACACAGTCAATAATTCTACATTTTCTCTTCAGTTGTCCAGATGTAAGACCTGTACTGGAGAGAGCTTTATCAGATGAGAATCAAAAACAGCAAATGTTATCCTTGTTCTATTATACATTGCATATATGATAACGCACACCACAAAACAAACATCTCATAGGGGCCGATTCAAACCCTCTCCTAATGCCATGACTTGTTTTTCTTTAAAGTGCGACTGCTTATACATAAAGGTAAGGATGACATAAGCTCTGTAACTAAAACAATAAAATATACATTTTGCTACGCAGACTCCTGTGACCCTGACCCTCATAAACTATTAGTGCTGAAACTGTACCCCAGTTGCTTTCGATTTTCAGACCTAGGCCTATACTTATTAAAATATGGACCAAAACTCTTTTTCTTCCATGACTCACAAAATATTTTACTCACACAAATCACAAAAGTCTAAGGTATATGACGTGATAAAGTGTCTGATGACCTTGCCCATTGTAACTACTAATTATGTGTCATCCATAGAGCCACATAAACATAGAAAGGCCAATTACAAAACATAATACATAGATGAAAAGAGAAATGCTGGGGCACATTATCAATCTGGAATTCGGTCAATAATGAAATCATGCTCTAGTGGCCTTTTATTTAATTGTTGCTCATCATGTTTAAAGATTGTTAGCCCAATTTTACATTTATTGTGGAATTGGGCTACAAATCGTCTTGTGTGTGGCCAGCTTAAGCTCCTGTGATTGCGAGGGAAGATTATCCAAGGGATTTATGATCAACGTAAAATGGGGTAGAAGCCTAAATATGGGTTATATGTAAGAGCTTAACCAACCCCCTACTGTACCTCCCCTCTACCACTGAGCATACCTGGGCCTTAATTTACTAAACTGCGGGGTTGGAAAAGTGGAGCTGTTGACCATAGCAACCAATCAGACTGAAGCTCACATACTTTACTATGTAAAAGGCAACAGAGCTTGAATCTGATTGTTGCTATGGGCACACTTCCCACCTCGCTGTAGGAAAGATTTTTTTTATGTGTGTGAGCATTCAAGAAATGCGGATGTTTCCTGTTCCCACATAGTGGAATATGTCTACATCCATATTCTCTCGTGCTCAGATATTTCATGTACACTCATGTACAGCAAACGTAGTATAATGGGCTGAATCAATAAACTATCTTAATCATTTTCTGTTTTCCATGCCACCACTTCTAAATGTCCATACCTCTACTTCTAGATTTCCACATGGACGACTGTATATATACACGGCAGTGTTGAATATAATGTATTATATGTTCTTTCTTTATAAGTGCACATTTGAAATAGGAAAAATGTTAATACACCATTACTCAGTGACTTTAACATAAAAGTATCAAATTGTTTCACATTTTCTCCTCTAGACACTCCTTCATATTTCTTCATATCCACTTACAATTGAGAGACCTCAAGAAAGACTTTTCTTTACAGCTGCTGAGAAAGTTTTTATTAATTCATTGTGGCACATGTAGAATAGTGAATATTAATGGGTTAAGAATTGTTTGCAATTTCTGAAATTGCTTCCATAATTATTCCATCCAAGCTGGCACCAGTCATGAATTCTAACATCATATTGCATAGTGCATGCTATAAGAATACTGTGTGTGGCGGATATAGCGGGCAAAGGGACAGCAGTATCATTAAACAAAGCTAGAGATTCTAATTAAAGGTCCTTTGTTTGCAAACATCCCATGTGCCAGCTGAAAACAGAGACGGGCATGAAATGTAGACGGAAAGCGTATTGGCAAGCTGCTTAGCTATCCTTGGACAGCTACTGCTAATTGTGGTCCATTATGCCAAATACCAGTGCAGGCAACATATCATTGCTGAATACTGAATAGAGGTCAAGTAACTAAAATTTCAATCCTTTCAATCAAACGACATTCTTGCTGTCCCAAGAATTGCTGATTACAGACCCATATAATGTGACATTGGGTGCAGCCACTTACTCAGTCCAAAGCCACTAGCTCCAATCCATATTTCCTTCATGAGTAACAAGTAGAAATTTAACATTGAGTTTTTTTGAATGAAAATGTCATGTAGATAAGACAGAACTCTTTTAGTCAACCTGAGGAACACAGCCTGTAGTGATGTGAAACTATAAATCCCATGATACTTTGCTATTGTAGGTATTAGATATGGACAATGGTGTATGACAATTTACCTTTATTTCAACTTGTTTTGTGTATGCTATTTCTATCTCATGCAATGTACATAACATTCCTACTAAGGGACAACATAAAATGGGTTACATATAATAATACAATTTAATAATACATTTATTATTATTTATTAACAGGATTTATATAGCAGATTATATCAGATTACAAAGTGCTTTATAATTTTAACAACCATTTATGACTGAGAGGTTTTACATTGTCTTGTGTGAGGAATTTGCATATTCTGGAAATGTTTAAATGTAAGCAAGAGGATTTAGAAACTGATTGTATGTTAGGAGTATAGGACAGTTTACAGTCAAGTTTAACACATATAAAGCAAGCTTTGTGAGTAGAGATTATTTCAACATTTTCAACAGAAATAGAGAGGCCAGGTGGACAACTTTTATTGGCAGGTGGAAAGATTATTAGTTCTGTTTTTTAAAGAATAAGTTTGAGATAGCGGGAGGACACCTAAAATGAAATTACAGAAAGACAATGAGTTACATGGGCCAAAACAGTTAGTAAGTGGATAGGTATATTGGTATACTGTATCTTCCATATAGAGATGATAATGGTTTCAGAGGCTCTTAAATTGTTAGTTAAGGAGGATCAACAATTTAGTAGGCAAACCAGACAGGACAAGCATGAGCCTGACATCAGTTAATTTCCCCCAGCAGAAGGAGAAGCTTTGTAATTGCTGTGTTTTTTGCTAAATATTGATTGGGTTACATGATGAAGGCAGTTATTCAGGTGTGACACACACCACATAATGCTTATATAGGAACAATGCCAAGCAAACATACTGTAAATATTAAACCTCTGTTAATACATCTCCTTGACCGGCAGAACTGAGTTTAAATAATCATTGCTCCCAAGCACCATCTTTTCCACTTCATAATCATACCAGTATGCCAAGGCTGCTATTAAAAAAATTATAGGGCCTGATTCTGGCAAAATAGGTTTGTAATAAAGCAATGTTACTGATGTTGGATGGAAGTCAACCCAAGTTTTTCTTTTCTAAATAGCAGCATTCTGTTCCAGTGCACCTCTAATATCTTAATTATTTTAAACACGGTAAAACCTAAATTATTTTCATCATGTTAAAAACTGCCAGAAAAAAATTATGTTTATCAGGGGGTCACTCGGGCCACATGTACCATATTCATATTTTATGGTATATTGCATACTCATATCTTCACAAATTAATTAAGACAAGAATCTTTCACATGCATTTGTAATTAAACAAAAATCTGAAATCTGAAAGTCTGCCTGCCTTAACTGATTGGGTTTATGGTATATGTAGGCATGTATGGTATATGGTAGTATATGGTATATACTAAGTGCCCACGCCAAGAGGACACAATTACCAAAGAGCTGCAGGATGTCACCAAAGAACAGAAAGACAGATAAACAAAGAATAAAAGGGGACACAACGGGGTGCATTATTAAAGCTGGCACCTGGGGGAGATAATGAAGTGAGAGAATGGTTAGTACCTGTGTAGTATGTTGAGTCTAACCACCAAGTTTTGTAAAATGCAGAGAGAGCATTGTACTTTTCATGTACCACTGTATCATTAACACGGTTTGCCCAGTTTGAAACCCTCAGGTAAGTTCCCACTGTGAGGGTCTAATTAATGTATTTGTTAATTAATATATATTTTAACTACCGTATTTGCCAGCGTATAAGACGACTGGTTGTATAAGACGACCCCCCAACTTTTCCACTCAAAATAAAGAGTTTGTTCCCCTTTGTAACTTAAGAGCATAGGAAAAGATATGGAGAAACCCAGAAGTGTTAGTACCAGGACTGAGGAGTATTACTATGGAGAGACAGTGTGTGATAATACCAGTACTGAGGAGTATTACTATGGAGAGACAGTGTGTGATAATACCAGAGAGACCTACATACCTCTAGCACTGACCTGAAGAGATAAGTAAGTCATCAGCTTCTCACATGTGCTTGTGCTGGTGACTGAAGGGTTACTGACTGAGGAGGAGGAGGAGGGTGGGGGATGTGTACAGAGCTGCTGGTGCCATTTTATTGCACATGAATGCCAGCTGAAGAGGGTCTGGGGAAGAGCTGTTTACACACAGTCTGGCTGGCTGTATCAGCTTATGACTGTGTGTGTCAGGGACAGGAGATCTCCCTTGATCTCCATTGTGCCGGCACCTCATGGAACTACTGCACATGCGCAGTAAATCCATTCACTGAAGCCACAGGAAGCAGTGTACCTGGCGTATAAGACGACTCCCCCACTAGAAGGCATGTTTTTTAGTGCTAAAAAGCTCTTATACGCCGGCAAATACGGTATGTAAATGTAATGTCAGCGGAATCATATCCTTGGCATTTCTGCCTGTATAGGTTAAAGTTCAGTACAGTAAGAGGACAGAAAGTGATGATCCATCACTGTGTAGAAGCATATGCTGAACTCAGATATAGGCCTCTATTTATAAAATATACAAAACTATTTTTTTCTTAATAAAACACAGCTGGTTAACTGGACATTGCAACTGTAAGGTTGTGGTTGTGGAAGATCCCCTGAGAAATATTAATTCTCTACAGATTCTCAGATGCTGGCTATTCAGAATCAAAATACCAGCACACAGAATGACTGTCTGTTTTACATCATACAGGCTAATTCCGTACTGTATGACTGCCTTGTGACTAGAGGAAGCTCTAATGTTCACTTGCTACTAATCTATACTGTATGTAATTTATATACTCTGAGCCTGATAATAAATTAACACTATCGAGTGCAACACTCCAGAGGATAATTAGTATATTTTAAAAGTTCTTATTCAAACAATGAACTTGAGAACTCTCAGATAAATTATAATTAGCACCAGCAAATTGTGTAATTATTTATAGTAAGGATTAAACAGGGACTTACCTGCAATTCACACAAGTCTGAGTATGTCGAAGGTTTTATATATTCATTTATTATTTTATTTTTCATGGCTAGGCTTTTCTTTTGCCACTTATAACCGGTGCTGTTGTATATACTATTATTGTAGAAAGGTAATTCAATACTGTGGTGAGACTGTGATGACACCGGCCAGTTACACCCACATCATACTGGTTGGCCATACAGGAGCCAGAACTATGCCTGGGGCGTTAGCCCAGTACCCGCTAGGGATCTTATAATCAATCATGCGTAGTTATACATGGTATATTTATTTATATTTAACTAATATACTTCCACATAAACACACAGTAATTACTAGATTATATGATTGGAACAATTTATCTTATAGTGTATGGTTAGCTGAAGTGTCTGACTGATCCAGAGTTTAAGAGTATGGGCAATATTATCCCTCCCCCTCCCTTCCATAATAAAATGTTTTCTGAACAGTCTAGTGATCCCTCAGGGGACAGAGGCAATGTACAATTATATTGGAACCACATAACTGAAAATCTGGACTAAATGTAAAAAGTTAATTATTCTTCTCTGCAATTAATTCCAACATAAATTTAGTTTAGAAGATATAATCATTGTTATTCTACCCAGTCTTTCGCCTATATAAACTAATTACTCATGATTAATTATAGGGAGCAAAGAGCTAATATTTGTAACATTTTGTAACACTTATGAACAAAGCCAGACATTAATAGGAATCTAAATTGCTATTGTGTAATAACCTTTTCCCTTTTTAGCACCTACATTGTATTAGCTTACAAACTTATGTGCAGCCTCCATTTGTATGTATATATGTATAAATATAAATATATTTTTAAATATAAATGTATATAAATATAATATAATTTTTTTTTAGATCGATAAAACAAAATATAGTCTGGCTTTTCTTTACTATTTTAAGCACAAACTTAACTCCCTATGACTATATACAAGACAATATAACAAATTAATCAGTACAGGTGTCATTGTAACCTTTTTCATAGCAGAAATATGATTTGTCATGTTGTGTTTCTGCAAAATGTAACAATAATTAATTTTTTCTAAGGCTAATCAATGTCACAGTGTGACATTCTTGCAAATCTAAATCATGAAAATAGAAGCAAACTCAGAGTGGATCTGTAATGAAACATGAGTCATTTTAGTGAAAATGTGGTTAAATGTCATTTAATACATTTCTGCTTGCTTTGTGCTTTCCAAAATCATTTAATTCTGGTGGTTGAAGCAGTCAAGTGAAAATACAATTGCTATAGTGAGGAGGGTCCAATTAGAGATCTGAATGTGGTGTGTGCATAGTTTCCTGATTCTGTTGATATATATAGATGCATTATCTATCTATCTATCTATCTATCTATCTATCTATCTATCTATCTATCTATCTATCTATNTATCTATCTATCTATCTATCTATCTATCTATCTATCTATCTCATATCTATCTATCTATCTATCTATCTATCTATCTATCTGTCTGTCTGTCTGTCTGTCTGTCTATCTATCTATCTATCTATCTGTCTGTCTGTCTGTCTGTCTATCTATCTATCTATCTATCTATCTATCTATCTATCTATCTCATATCTATCTATCTATCTATCTATCTATCTATCTATCTATCTATCTGTCTATCATCACAAAGGGTTAATTAAAACTAAAGCAATACACAGGAAGTGGGAACAAAATCCACATAAATTATAACTTCATTGGGACAGTCCCACTTTTGGATGACTGTCCTGCTGTCCCGCCCACCTACCAATTTGTCCCATTAAGAGGACAAACTGGTAGGCATTGATGATTTTTTGGTTAAAGTATATTAAAATAGAAAATTTGCCGCAAATGTGGAGGAAAAAGGGGCAGTGCTTGGGTGGAGTGGCTCCCAATGTGTTGGGGGTATGCATAATTTACTTATCATATATATCATATAAAGAATAGTTTAATATAAATGGAATAAATTAAGCTTAATCATCTTTGCCTTGCACTGACCCCTACCTTACAGATTTGGGGCAAAGGTTTGGGGCAAAAGAGATCATTGTTTTGCCACTTTCTCCATTTATCGAAGTGGCTATTTTTTAGTAAGGTTACGGAATTGCGCTTCACCCTCTTGCATAAGCCCCGTCCCTCTGGACCCGTGATTTTTAAAATAAATGTTCTCCTCCAGTCCGGAGGGGGTGAGACTTAGTGGGTAAAAGGTAGATATCAGCCCACTTCAAGCACTGTCTGCAATTATATGTAACTTATGTTTGGAGTTTTTATTAATGCTAGGTGTGGATGGCATAAACAGAGTTTATGAAGTACGTAAGCATACACTCGCCTCGGGATCAGCCCCATAGTATTTAGTACAGAACACCCAAACCACAGATATATACTGTAATAAATGCCACACCTTAAGGGAAGCCATCTAAAAGTACTTAACACTCAGATAAGTGTGCCTCTCTCTGTAGTTAGATCAAAGCTGTCTAGACCTTCAAATAAATTGATAGGAGGACTGAAGGCTGTAAGACAAAAAAAAAGGATTTAAAAGTATAAATCAAATGTGACGCTCATAAGCTCAGCTGTAAAGATGGAAATCAATATCAACCCGAGAAACGTGTGTTTTATTAATGCCTGCAGTAGAGGATGCCAGATTGTGACTCTTTCCAGATTTGTTTCTTTTAACGAGAACATCCTGTGGAAAGTAAGGACTGTTTCTAGGTACATGAGGTTTGCTACTGAGCTTTTCATCTGTTTCTGTTTCTGTTCCTACAGCATAACATTGTACATCACACTTTGTAGAAAGACAACTTTATATGGTAGCAAAGAAATCTAAGCAATTTAATGTTTGATATGATCTTATTATTTGAAATTGTAGCATTTTGTTTTTATGTAACTGTTCGGTACATGAGGTATGATTTGGAGCAAATATTTTAGTTTCTGATGTTCCTGGAGCTCCAAGCACAGCAGCAGGTGGCTCAAATTACCGGATTCCCATAAGATCCAGCCTTCTGTGCATGTGAGGGGAGGCCATTGCCTTTGCACACACAGCCTTACCACCCTACCTTAACTTTTTCTTTTTACCCATAATACATGGACAGACTGGAAGTATGAATAGGATATAGGGTGCTTAGAACATGCTTACTGCAAAATTGAAATCCATTCCCTGTGCCATTAGCATGTGTCATAAACTATGTGGATACTCTCTCTGATGAGAAGAATGAATCCAGGGGATCCAGGTTAATGCTGGAAGCATGGGACCTGATTCAGCGTTCCTGGCGGCCGCACGCTGCGGCCGCCAGGTACGCTGTATTCAGAGCTGCGCTTTTGCAGGGAGGGCAGGGAGAGGGGCATGCCTTATGCCCCGCTTCCCTGCGCTATGTAAAAAAACCGCAGAGGCTCCGAACGCTGTGTTCGGAGCCTCTGCCAGCGTGTACTCGCAGCGGTACGCTGCAAGCATGAAAGCCGGCACTCGTGCCGGCCTTCATGAAGGACAAAAAATAAATAAATATTATTTAAATTAAAAAATGGACACACTTTATTTATTATTTTATTTTTTTTATTATATTTATTTATTTTTTACTTTTTTTTCCAGGCTGGTGCAGGCTGCGCTTGCAATTAGCAGGGAGCGGAGGCAGGAGTCGGAGCGGAGTCGCAGAGGCATGCGCAGATCGGCGAAACATTGCGTCTCTGCCAGCCTGGCTGGCGGAGACGCAGGGCTGAATCAGCCCCTCATTGACTGATTTTAAATTGTCTATTTTGTAGAAAGAGTCTTAGTATGCGGTTAGCATCTCTGGACCAGCAGTTCATACAACTAAAGAGATGGTTACTGAATCACGGATGAGGACCTACACTGTTAAATCCACTCATGCTCAGTTTGGAGATCCAAACACAATAAGATCTGTATGAGAACCTGTTCCAATAGTACAATGATAATGTGCGTGGAAAATCATCACGTAATTATCATTATCTGATTGAAGATTGAAATTTGCATGTAAATTAATTATTTCATACATATACAGTCTCAGAGATAGGGAGTAATTGGGTTTAATTAAGGCAGCACAGACATTGGTGACAATAGATAAGTCTTGATCGGTATGCACTGAGAGGATGCACCAATCCTCTATATTATAATAAGAAGGCCATTTACGATCCCAGCCCTGCCCTTATAGCGGGAAATCACAGTGGCTGGCTTAAAATGTCCACTATAAATTAATCTTGTATCTACAGTGATGTAGATATAGTAGTAATATGATAAGTCTGCTATAATAGCTGAAGGCCAAATTGACTTGACATCGATATTTAAATGTCAAAGTTGTGGGTGAATCAGAAAAAAATTGTTTACAGTTAAAAGCTGTTTAGGTGGGATGCGTGAGATAGACGTATGTTTTATGTAGTATTTATTTCGGTACCGTAAGAGGGATAAATCAAAGACCAAACGTAATATATTAAAAGAAATAAAACATTTATTATACTTAGCTATTTCGGTACCGTAAGAGGGATAAATCAAAGACCAANAAGTGCTGCATACCTGTGTATGCAGGGAAAATACATAGAGTGATGTTAGTTAACACATGACAGAGAATACATAAGATATACATTAATATAATATAATATGGCAAAAAGTCAAAAATTATTCTACCCCTCACAACGTATTGAAAGATAAAGGTGTGAAGAAGAGGCTAGAAAAGACAGTATGTGTAAACTGTGTGCAAGGTTAAATAATTGTTATGTTTTGTCTGTTCAGAACACTCATATGGACAGGGATAGCATGAAAGAAAGTATCAGAAATAGCCAGATTAATGTATTTTTTGTTATTACCTCCATTATGTTTCTCCTGATCACATAGTAGAACCCTTCCTAAGTTCCGAGTCTAAATCTGGCAATAACTGGTTAAAAATTCACCTGCCCCATCTTTATGTTGCCATTACCAATCATACACTTCATAAACATATGTGTAGTAAAAACATAGTTTAGGAAGAATTAACTGAATGTTGGTAATGATGAAAATCATATATATTGTCGTTTTTCACCTACTAATGTTCTATATCTCAGTATCTAACCTACTTTGTATTGATTGTATTCATAGAAATACATTGTGGCAAACTGCAAATTATTTCTGTCTTTCTATCTTGGAACTGTCAATTCTTATATAACTTTACCATTTATATAATTTACACCTGTTCCAAGACAGAGATTGCATAATTAGAACACCTATTATTTCATATTAATTGATGTTATCCTAGCCTGTCTTAACAAACCCAAATCCCGAACTGGGAATGGTGGATGGTGGGCCCTTCCACTCCTTCAACCATCCAACCCCAGGGACCCTTACCAGATTTTACTAAAGCCTCGAACACTGTTGGGAAAACATTACATTCTCCCTGGGGTTCCAGAACACATATAACAAGAACCTGGGACCGATATACCGTCCCTCTAGCACAATGTTACTGATATATATTTTACTTATAAACAGCAAAATAATATAGAACCCAAATATTGCCATGGAATCCCTGGCTCTATGTATAAAGCACAAAGCATTCATTTACACTTGATGAATGTTATACATAGCTGAGGATTTCTTATAATGTCATAATAACCAAACACATCCTACTGCATCAGGGCCGCAGTCAGAAATAGTGCGTTCGGGGACTGACAAAACTGGCAGGTCTGGATCCTCACCCCATGTCAGGCCATTCCTCAGTAAAGAAGGCAAGCTCCCATAGCTTGTGCTTGTGCTGCGGCTCTAACAGAGGAAAGGAGCCGTCGATCCTGCAGGGGACATAATAGCGCAGCTTTCTGATGTGGCCTGCATCTTCCTCCTCCTGCCCCACAGACATACTGCTGTCATGGATGTGCATGGTATGCACGGCATATTCCGGTGCTCTTGACGGGCCCAGGACAGTAGACATTCTAGCCCAGTATACGGATTCCCTAGCACATGGATTTCCTAGTATGCAGAACATTATTCTATGGAGCTGATCCTGAGTTGCGGCGCTGCGCTAGCGCATGCGTTGCATACGTGCACATTGCATCTAATCCAAAGCTGCGTTTTTTTGGCAAAAAAACGCAGCTGTGAATAGCGCGCTAAAAATGCGCATTCCGCGCCCGGGAGCAGCTTAGCATCTTGCGTGTAGTTTTACCGTCTTGCGTTGGAATTTTTTTGGGGGGGGGGATTTGTGACAAACCTGAGGGAACAATGTTAAATAATGTATTTGTTTATTTGGTGCACCTAAATATAATAAATTACCTTTTTGGTAAAAGCGAGTTTAAGTGTTTACAGCACTGACATGACATTTTATACTTTTTATTCTTCATTTATTTTTCACTACTATACATAAGTTTAATCCATAAAATTATTATGTTGTAGGTGTGATCACATTTAACTGTCATTAGCTAATAAAATTTAAAACATATTATACAGTCCCACAGAACTCAAGTAGCTGGAAAAATTGATAATGTGAATTAAATCACTGGTTTGACTGTAAATAAAAAGTGCAAAAAAATCCACATTGTCTAATATAAAAGCTGTCACACGAGTTGACACATCAAAGATGCAAGCAGTGTACAAAACACAAATTTACAGGCCACGGAACACTTCCTACAACTATTGCAAACGATCTGTAAAGTATAGAAAATAGAGCAGTTTGACCAGTTGCACCACCCCCAGGCAGACGCAAGCAAAAAGCCGCAGATGGCTAATAATAGCAAAGCGCAGCTCGAGACGCAACAACAGGCATGCCCCGAAATGTCATTATAATATGCTGGCACGCCCATAAATCTCACTTCCAAAATCTGAGGCGCAGAGCCCTGGAGACGCTAATGTGCGTCTGATTAGCGTGCGAGTTCTGCGCGCATGCAAAGTGCGAATACACGCAAAAAAATCCACGCACTGCGTCCACATTCAGACGCAATGAGCACCTTAGGATCAGCTCCTATGTGCTAATGGATCCTCAAGTGCACACATGCACTTTTTAATGTCTGCAGTCTGCACTAATGTGAAGATATTTTATATATATATATATATATATATATATATATATATAAATAACGAAATGAAAACATAATAAAGAAATAAAGAAAATAATAATAAAAGCCATGTCTAAGTTTTGTTTATAGTTAACTTAGTGATATCTTGACAATAAGTCATTGTCTGAAAGTAGAGCAAAAAGAACATATGTTATGACAAGTTCATCGCATAGCCTGAGATGGAAAAGGCTTTCTTAACTATTCTATCTGTATGTCTCTTCCAGTGCCTTCCTGGGAGAATGAGAACACAAATCAGGTTAAAATAAAATGATAGCAGATTTTTCAGCTATAGCTTTGAACATTGAATTGTATTTGCCTAAAAGTCATTTCCTAGTCTTCCCATAGGAAGGGCAACGTTTGATTCACTTGAACTTCCCTATGAACAATCTTCTGTCTTAATCTGTTCACTGTCATAGCCATAGTCCTCAGAGAGGGAGCTAACTACATGTGGATGGTCACTCTAGAGCTTTACATAGAAAACAGAAAATAGCCAATATGTATGTCGCAATCAGACGAGATAGAAATATTCTTGAAGGTTCCATGAAATAATTACCCCTTTTAGATCATTTTAAATTGTTTAAATGTAACATAGTAACATAGTAGTTGAGGTTGAAAAAAGACATCAGTCCATCAAGTTCAACCTATATGTGATCTCCTGCGATCCTAAATTTTATAATTGAAATTGATCCGGTTTAAATATACAAGAGTTCCCTCCTGACTAATAAATAACTTACCAGTCATAGCCCTGAATACCCTTTACCTCTAAAAATTTGTCTAACCCCCTCTTGAATTCATCTATTGATCCTGCCATCACAACCTT
>JABWIB010000033.1:101873-119683 GCA_016617825.1 Platyplectrum ornatum | reverse complement strand
TTGTAGGTGTGATCACATTTAACTGTCATTAGCTAATAAAATTTAAAACATATTATACAGTCCCACAGAACTCAAGTAGCTGGAAAAATTGATAATGTGAATTAAATCACTGGTTTGACTGTAAATAAAAAGTGCAAAAAAATCCACATTGTCTAATATAAAAGCTGTCACACGAGTTGACACATCAAAGATGCAAGCAGTGTACAAAACACAAATTTACAGGCCACGGAACACTTCCTACAACTATTGCAAACGATCTGTAAAGTATAGAAAATAGAGCAGTTTGACCAGTTGCACCACCCCCAGGCAGACGCAAGCAAAAAGCCGCAGATGGCTAATAATAGCAAAGCGCAGCTCGAGACGCAACAACAGGCATGCCCCGAAATGTCATTATAATATGCTGGCACGCCCATAAATCTCACTTCCAAAATCTGAGGCGCAGAGCCCTGGAGACGCTAATGTGCGTCTGATTAGCGTGCGAGTTCTGCGCGCATGCAAAGTGCGAATACACGCAAAAAAATCCACGCACTGCGTCCACATTCAGACGCAATGAGCACCTTAGGATCAGCTCCTATGTGCTAATGGATCCTCAAGTGCACACATGCACTTTTTAATGTCTGCAGTCTGCACTAATGTGAAGATATTTTATATATATATATATATATATATATATATATATATAAATAACGAAATGAAAACATAATAAAGAAATAAAGAAAATAATAATAAAAGCCATGTCTAAGTTTTGTTTATAGTTAACTTAGTGATATCTTGACAATAAGTCATTGTCTGAAAGTAGAGCAAAAAGAACATATGTTATGACAAGTTCATCGCATAGCCTGAGATGGAAAAGGCTTTCTTAACTATTCTATCTGTATGTCTCTTCCAGTGCCTTCCTGGGAGAATGAGAACACAAATCAGGTTAAAATAAAATGATAGCAGATTTTTCAGCTATAGCTTTGAACATTGAATTGTATTTGCCTAAAAGTCATTTCCTAGTCTTCCCATAGGAAGGGCAACGTTTGATTCACTTGAACTTCCCTATGAACAATCTTCTGTCTTAATCTGTTCACTGTCATAGCCATAGTCCTCAGAGAGGGAGCTAACTACATGTGGATGGTCACTCTAGAGCTTTACATAGAAAACAGAAAATAGCCAATATGTATGTCGCAATCAGACGAGATAGAAATATTCTTGAAGGTTCCATGAAATAATTACCCCTTTTAGATCATTTTAAATTGTTTAAATGTAACATAGTAACATAGTAGTTGAGGTTGAAAAAAGACATCAGTCCATCAAGTTCAACCTATATGTGATCTCCTGCGATCCTAAATTTTATAATTGAAATTGATCCGGTTTAAATATACAAGAGTTCCCTCCTGACTAATAAATAACTTACCAGTCATAGCCCTGAATACCCTTTACCTCTAAAAATTTGTCTAACCCCCTCTTGAATTCATCTATTGATCCTGCCATCACAACCTTTTCAGGCAATAAATTCCACATCCTCACTGCCCTTACTGTGAAGAACCCTTTTCTCTGCTGGTTGTGAAACTTCCTTTCTTCTAATCTTAGTGGGTGACCATGTGTCCTCTGTGTGGTTCTATGGGTGAAGAATTCATGTGAAAGCTCTCTGTACTGACCCCTAATGTGTTTATAGATGGTGATCATATCACCTCTTAGATGCCTCTTGCTAGCCGTTCCTCATAACTCAGTGACTCTATACCCCTTATCAGTTTTGTTGCCCTTCTCTGAACCCGTTCCAGTTCTGCAATGTCCTTTTAATGGAGTGGTGCCCAGAACTGTAACCCGTATTCCAGATGAGGCCTCACCAATGATTTATAGAGTGGTAAAATGACACAGTCGTCCCTTGCATCTATGCCCCTTTTTATACATGTTAATATCTTATTGGCCCTCGCTGCTGCTGATTGACATTGTGCCCTATTGCTATTATCTACAAGCACCCCTAAATCCTTTTCCATTGAAGACTCCCCTAGATCAATCCCATTTAATGTGTAGGTTGCATGCTTGTTATTGTGAACTGAAAAAGTTCCATTTATCACAACTCTCTGTTCCCTATTTACCAACCAATTCTCGACCCAAGTACAAATGTTAATTGCTAGACCCAGTCCTTAATTTATGAACCAACCTCTTTTGTGGTACTGTATCAAAGGCTTTTGCAAAATCTAAGTACACCACATCTACCGCCTCACCATTATCTAAGTTCACACTCACTTCTTCATAGAAGCTGATTAGATTGGTTTGACAAGACCTATTCCCTCATAAATCCATGCTGATCCCCAGTAATTATCTTATTGGCCACCAAGTAATTCTGAATATTATCCCTTATTATGCCTTCCAGAATTTCACCTTGTTGCAAATAAACCACATCATGGATAAATGGTGTCTATTCTGAAGTGCTTATTGTGTGTATGCCTTTTGGCTGTGAACTCTTTGCAGTACTTATCATTCCTCTATTTGGTGTGTGCTTTTTGAAGTGCTCATTATTCGCACACCTCAATTGGTGTGTGTTCTTTGGAGCGCTATCTGTCTGGGAAATCCTAATTGGTTTATACTCCCTGGAGTAGTTATCATCTAGTATACGTCTACTGAGGGCACTTCCTGAGCTTTGGCCTAGTTCCATGACGTTGCCCATTACACAGTGGAACGTTGTATGCCCATTACACTGTGGAACGTATCTGTGTGTGTTCTCTGTATGCCCATTACACTGTGGAACCATTACCCCTAATCTATTCTTATTTTTTGTTGGTATCTCCTTTCTCTGTGGCTCTCCCTCTCCTTCCTTTATATATCTTACAGTTCACTCTGGTACTAAGTGTTGCTGCCATAGTCCACCGTAATATAGTGTTATCCCGTACTGGGGGCCGCGACCTGCTGGTTGCCTGCAGCTCCAGCCTATCCCCACCATTAGGGGCTCTAACACCAGGCCCGGTTTTATTAATATTCTTGAGTTTTATATAAATCTCATTTCCTTCTTTACTTTTTGTGACTATTGAACAAAAATAATTGTTAAGATGTTCTACCATAGACCTGTAAATCTCTAAATTTGACTCCTACATCACCACCTCTCAGCTCAAGCCCTTTCCATTTAAACCCCTCTCCTCTTTATCAACGTTTTTACCAGATGTACATTTCCACTTACTGCTCTTATTCTCAATCCTTTGAGCAGTCCTCAGCCTCAACAGGATTTACAGGGTAAATCTAAAACTAATGTTTAATGACCATGACCAAGGAGAAAATGGGTATTTTCCAACCCAAAAAATAACAAAGGTACCATATAGAATGGGGTTTAAACATTGATATCTACACCACAACTTAAATAATTAGAAAACAGTATCTTCTTAAACCCCTTCAAGTTTCTGTATTCTATTCCAACTTCAGTTTTTCAACTGATATCATACCGTGATACCCCGTGGGATACTTTTGTTAGTCGTACACTTCACTCACCTCCGGAGACACTGGGTAGTCACTTGGGACCCGTTACACGCTAGCAATCACTCCCTTAAGCAAACTAAGTTCTATTCATTTGGAAATCTGTGAGTAATACCAGGGCTCGAAGTGGGGGGGTATACGGGGGTATGACATACCGGCACTTCTCCCACTGTTGTAATGGAAAAATGTAAAATCTCCATTTACTTCCATTATTTTCTGTGTTTCCATACCCCCACTTCTGAATGTCCATACCCCCACTTCTAAATTTCCACTTCGACCACTGAGTAATACAGTATCTGGTCAACACATGTGCATGAGAATTCATCAGATAGTTGGTCTTCATCTCTTAAGTATTATTGACAAAGCTTCAAACAAGAAAAATGGTGGAAAAACAAATAGATTTTTGTGTACAACAAGAAAACGTTGGTTCCATTAGTTGGAAGTTTTTGCTAAGTAACCCTATATAAGAAGAAAACTTGTTAGAGCAAACCACTCTACACACACACAAATTTACACCATCAAACCCCTTAAAGCAGAAAACCCCAGACTTGCTTCTTTCGTTTTGTTCATTGACTGACTAAAATTTAGAATTCTGAATGTATGAATGAATTCCATTTCAAGATGTCATTATATTGCATAGTATAAGTATTGTAGAAGGACATAAAGAAAGAGTCAAGATGATTTTTCTTGTGAACAGTCTTAAAAGACCATCTTTGCTGATTACTCCGAATTTACAATTATTATAAGTCTATCATGTACCAACCAAGACAAAGACGAGGATCAGCTTCACCTGATGTGTCCAGAAATAACAGTACAATTACAAAAGATAGCTAGTTGGCTAGCCATTGATTTTGATGGCCGTTGTTATCTTCATGAAATTCAGAGCCTCCCCTATCTGCATGTGAGAAATGGAATGACTGTTGTTGGTTTGTAGAACTCTGTCTGCAAATTTACCCCCTGCTAAAAAAAAAAAGTACTTTAGCTTAGCTCTTGTTGTACAAGATTCCTAATGACACATCATGCTGCTCTAAGTGATTTGAAGTCCTTATAATGGACTAGCCATCCCTTTTATTTAGCCGTCTGATAACAGACAGCATGAGTCTGTAAATAGCAAGACGAGGTTGTGTGACATTACCAATACCCAACAAAAACTTATAAGCTTAATGACCTGCTTAAAGAAACAGGGACTGGAGCCCAGCCAAAAAGCCCTTAATATGAGTGATCCTGGAGGGATAATACCTTCAGCTTTCACTTCCCAAATGCTTCACTGCTGTCTTAATTACAAACTCCCGGCAACAGCCTTTTCCCAAAAGAGAACGCATACAGATTACGAATGCTGCTGTGTCATGGGGAGACACGAATGATAGCTGCCTAAAAACCAATCAATTACATGAAAGAATTTATTTTCTTTAATCCCTCAACAATACAAAACCGGAGCCTGATATGGGCAGAACAAACAGGATGAGTTCTCAGTTACTTACTAGGTATCTGACGTCGCTGTAATGTGAAGCCACAGTTTAGGATAAGGCACAAGTCCAAATATGTGACTTACATCTGGAATAACATAATGCTTTCGGTAATATCGCCTGGCTGAAACATCAGAGGAGCGGGGAGACCTTTCATCAGTGTTTATCAGTTAAAAAGCAACTTTTGTCTTTGAGAATATGGCAGGAGACCAGCAGTTGGTTGCTGAGTGTTAGTGCACGGGGGGATGAATTAAAAGAGAATGATGATAGGGGAAATGAATGAACATGACGGTGTGAGAGTTGGTCCTTGCTGGGACTAAGAATATTATAACTGGCATGTATGGTGAACGCAGCTGATGTTTTCTTACATTCAGCCAAAGAAAACTATGGAAAGAAAAGAAGAAAAGAAAAGAAAAGAAAAGAGAGAACTGTGTAAAAATACAGATAAAATACAAAGTACAGATAGGGTGGAGATCTTCCAGGGCATCAATAGGGAATAGATTCCACTCAATGCATATTTATGCTGCAGAAGGCACTTGAATTAGTTCTATTCTACCTGTATGGGATGTCGTGATTCGATTACAATGATCCTTAATTGTGCTTCATTACTTTACACTGGCCACATGATGATTGAGTGAGAAACTAAATAAACATGTCACTTTCTGGAGTCATGAGCTTAATGAATGTTGATAAAGTTCGCTTGTTACATTCAACCATGTAAAAATTAAGAAGAGGGCACATTTATTAAGCTTAATTAACCCTTGATTCATGAAAATCTATTCTAA
Source organism: Platyplectrum ornatum (assembly GCA_016617825.1). Taxonomy (NCBI): domain Eukaryota; kingdom Metazoa; phylum Chordata; class Amphibia; order Anura; family Limnodynastidae; genus Platyplectrum; species Platyplectrum ornatum. Next base: position 113,979 of record JABWIB010000033.1, on the reverse strand, counting down.
AGCTTAGTTACAATACCAGCAACATCTGGGATATTGGAAATATCTGCCATTCATTTCTATCAGCCACCGATCAATCAATTTAGGAGAAGGAAGGTGGAAGAGATTGGTGAAGCGACTGTCTTCCAGGGTTATACTAAAGGTTCAGGTCCATACTAGCATAAGAGGCTTTATGATCACCCTTATGTAGTCCCAAGCCTCAGATTCAATCAAACTGTGCTCATGGGCTGAGGTAGATATATGAAAAGGGAAACTGTAGAGACAATTCAGATCTATGGTGAAACAATCTTTTATCAAGAATTAGGTAAGAAAATTCAACATACAGCAGCTAAATGCACACCCTTTAAGGAGCCTGGCCCGGAAGAGCCAGCGGTAGCGGCTATGCTTTCTCCTCTGAGCTTTCAATTTGCAGCATCTCTACTCGCGGATGTTATGTTTTGGGGGTGAAAGGAGTTCTGTTTCAGCTGTGTGGAAAAATGACCAGTTACGTGTTCAGAACCATAACTTAAGTTCTATATATTGCTCTGAATTAATGTGTGTTGAACAGAGAACATACAGAAAATCCACAGGCCAGCCATTACTGTACAATTTAAATGCTTCCCCCTGCCCTTTAGGCCTTAATCCATTCATATGCAGTAAAGGCACGCCCCATATACACAACTGACACAATATCCATGGAACATTTTGCAGAAATCACCTGGGTATATAAGATTTAGATCAAGCCCTCTGTACACTGTGTCATATGTATTCCAAACCTCACATTTCATCTCTACTGTTACCCAATAACTATGCGTTGAAATACCCCATGCCTGTGGGGATTAGGGGGGCAATGTCATGAGCTAGCAAAATCCCTGGCACATTATCAAACATTGTGCTTTAGAAAACATGGGAATGATTGATTTGTACAGCCTACCTCTTACACACATTGGGAACATTCCTTGCAATAGTTAAGACCAAGTCTCCGGAGATTGTAAATTACCATTTGGTGGTTTCGACAAGGTAGAAAGATCCAAACACCCATACGAACATTTCATTTCTGAGCATAAACACTTCTCAGTGGGAAACTGACTTCAAACACCCAGTCTTATTCCAGTCTCACAGCGATATAATCTGCTCACTAAACTTAAATCCTTCATAAATTTCTACCATATACAGAGTGAAACGTCAGTATGAAGATGTAAAGATAGTGGGAGGTATCTAGCATCTAACTGCTCCCTGTCTCTGAGTATAGATAGAAAGATCTGTTCCAAGTGTCATCATAAGAACCTTGTCATGAGTTTTGTCAATGAGGTGATAACAACTGTATTTGGTAGCTCAGAATGTGCTAAATTCATTTTATGATATGATACATAAAGGTAAGATCCTTGGTAAGTTCTGTTATGCATCTATAGAAACAGAACCCCTTAATTGCTAAGCAATGACCTCTTTACTTATGGACATAATAGAAATGAATGTCTATATGGAAATATGTTCAGAGTTAATCAGAAGAGCGTTATTCAGTGATGTCATTATGCAGAGGAGTTTCTGGACAATTGGCAACTGTGATTTCCAATTTAAATAACTTATAACTTATTTTTTCTACCCCCTAATCACCCAGCACTCCCCCCACACACACACACCCACCCACCCACACACACACTAACATTTTTAGTGTTATCTATTTAATTAAACATTCTTTAAAAAAAAAAACAGCTACCATAATGTACGTTTAAATAAGACAATTGTTGCAGGGTTTTCCTTGGTTTGTGCAGTTAGCGGTTGCCAGTGTTGGTGCTAGGTCTCTGGGCACCCTAGGCAGACCTAGCACGGCGCCCCTTTGCTGTCAAGTGACATGTGGTGCCACTTGCCCTCCTGGTTTTTAATAAATGATTTTTATAATATTTAGGGTTTTTTACAAATTTTTTGCTTCCACACCGCCCTGGCGGGCTGGCTACTCTAGCCGCCTAAATTCGCTGAATGGGCACACCGGCCCTGGCCACACAAATTACTTGAGGCTTATGCTGCTAGAGAGAGGGGAGTAACAGAGGAGTTCACTCCCCTCTTCCACACACACACACTGCTGTACGAAGGAGCCTGGACCTGCATTCAGTCCAATATGCTATTACCTTTGCCAATATCAAGATATCAGTTTTAGTCGCTAAATAGCTAAACATTTTAGCTATTTTATGCTTATTTAGTTTCTTCTGACAATTAAAGTGATGCTGTGTACTGTGATGGTTAGTTACTTTACTGCTGCAAAGGTTGAAACTTATATGAATCATATTATAATGAAAGGAAACGTCCTTAGACTTTATAGACTATGCTATTGCATTTGATGCACATAATTGCCAATACTACACTGGCAATAGCTTAGGTTAATTTACCTTTGTTCCTACATCCTTGTTCTCATACCATAGGTTTAGATTTATGCCAGTGGAGCTATAAAATCCAAAACACTGTGTTTCTCAATGTAGACCACATTACTGAAGAATTTCTCGCTGTCAGTCGCCTGTTTTTTGGGGCGTGTTTTTTGGGTGAGTTATAGTATTCGGTATTGGTCGGGTTAGTTTGGAGTGTGTTTCTCGCATGCAAGTTGTGGCGAGTTGGACCTGGAGCTGGTTCTATATCCGCTGGGGCTGGTTCATCTGGCTGAGGACTTCCCTGTCCAAAAAAGCCTATGGCCAAAAAAGCCTCCATCATTAAGTATAATGCATCCCACAGGCAGACCCATGAATGACCATTTATATATGGTTCTTTATTCGGGGGTTGATGGATACCTAACAAGATTCTAATATTTGCATACAAAAAGCAGGTCTGTTTGTATGGGCGAGCAAACTCGCATGTGAGTTTTGGGTGAGAATCATTCTCAACGGATAGTGAATACTATCAACTGTATTTGAGTAATGGGAAAACTCACCCTTTAGCAAGATTTTGAAAACACGACCAATAGTAAATACAAAACTCACTCTGAAATCAAAACTCACCACAAAATACGCCACAATCCGGCGAGATTTAAAACTCAACCTTTAATTGAGTTTAGATGCACAGAACCCTAACTAAATCTATAGACATAATAAGAATTATTGTAAATTGTAATTTAAATCAATATTAATCAAGACAGGAACAAAATGGTGCTTTAATATTTCTTATGAATATACGTTTTTAAGCAGATCCTTATTACATTTACATATCTGGATGAATTCCAAACCCAAAATACACACCATAATTAAACTACATATCACTAGTACAAATATTTCAAGAACTAATTGTTACTAAAATATCTTTACTTAGAACCTATAATATTGCATCTGATAATTAACATAACAAAGCACAATATATCTTATTCAATTATGCTCTGTTCAAAATGTTTAATACACTGAAAACTTAAGTAGACACTATAAAACTTAATTTAAGTCTTGGAAATTATTAGTTAAGCTATTATTGAATTGTATTTATTTTTAGTATGTGCATGTCAGTGTGAAAATGTCATGTCTGAAATTTGTTTTGTTCATTTTAATGCGATTAATAATGTAATCAGATGCTTGTGATTTTGTCATATTAATAATTTGACGTATATGGCTGCAATAATATAAGAATCTCACCACCCAGTCTGTTTGTTACTACCTAGTCTAGTATTATAATGATTGTTTAATATGGTAAAGAGCCATGTAATACGACGGCACTATATTATATAAAAACTTGTTAATAAAGAAATAATTAATAAAATATAAAAAGAAGAAAAACATAAACCAACCTGATACCAAGTCCCATTCACACTGCACTACAGACTTGGGAAGTGAATCAAGGATTTTTTAGGATAATTCTTGGGTTAGGCTCGCTGGCAGTGTGAACAGGTAAGCTCTGGGTTTTCTGGGTATTAAAATGGTTAAAAAAAAGTGTCAAAAAACCCAAAATATAGATTTGAAAAAAGTATACTTACAGTGAGTTCCAGGGTCCATGGAGCAACGTGAACAGGGTCATCAGACATTGGTAAGTGTCCTTGCATTGTTGGAAATGTTAGTGGGGCTGTAGATCCTGTTTGACCCTCAGTTTAGTTTAAGATTTATGATATTCTTATACTGGGCATGCCTCCCCTGGTGTTAAGTGACTCATACTATGCACCATATTATTCCATGGTATGAGTAACATATTAGTTGCCTTTTTAGCACTGTGTCTAGAATGAACATGAATGTTCCAGATGATGCTAATAGTTTATCAGTTTTATAACATCTTTTCCATAATTCTTGAGAAAGGCACATGAAATGAAGCATGGCTAGCAGCACAAAAGATACAAAGGACCAGATCCATGAACCCTTATGTCTTGCTAGCAGAACTGTTGCGGACAAATTATTCGGAATTTTGGAATCCTTAAGTCCATATATACAGGTTTAGTACCCACTCATCGCATGCCCAACATATCTGAACCAAACACTTCTCCCCACATTAAATATAACTCATACAGAAATGAGGATCATGTGTAAGAGAAGATCAATCCCTTGCTGTAGAAATTAAATGTCTCCTGCTGCCCCCGTGCATACACACTGTACTCATGACATGACATCACAACCTCCCATCATAAAAGATTCCAGCATAAAATCCAGAATCGCTCATTGTGCATTCCAATGTGTAAACGCCATATTCATACATGCACAGTACATTCACAATAATTACTTACATATTCCACATAAATAAATAGACTGAAGTCTGGACTACAACCACAGACTTGAGGAACTAAACACACTGGGCTTTATCCTGAACTAATAAACTCAGACATTTTGGGTATGTAGAGTTACGTCTAATGGGCATTAAAATTGCAGAGTATGGACTGGGTTATGACTGGGTTATGTACGGATTTTCTCTGTATGACACTTTCATCTCCCTCCTTTCACAGGAAGCATAAGTCACCAATTTCCCATTCCCATTGAGAAAAAAGTGATGGTACCTATAGAAAAATCTTAGTAGATCAGTGTCAGGTTGGCTGTATGTATCTTAGAGCAGAGAAGGAACATCACATCAGTATTATAATGTATCAAGGTGCTTATTAGATATGGGTGGGAAGAGGTGTATTGAAACACAAGGGCATAAACTGCAGGGTTATTGGTTTAGAGAAAACATGCTGACAAATGACTTTACAGCATTGTAGTAAATAAATATATACAAAAGCTTCACATTGAGGTTGTAGAGGCTCATGTGGTAAACACTTAAAACATGCATAGAATAAATATCATAATATCATCAATCTTACACTAAATTAAAGGTCAAACAGTTGTGACCCCATCAGCGCGAGGGGAGGGGTTAGCGGTAATATGAAATTGTCTGGGTTAAGTAAATTGTGAGAGCGGTGATTTTGAAGGTAACACCATTCACTAGTTGTTTTTTTTTGCCTAACTCCTTGTGCATTCAATTGCTATGCCAGCAGAAGAAGTATATTCATCTGTGATTTAATTTATTTTCCTGTGACACTGAAGTAAACCACTTTACTGCTCTTGACACAAATCTTTTGAACAGGAACATCGTGGAACATCCAAGTACTAGTACTGACAGTAGTACTAATTCAAAAGGTTCATGTAAGAATAAAATCATAAATACAGCTCTTCAAAGATGCTGGATGACTTTCCAAAACCATCATAATGACAAGAAGAATAAAGATTGTGGATGAAATTCAAGGAAGAGAAAAAACGAACAGAAGAGAAGCCACGTTCCACTAAACGCTGATTACTAGTCCGGCTTGTACTGGAAGGTGAGATGCAAAGGTCAATAAAACTTCCGATGTACCGGCCTTTTATTATTGTAGCTTGGAAGAAAAAATATTATCCGCACTCCCTCCGTTCAGTAATATCAAGTGTATCACTAATGTCCATTATTGTATTATCACAATATACGTGTTCTTGTTCCCACCCCATATACCTGTGGTGGAACCCACTATTGAATCAGGGTGGTGCTGTCTCAGGGCCTTTTACATATAGATCATGTGAAGAGAAGAAAAGACAGGCTCCTTTTGTAGAGGGCACACAATCTTGGATTACATACAGAAACTAATTTAATTCAGAAAAAGATAAAAAATCAAGTAAGGATAAAATTAAGATTAAATAAAAATAAAAAATTAAGATTTTAATTAAAATTAAGTAAGAATAAAAATCAAAGGAGATTATAAATTGGTATTTGTTAAAATAATAGGTAAGGTAAGAAAGTCTTGTGTTGTATGTGTTCTTTCCTCTGTTGGACAACTGGAAAATGACCATACTTATAGTTACGAGTGTCCCATATATTGCACTGTTATCTGCCTCTCTTTAATGTTCCCGGTATGGGTAAATAACTCGCAAACATGCCTGTTTCTTTCCACGAGTTCCATTATCGTTGCTTGCAACACTCAAGATTTGTTTAATATTGGTTTATCATATTTTCTATTAGTAAATACTTCTCGTAAATTAGAAGTATTGTAGACCAGATCCTATACCTTGTATCTTATAGTACAAGAAGGACAACACTATTTGTACTGGAATGGGGTCAATGGTCAGTGTCCACTGTGATCTTCTATAATTCTCTTGCACTACATATATGGAGAGGTATTATATATTGTTATTGTAGCTCAAAACACTCATCTTGCTTATCATATTTTCTGTTTATCAGTTAATACGTTTTGTAGACTGAACCAGATTTACAATACCATGGCATTTTCCATACCAAACAGGTAGATTCTAAATCTTCCTTTTACATACTAGAGAATGTCAGCTTGAATTTGATAGATGATTGCTATAGTTTCATAGCCCCATGATTGCTTCCATGGTGGACCATCCGTTGGCACTCCTCCAATAAGACTTGCATCCGCATTGGCAGTAAACCCACATGGCTTCTCACCAGAGGTGTATGGGGAATTGGTAAAGGTTACAGCCTTCCACAAATGTTTATGATTTTTTTTATTGCCACAGGTCCTTTTTGGAAAGAGAACCTCACTTATATACTAGACTATTATTGTTCTAGTAAAAGAATTGAACAAAGTTCTTTTTACAGCTCTAGACATACGACAGCACCGTTTTCAGAAATTGTAAAAGGAAAGCAACAAGCACAACACATATTTCTCAATAAATGATGTGTGACCTTCGTCTCATGAACCCCTGGGAGGCAAAAACAGCAAAGTAGTCGGATAGTTGTACATAGAGTTAATTAGTGATGTGTTGGCCCCTAAGCAGTTCAAGAGAAAACATGAAACTACCAGCGGAGTTTCTCTTGAGGTGATACAGAATGTTACCGTCCTTGCCTCGGAAATATTGTATGATGTGTGAAACAACAGTGAGACCTTAAACTATTAGGAACATAACAGAATTTCCTGAATTGAGGTATATACAGAAAAATACTGTTCAAGACTTGTAAAATGCCATATATTCATTTTGTGGACACTATTCAATCCCTCGCCACCCCTTAAAGGATTGAGTAGCTTAAATAAAACATTTTCTCGGTTTGCCTGTATAAAGCTATAGCAAGAAAAATTTACAATATAGGTTATGATTTTCATATAGTGATTAGCAGTAATAATTATTAAATTATTATTGTACAAAATGTATTAATTTTTAAGCTTACTTAATTCATAACTAATATTCAAAGACCAGCTACTAAGAATATATTTATATATACGATTTAATCACAGAGCAATAAATGTGTCTTTGTGATCATTCTACTAATCAGTCTTCTGATATTAAGGAAAGCATAGATGGCTGCCTAAGGACTCATAGGTGGGTCCTACAGTTTTATATACCATTAAGGTAAATTCCCTTTTTTACTGATTGGTAGGTGAGTGACAGCACAATGACGATGTCTGTGTGACATAGGTGACAATGATAGCAGCTGTCTGGAAGGGAATGTCACCCTGCACTGACTTCATAGTTCATTGTCTCTGACAATATGGGCAGATGGTAACAGTGAGCTCAGCACACACTGAGACAGAGCAGGCTGTCATTTATCTGATCCCTGTCTTCTGTTGGTTGTGGGTGGGATTTAAGAACAGAACTCTATTGACCAGAGGATGATACACAATACAACCACAACATTGGTATGTTGCTAATCCTAAGGTTAGAAGGGTGTTTTGGGCAACTAGAATACTTCCCTGGGCGCACCCTTGTATTTCCCGCAATAGATAATTTATAAATAATACATGTATAGAGAAGGCAATTAAATTAAGGGATTGCTTTTACTAACTATACATTATTTAATAAGTAAAGACAAAATTAAAGCTGCAATTTTTGTAATATCTATCTCAAAGAGCCATGACAGCAGCCATATTATGGTATGTCTTACACATGGAAAGATTGAAATACCTGTGTGATTTTAATCAATATATTTCTGGGGCAGATCTAGAATTTTCTTTCATTTTAACCCTTACTCTCCCGTATACTTTTCCCTAGACTCTATCCTCTATTCTTGTTAACCTTACATTTTTTTCTGTCTAACCCTCTATTCCTGCTGTTCTCTTAAACCATTAATCCTTTTGAGAAATATATAGCTTTATGGGACTTGCTATCACAATGTGCAGTATAGGCATGTTAACAGATTTCCGAACTGCTGCTATTTTACTGAGCCGAGAAACTTAGGTTGTAGTAGGTTGTAGGTTATTAAAGTCAGGGAAGTGGTTAGGGTTGTGATATCTTGAAAGAGTTAACACTTGGGCCTAAATTTACTAAGCAGAAAGATTGCAGGGTAATTGAAAATTGGGTATGTTGTCCATAGCAACCAATGAGCTTTAAGCTCTGTATCATTTTACATACTGGAGAATGTGAGCTGGAATCTGATTGGTTGCTATTGGCAAAATCCCAACTTTTAAATCTCCCTGCTAAGTAAATTTTGGAGTCTCAGAAAGCAGAATCCAACACATCTTTGTATCTAGACCATCATTATTATTATTATTATTATTATTATTACTATTACTATTATTTTTTATTAATATTATTTTTTCATTTCATTAAGAAAGCATCAAAAGCGTTATGGAAATAAAGGGTTTACAGTTGTAAATTATGTGAACATTTAGCCAGGAGTGGGATGGGCAGGAGGAATGGCGGAATGTGCCCCCTTGGCCATTGTTCCTGGAGCTCTTTTGCCAGCTAAGAGGTAGGAAAAGATCTTGGTCACTCTGATTCTGCGATATACACAATCAGAGTAGCTGGGTAACTCTGCTTCAAAGCCGACAACCAGTTGGTGAATGGCTGTCAGCAGCCTGATTGGTGTATAGCTAGAGCTATCCACCAATCAGACTGCAGATAGTTTTTTCTTCTGCCTCCCAGTCACCAACCAGTCAGTGAATGGCTGCCAGCAGCCTGATTGGTGGATGGCAAAAGCTATCAGAGTGCTGACAGTGAATATAGTTTTGTGGGAGCCAATCAGCCCCTGCATTCAGCTACAGTTAAGTAATGTCAGCTCTGTGAATAAGGCATTATAAAGCTATTTATCACTTCATAGAATGATACAAGTAGACAGCACTTGTTTTCCACTCTTCTGCTAAAGTGAACCAGTGAACATCTGGCCATCCCTCCTGGGTGTCAGAACCTTTCTGCACTGCAGGTGGTTATCACATCAACAAAAACACCAGCACGTTTCACAGGTACCCTTCTAGTCATTGCACGGTCCAAGGGACCCAGTGCATCACCATAGTAAGTAAAACAGGATTATATGAGTGTGTCTGCAAAAGACAGAAGGTTTGGAATGAGATCCAACATGATACTGAGAGGGAGACAGCCAGTGAAGGGAAGTGGGAGGGAGGTGGGAGAAAGGGAATATTTAGAAAAGAAACAGATTTTCATCAAGGGGGATCTGGCAGTCAGTGTATTCTTAGGCTGCCAATGCTGAAACATCCAATATATAGTTCAAGATGGGAAATATAACAGAGCTAGGAATCTAAGTATGAATCTGCTTTTCATTAAAGCTACAAGGTTTCTCCAGCACATACTGTAATGACAGGTGGTAAGTATGCATGTTACTAGATACAAGGCACAGTTTTTGGCTAGGACGAAAGGTTTCATTTGAATCAAAAATAGTTAGTTCTACTGGATTCATTGAAACAAACAATTTTTCTAAAGATTTTAGAATAGAATTAAAACTAAATATTAAAATAAAAAAAATAGTCCCATTCTCTACTCCATAAAATCTGGAAATTTCCAATCCATGAAACATATAGAAACAAAGGAGTAAGTCCTCACCTGTTTTATAGTGGTTATAGTTATGGTTATAGTGGATATGGTTATAGTGTTATGTAAGGCAATTAGATTTTTTATAGAAACATAGGGACAGTAGTACAATGCAGCATTGTACATTAAGTGCTCAAAAGATCCAAAAACAAATAAGGGGACTCCTTACAGTTTTATTTGGGAACAGACAGATGAACGCTCAGGTGTCAATCCATCTGCTTGTGCAATGACTGCTAGATTGCATATGTATATAAGACAGTGGTTCCCAAACTGTGTGCCGTGGCTCCCTGGGGTGCCGCGAAGCTCTCATTGGGGTGCCGTGGAATGTTTTTTCCGACATGGTGCCACGTTGCTAGAGTTACTCAGAAGTGCAATTTCATGTCATGTCTAACACAAGATTTGATATCAACCTGAAGTATTTCTGTCTTTACCTAAATAGTTATTACACTATTCTGACTGAAAAACTTAAAAAATTATTTTGTCTTAGGGACGCCTTGAAACATTATGGAAGACCCTAGGGTGCCTCGACTGAAAAAGTTTGGGAACCTCTGATATAAGAGAAGGGAAGTTTCTCACATTTAAATATGTAGTCTAACAGGGGATGTGTCTTTTGCTTCTGCCATCCGCTTTCATGCTTGCTACTACGCCAGCATTTTTATCAAAAACATTTTTCTGCACTGTGCATGTGTGTGCATAGAAAAGTCGGCCGTTATTGATGCGCACATTAGTGACTGCGTGCCTCTGCGCCTCCGTGTTTTTAGACACCGAATAATGGGCGTGCCAGGATATTTTAATGAGATTTTGGGACATGTCCGGTGTTGCGCTTAGCTCTGCGCATTTCGTTTATTGAACATCTGCGGCTTATTGCTTGCGGTGCCTGGGGATTGTGTAACTGGTATATTTGCTATACTTTGCTGATAGTTCAGCATATTTGAAACTATTTGAAATAGTTGCAGGGAGTGTTCCCTGGCCTATACTTTGGTTTTGTGCAATGCTTGCATCTCTTGTTGTGTCAACTCATGTAACAGCTACATTGGACAATGGTGACTTTATTGACAGAAAGACTTGATGATTTTATTGTTTCCAGCTAGGAGTTCTGTGGTACTGTATAATAATTTTCAGTGGCTTATAACTTTTATATTTGAAAATGCTACGGAAATGACAACAGTCCTACAACATCTTCATTTTATGTTTTTATGTTATTTATGTTAATAAAAACAAATGAAGACTAATTAAGATAAAAATACACATTACATACAGAAATACTAATATGCTGGTAGGTTAATTGGCAGCTAACTAAAATTGTCCCTAGTCTATGTGATCCTTAGTATAATGGACTTGCCCCTATATATCTCTCCTCTAAAATGTAAGTCTGCAGGCAGGGCCCCCTTCCCCACCATTCTGTCTGTTACCACTGAGTCACGTCAAATTGTAAAGCACTATGTATTATGATGGCGCTTATTATTAAAAATAAGTCCCTTACACGGTAGAAGATCTATTTATTGGCATGCAACAAAATAATTTCTTCACACTGTATAAAGTTTATACAATGCACAGAAGTTCTTGAGAGCCACAATGTATATTTTTTGGAAATCTACATTATTTTAGAAAACATCCATAATAATCCCATTCAGAGTAAATTATCAGCAATACAACATTCAGGTCCAATTAAAGGACTGCATAATTCATCATAGCTATGAACCAGTGGTTGAAGTGATGATATGAAAACATGGAAAATAATAGGAATGAATGGAGATTTTGAGACTTGCAATATATTTGTATTGTACATGCTTAAAATAACTACAACACCAAAATTAAAATGCCTCTACTTCTTAGCCATAAGATATATTCAGTATTAAAAATAACAATAGTAAGAAGGGAATTGTAAGAAAGGAATGGAAAGAAGGGGATGCTAATAGGAGAATGGTTAGAAGGGAATGGTAATAATAGAATAGTAA
>JABWIB010000033.1:83693-98385 GCA_016617825.1 Platyplectrum ornatum | reverse complement strand
TGAAGAAGACATTGTGTTATGATGATAGAAATCACACATTGTGTCCTATTTCTATAAAGATAATGAAGTTACTGGTTCTCCTATTTACATCTATTCACAATAAATAGTGAGTGACAGTGATTATTTACTGACAATTTAACAAACAATAAATACTGATGCTGCTATTTTTATTATGAAATATTCTCATGGCAGAGCTAGACACACCCATGGGTGGAGCTATACACAGGACACACCCCTTTGGTAGCACCCCTTACACCCCTTTTGTGCAACGCTTGCCACAATCTCCCTGAAATCCATTTGCAAAAGTAGGCAACCCTGAGATTGATTATGTTAGCCAAGGATTGTCCAGTTCTTGGTAAGTACTTAGTTAGGGTCCTGGGGTTGAATGGTTGAAAAGAGGCTGAGTTCCTTATCCGTTAGGCCCTGTATGGATCTTTGGGCTGTTGGCCTACAATGCAAGATAATTAGGATCTGTACCTGTCAAGACTGTTAATAGGTTTGGGCTGGGTTTGGGTAGAGCCAGGGATGGGTCCCGATCCCGGCTCCCTGAAATGTTGGGAGGTATGCCTCTGTGCTGCTATGGCACTCCTTAATAGAGATTTACCTATATGTTTAGGTAGACATGCTAAGGATTTAGTGCAGTTAGGTCTGTGCTGATTCCTGGCTGCTGTGTTTGGATATGTCTATCTAACCCATTAGAAGGACCTTCTACCCGATCATATCACAGTATATGTAGCCAGGCACAGCAGTAATGTGTGTGTGCATGGTGCACTGGTGTTATAGTATTTCATTTCAATTAGAAATTTCCCTATACTAGTGTATAAACCATAGCTGTGTGATAATAATACTTACTAGATATTTCTTTATTTCCTGGTGTCAGATCTTTCAAACCCTTCAGGGTCACTTTGGGTACAGCAATCAAAAGTCTGAGAAAATAGTAAAAATTCCCAAACCGGCTTTGAAATAAATCAAATGATAACAGCCTTATCCTGCAACAGGCAGCAGAAAATATGAGACGTATGATTCAAAGTAACTCCAAACCAATGTTGTTCAGTTATGCGATAGCTTACCTAGCCATTGCCTTGACTACTGCCCTCTACGGGAACCCTCTGCTTGGAAGGGCAGACAATAGTAAAACTGTTCTCTTTTGATCTATTTCAAAGCCTTTTTGGATCTCGTATTTTTACTTTTGATTATGATTACCATAGTGAATGCATAGTATACAGTGCCAGGGGCGTCAGAACATTTTTACTTGGGGGGGGGCAAATAATCTTACTGTTTTGAAGCCCCCCTTCCCCCCTGTAAAAAACACAAGCAAATAAAAAAAAAATCTCACCGGACTTGTTGCACTCACTTCTAGGTGCCGCATCATCTCCTCACTGGCTGCAATCTTGTGGGCGGCGCACTCTTAATATTTGCTCTCGTGGAATGACCATGTCCCACAGTCCCTAGCACTGTTTATTAGTCCCTGCTCACTGGCCTCTAAGAGGCATCAGTGCACTGCACAAAAGAGATATATATATATATATATATATATATATATTATAGATAAGAAAGAGTATGGTACTGACAGCTGCATGAGATATGTACAGCAGACTGATTACTTTGACCTATAAAATGAAGACTTTGCGAGAGGAAAGTTATTCGTAGAGATGGCTTTATACTGGTATACTATCTGAATGCCAGAGCATAGTGCAGAATGGTGCTAGCGTAGTGAAAAAGGTTAAACTCCTTGCTTGTTCTTTTATCCTGTGTTGCTGAATCTTGCACATTAAAAAGGCTATAAAGAAAAACCGTTGTCCATCAAACGTCACTTCTGGCCAGACAGATGGCAGAAGAAGATAATTAACCCAATGGGAGCAATCAGGAAATCTGACAGTATTTCTCATACACTATTTTCTTACAGCTTTTCCAGGAACTCTTTATGAGCTCTTAGAACATGCAGGTATTTTATTTACACACCTCCCAAATTCCAACCCGGTTGGCACCGGGTGGTTTTCCCTGAGCCCCTGATGGCCAACCTGTGACACTGCTGATGTCTTTGACACACGCTGGGAGTTGTAGTTTCACAACACCTGGAGTGTCGCAGGTTGGCCATCAGGGGGTTTGGGCCCTTGGATCCTAGTGAGCTACTCTAGAGAGTGGTAAGGAACAACAGTGTAAATCACGGTAGCAATGTAATTCATACTGAATGGTAAAGTACTCCTAACACACAGTATGAGGTTTATGATGGATTTGGGTAAGCATCTCATTGGACATCTTTGTGAAGTCACCCTGAGCATATACAGTTGCCATGGGTTGTACCTTCCTCACTGTCACCATATAATCTCTGCAGAGCACATAAAGCATGTACTCTGTGTGTATGTGACAACACAGGCTCCAGAAACGAGTAAAATGAACAAACCGTCTGCTGTGACATATAGCTGGAAGGATGGAGCTTTCACAAGCTTCTGAGATGATGATATTTTGTTTGGCCACAGAAACGAAGCAAAACCAGTGTAAATCCTTGCAGGGTGTAGTAGCTGAGCTTTGCTGCCTCTCAAGTGATGTTCTGAGGACACAGAGTCACTTTGTATCATTGTTGCTCAGCTTACTTCAGTTTGGGATACCTAGGGCACTTTTGGAGCAGTCGCACAGAGACAAGCTCAGAGCCGCAGTGTAATGAGACGTATCAAATACTACATGGCTGCATCAATTAAACTAGCAGGTGCTGGATGTCATTCTTCCAAAGAAATGTAAGAGACTCATTTGAGTAGCTCAAACATCCCTTCTACATATGTTACTGCCAAAAGCCTTTGTTCCAGGGAAAAAAAGAAAACTTGTACAAAGTTATAACATAACCACAGCTAAAACCACATTCTACATAAAAACACACTTCCACAGAAACATACAATATTTGTGCCGCAAAAATAAATATAAGGAACAATGAATCATTTAGAAAAAGAGACTATAAAGAAACAACGACATTTAAGGTTAATGGCATTTATTTTCCAACATAATCTGTTACATTTACTTCAGTAATCTTCTCCCATCTATGCTTCAACCTATGGACTCTGTCTTTCTATCAAGTCAGTAGGAGCTAGGACTAGTGAATGGGGTAGGGGGGAGAGGCAACAGGACCACAGGTCACATTCCCCAACCCCTTCTGTATTCAATATCTGCCAAAATAAAAAGGTAATCCAGGCAGCACAGATGGTTCAGTGGTTAGCACTTCTGCCTAACAGTCCTTATCTGTGTAGAGTTTGTATGTTCTCGTCGTGTTTGCCTGGGTTTCCTGCGGGTGCTCTGGGTTCCTCCCACACTTCAAAAACATACAGATAGATTAGCTGGGAGATGACTTAATTGTCCCTAGTCTATGTTAAATTGCATATGTAATTTGATAGTGGTATATAAAAGCCTGATAATAAATAACTATGATGTAATTTCCTATGTGACTTCATGTAACACAGTAGCACCCCACGGTCCCATAGCGCCGGGCCTACAACTGGGCGATGGACTCTCTGAGGAAGTTGCGACCCCATGCAGATGTGGGCACAACCCACACAGTTTGAGAACTGTGGCTTTACTGGGACCTCTACCACATGCTACATATGATCATAGGCAACTTTATTTTTCTCTTTATATCACAAGCTTACCTTTGCCATGTAAATCTGGTACGAGGAATTTACAAAAGCACTGTCATTTCAACCTGTAAAGACAATTCTTTACTTTTGCACCTAAAGCTGAAGAAGGAATTGGAAACATTACATTTATCAGTAGCAGTTAAATTTTGGGGGGAGCATTTTGGCTGTCATGTTTTTCCCTGTTATGGTGTCAAAATGTTAGGTGTGGATTGCTAGAAGGAGAGCCAAATGAAGAAGACTCATGGACAGAAAAATCTTATATATGAATTCCATCCCTCCTAACCCTAATTTTCCCCTTCTAAAATTCATCCCCTCTCTCATCCTAACCCTAAGCTTCCCGTTCTAAGATTCATCACCTCTCTCATCCTAACCCTAAGCTTCCCCTTCTAAAATTCATCCCCCTCTCAGCCTAACCCTAACCTACCCGTTCTAAGATTCATCCCATCTCACAGCCTAACCTTGCCCTTCTAAGATTCATCCCCTCTTGCAGTGTAACCATAACCTTCCCGTTCTAAGATTCATCCCATCTCACAGCCTAAGCCTAACTTTGCCCTTCTAAGATTCATCCCCTTTTGCAACCTAACCCTTACCTTCCTCTTCTAAAATTCATCCCCTCTCTCAGCCTATCCCTAACCTTCCCGTTCTAAGATCCATCTCATCTCGCAGCCTAACCCTTACCTTCCTCTCCTAAAATTCATCCCCCCCTGCAGCCTTACCCTTACCTTTCTCTACTAACATTCATCCCCTCTCGCAGCCTAACCCTAACATTCCCCTTTAAGATTCATCCCCTCTCGCAGCCTAACCCATACCTTCCTCTTCTAAATGTCATCCCTTCCCCCTTTAGCCTAACCATAACCTTCTCCTTGTAAGATTCATGCCATCCTTGTAGCCTAACCTATATTAGCAATGCATACATATAGAAAGGCACCTGCAATTAATTAAGTAGCTTTTACTTCTATTATGCTGTTTAAAATACAGTTTAATACTTAATAATAATACCACATTTTGGCAGAAAGATCTCTCACTTATGATTCAAAACTTTGAAAGTTTTCTGCACTTAATGCACAATGGAAAAGTGAGAAGCAATACATTGAATTTGTGAAGCTCTTAACATCTCAGCGCCATTATCTCACCAGGTGTTCCAAGACAAGGGTTTGCTAAATTTGGCTTTATCTGCAAAGTGATTATATTTACAATGAGAAGAGAGTGAAAAAGTTCCCATCCTAAAACACTTACTGTACACACGCACCTTAATGGAAGCTTTGTATGATATTTGGTTCTATTTAGGTATATCTGGAACATTCTTTATTTTACATAAGACAGGAAAATAGGAAAGAATAATTATCTGTGCCACACACACTATATATATAATAAAAAATACCCCTCCTGGGGTCCTCTTTTATTAGTAGCTTTAATCCATTCAAATTAGCTCCAACGTTTCAATCTCCATACACAGATTTTCATCAGGGATAAAACATTTGTAAGGTGCAAAGAAGACAAAACAAATTTCCCCTTACTTCTCTTATGCTCATTTATATAATAATAATAAAAATAACTATCACTTCAGCATAGAATTTACATTAGCCAGTCTCAAAAGGTGATGCAAAATAATCTTGTTATGGCGATCTTCTTCCACTCAAATGTAGTTATCTTAACCCAGCTTGTTTTTATATGGAGCATGCCAGTGGGAGTAGTTCATTCAAACCTATTCAGTTTATGAATCCATTTACTCTCAGCTTGTAGGAGTAGTCTGTTCCAGTCCCCTCCTCTCAGCAAAGGCGGTATGTGTTCTATTCCTGCATATTTCAGATCTTTTAGAGTGTGTTTTTGATGTGCCCAATGTCTTGCTACAGGTTGCTCCAACTTCAACCTCCAGTACCAGGGCTCCTTTTATCGTGGATCTGTGTAAAGCTATTCTTTCTTTGAGCATCGTTTTGCCCACGTATACCATGTTGCAGGTACATATGATGACATAAACTACATATTTAGTGGTGATTGCCGCTTTGGGTGAAATTGGTTTGTCCATATCTGGAATTCTCAGTAAGATCCTGGCTTCTATCTGTGACTACTATAGGCCATAGTGCTTTGGCCATCCTTCTTTCAAAAAAGCTTAAGTGGTTAAACTGACTTACCCACAGAATGTAGTTTTCTTGTTTTTGTTTGGGTTTTTCTTTCAATAGATGTTCTCTAGTTACTTGATCAATTTTTGTTCTTGCTTGCTGTATGCATTTATTTTTGAGTATCCCCTTTTTTGAAGTTTTTCCAATGTTGCTTTCATCTGTTCCTTTGCTCTGATCGGGTCACCAGATGGGATATGGGAATATGGCCTCTGGATGTCCGCTATCAACGTGTAGCAGCATGTTTCTATCAGTGGGTTTTTGATACATTTCTGTCCTCAAAGTAGCCCCATTTTATGTAATCAGAACATCTAAATATGGAATTTGATGCTCTTCTATGGAGGATGTAAATTTTATGTGGGAATCCATAGTGTTAATAATTGTCATGTTGGTAATAAACACTTCTTTGGAACCGGTCCATACAATCAGGATGTCATCGATATACCTTAAAAACTGTTGTATTCTTCCACGTCAGTTGGGATTGTTTAGAAATAATCTTTTTTCAATTTCGAACATAAAGGCATTGGCGTATGATGGGGCCACATTTGACCCCATCGCACATCCCTGCCTCTATAGATATATTTTCCCATTAAAGGTGAAATTGAGTATAATCTCCAGCAATTCCGCCAGTAGTTCTATTGGTGGTCCCATGTACTCTTGGGGGTATATTTACTAAGCAGGGAATTTGCTGGGGAATTGAAAAATGGGGAAGTTGCCCATAGCAACCAGATTCGAGACATTGCTATGGGCAACTTCCCCACTATTCAATTCCCCAGCAAATTCCCTGCTTAGTAAATATACCCCTTGATCTTCTTTCAATAATTTGATTGAGGCTTCAATTCCCTCCTTGTGAGGGATGCTAGTATACAAGTTAGCAACATCTACTGTACACAACCAGCTAGATTCTGCTATGTTGAGATCTTTCAATATCAGCAGCAGTTGTGTTGTGTCCTTTAGATAGGTGGCCTGCTTCTGGACTACAGGTTTCAAAAATACATCCACAAATTGAGATAATGGTTTAAGTAAGGAATCCCTTGCCAAAATTATAGGTCTTTGTAGTATAGTATCAACTTGCTTTTTATAATGTGCAGTGGGGTTGGCGGTCAGTGGTTCATAAACAGTTGTATCTTCCAGTTGTCTCATTATTTCTTGGTAGTATTGTTATTTTGTTTGTATGACCACACCAGTGTGACGTTATGATGCTGTGTGCTGTGCTCTGCTGGGAACATTGGTAATTCTGTATATGGACATGTAACACTATGTAGTGCATATTAGGGGTTTGGGAATAGTCAGGGCCATAGAGAGGGGGTTATTATTTCCCAGGCCCAGGGGCTGTTAGGGGACCCGGGATGGATGTAACTGATTTATGACGCACCTTTGCCATGTCTCTTCATCCTCTGGCCTCAGCGGTGTGAATACACGTATGGTAACAGCGTGCCAGTTTGGGGGAAAAAATCGAATCATTAAATATGAGGTGGACCCAGAATTTCTTTTGGAAGCCCTGGGAATAGTACACAATGCACATATGTTTTTAATATTATTCCCAGACACATAATATATCCTACATATTCTTTGCATGGTGTACCATGTCCAGATCCCTAATATACTGTGGCGACTATTATAACATAGCTTGTGGGACCCTTAGTATCTCCACAGGCCCATGAGCTGCGCACCACTCACACCACCGGTAGATCCGTCCCTGCACCCAGTACACAACCAGGCATCTTTTACATTCAGCTAAATAACTTGAAAGTACTGTATCAGATACTTGGGTTTTACTTTTCAGTTTCCGATTTTTACCTGCATAAGTCTTTTATTTCACATAGATATTTTACTTAATATTAACTTAATGTTATCCTTTTGGGTGGTGGGTTTAAGCAAGATTTAATGCTACTATATACTGCCAAAATCAGCAAGAAATTCTGAGCCACAAACTGAAAAGTTGTTCTGATTTTTATGAGTGAATTTCTAGTGATGCTTAACATGTCAGTACGACCAGCTTTAAATTAGTGCAATTTACAGATAATCGATGAGAGTAGACAGAGCTAGTTAAATCATCCTTGCAGGTTTAAGCAGCAATTCACTTACTGTACCATTTCTCAATGTATAATTCTTTCTGCTGAGCTCTGTATATTTCAGCGAATATTTAAACGATGAACGCCAATATTCACTGAAAATAACATTTATTGTAACGTCTAAAAACTGGAGATAATTTACAAAATGTAATATGAAACATTGGAAGAAACTTTGGGAGCACATGACACCATCTTTTATGCAAGTTCATCAAAATGTGGCGGTGGTGGCAAAATAGTGATAGAGCATACATAAGGTATCGGCGAGGCTTTGAATGAAGGTATATATGCACACTACGAAACAAGTCTAAATGGCTGTTCTAATCAACAATACAATGTATAGACTAGAAGTGATGTCTGTGATTCTGCTCCAATACTTTTAATGGAACACATTTACACGGTCATGTGTTTAACATTGAAATATTTGTTTAACTACTGTACTTCTTTTGCTTCTGAACACTTCCAAATTATAAGTAAATACATTTTTCTCAGGTTGACACAATTTCCACTGAATGGAATAGAGCTTTGTAACCTACTATGTTTTACAGTGAAACCCCTTTTCCACCGCAGCAACCCAGTAAAATCACAGTACAAACCCTGACTAGGTCTTGGAAAAAAACCTGGGTCACTTGACTTTTTTTTTCTTGGGACCCATTTCCACCAAAAAAAAACATGTTTTTTTTTGTCAGTGGAGAAAGGTAAAAAAAAATGTTAAGTAGTTTAAAGAATTTGGTTAGCTTATATGACAGGTGAATTTTAAGGAAAACCTTAAAGGTTTGGAGAGTAGAGGATACTCTTAATGGGTAAGAAGGGTTATTCCAGAGAGTAGGTGCAGCCTGGGAGAAGTCCTGTAAACATGAATTAGTGCATTTGTAGCACACCTGGGTGATGCTTTTATCTATTTAATTAGTTAAAAATACTATGTACAGAAAAATATTATTACTCCTTGAGTGTAAGATTTTACTTAAAAAGTGGTTACTTGACAACTACCATGTTTACTAATGTGTTGCTAGGCACAGACGCTGGAGGAACTATGTTTTGGCATAATCAGGGCTCAAAGTGGGGTTGTATACGGGGGTATGTCATACTGGCACTTCTCCCACTGATGTAATTGAAATACTACATATCTCCATTGACTTCTGTTATATTCTATGTTTCCATACCATCACTTCTAAATGTCCATACCCCCACTTCTAAATTTCCACTTTGACCACTGGGTATAATAATATACAAAGTGAGGAGGTTCTGGAAGCAGTTGGCAGTCGGTAAATACAGGTTCTGGGGTGGTCGGTAGAGGGAAGGCAATGTGAGCAGACCAGTGTGCACCAAGAGGAGATAGTGATAGGGAGAAAGGGAGAGGTAATATCCAATTTTTGCATAAAGGGGGAAAAGTAAAGTAAATTTAGTGCAGAACCAGTAGTTGAGTAAAGATTATAGATGATGAAAGATGATGAGGTGATCTAAGCGATATTGTATGCAACTGAGTCTGAGGAGAAAGAGCCATCCAGAGGAGCGTGGAAGCCAAGTAACACTGAAGGCATTGGAGGTTCTCAGGTCTGTTGTGTATTCCTTTGAAAACACTTTTATTTAACATAAGACCAATCATCATTGTCACTACAGTGCAGTACTCCGGGACACACATAAACTGTGATTTATCCATAATAATTAGAAAGTGTTATCTCTCAGGAAATCTCTCAGGAAGCTATTCTGTGGAGTTATGTTGATATATATGTAATGCTGTTACACTTTAGAAACATTTTAGGCTAAATTTATTGTTACTGTAATATTGGAACACCTGTTGCTATATTCATGTTGCTAATGTATGATGGTAACACATAACTATACATAATAAGTAATACATAATATTGCAAATCTTACATGTGTCAATTGATGATCAAGGGAGGAACTACCGCCAGTGCAGCTGGTGCAGCCGCTGCAGAGCACTGAGGCCCACGCAGAGACTGGGGCCCACAGTTGCTGAAATTTCGGCCCCTATTAATACCCCGGTGTCTGCGACTCTGCAGACTTCAAAGCTGAGTGCTGTGTGTCTTACACAGCGCACCTGAAGTCTGCTGAGAATGGAGCTACTGCGCATGTGGGGCATATTTTTGCACTTGGGCTCACTACTCGCTGGTCCCGATGACGATGATGATTTTATTAAAGTATAGCATTATTTAAATATGTATTTCTGAAACTATTCTGTAACCTTTCATGGCCCTCTGCTAGCTTTCCATGTTGGGGCATTTTCGGCAGAGTTTTTATATTACACATACCTAATTTACTTCTCCATTCCTAAGAGTATGTAAATTCTTGTATAATTGTTGGCTCCCTATTTGTTAAATATACTCCTATAATACATTTAGATGGCGACGTTACACATTTATAGAATGTAAGAGAGAGTTGTAGATCCTGTGAAGGTCTGTTAGTAAGACATGGACTAGGGCATATTGATCCAGAACTCATATAGTCACACTGCATATGACGTGGTTATAATTATAGGGGGTTTTAAAAAAAAAAAAAAAAATGTTTGCTTGTCGTGAAAAATCTTTTTTTTTCTTTTTAGTACAAAAAACGAAATTAGAACTGCACATTTTACATTGCATCGCCTCTTATTTCAACTTGCTTGTGCCCGCTTAATCTCCTTCTATGCTATTGTTCCCAACCCCATATGTGTCCTTTTATCCCGAATGTAGGTTACATGTTATATTCCAATTCATTTATAGACTGTAAGTTCTACTTCATATTTCTTTGTTAGTTTTGCTTGAAAGAAAATTTCCTGAAACAGAAAGTCTTGTTGCTAACATTTAATAATCTAGTAGTATAGCATAGAGGTGTATTTTCCTGTGGTATAATGATTATTTAGAAGCATTCATCTGTGTACCTTGGAACACATATTTACTCCCCTCACATTAACAAAATGTATTTGGTGCCGTAAAATAGCCTTTTCTATAAAGTTATAGTGTCCTCATATTAGTGGATAGGGACATGCTGTGTCTGTAGTTGCATTTTTAGGGACTGCTATGCACGATACATGGGAAGTGTATAAAAAGAGAGAGGTTGCTTGGAGTCATTCCTGGACTGCGGGACATATATTTTGGATTTTTAATTGGCATCAGCATTTGATGGGCATTCCTGCATAGCAACTCATAGCTGTGCCAACTTTCCAGCCTTACCACGTCCTGTCCATCCACCCCCTCAGCTACTATAGGAGCTGTGTTATTTTCTTTCTCATGCTCCAGGCTGTCCTCCAGGCTATGGTGATTTAATCTAACACTAATGTCATCTTGTGAGGCCAACTAGCCTTTATGACATGCTTGTCTAATACAGCGCTCTGTTCTGCCGTGCGTGTGTGCTCTTGCTGTGATATTATTATCCTAAAATAGGGCAGGTGTTCATTTAGCCTTCTAGCCGTGCCCAGGGCAGAAACAGATCAGGTGCTGTGTGTGCAGGTATTAGTCCCTCCCAATGGTCCTAGCTGCCACTCAACGTCTCTCAGAAGTCCTCTCATTTGTATGATTAACTTCATATCTATCACCAACAAACAGACAGTGGTCTCACATGCAAACAGTGATAAAAGAAACAGTGATGTGTGATTTTTAGGTTTATGACAGTGGTCAAAGTGGAAATTTAGAAGTGGGGGTATGGACAAGTGGCGGTATGGAAACACAGAATATAATAGAAGTCAATGGAGATTTGTCATTTTTCAATTACATCAGCGGGATAAGTACCGGTATGGTATACACCTTCACTTCCAACCCTTTATAAGATATATTTGTTAATCAAAATGATGATAAATGGTTAAATTCCTGACATGTTTACATTGACACTGCTTAGCCATGACATTTTCAAGTGTTATATAAGGCAGTTCTTACTTAGCTCCATCACACTGACTATAACTAATTCAGGAATGCCGACTTTTGATTTCTTCCTTCTGGTTGAAACCAAAAGCCAGCATTATGGAGGTTATGCAAATCACACCCAAAGCCCATCCCCTTGGATGACAAATTCATACCTTTACAATGGACAGGCAGTATTTTATCATCAAGCCTTCCCCCCTCCATAGTAAGGATCGGACTGATGGCATTGTTTTTACATGGAATCACTGTCTAATTTGTCCCAGGGCACCGGGAGAAATCCCTGAAATCCGGTGTCTCCCAGATATTCCAGGAGAATTGGCAACCCCGAGCTAATCCTCACTAGTAATAAATAGCTGAATGTACCTAGATGCTTATATGCACAAAGACATGTCTACATTCAAATGAAAGTATATTGGATCACCCCTTCACACTACCTCACATCAAACAGAATATTACACAAACACATCTTATTCTTTGTGTATGCTCTTCTGAACTGGCTCTACTTAGATCTTTGCAAAGTTGTTCCGTAATAAAAGTGATGTCTGAATCAGTTTTATAATATGACGTATGTCTGACATGGAATAAATTATTACAGACGATCATCAGTGTTCTCATTAATAAATCAATATAATGTATGACCTAATCAGGGCCGGTGCTAGGTCTGGGGGCGCCCTATGCAGACCTAGCACCGCCCAACACCCCCCCCCCCCGTGACGTAATAACGCACGGCGTGACGTCATCACGCAATGATGATGAGGTCACGCCGCTTGAAAACTACAGAGGAGGGCGGCGGGATGACCGCTTGCCGGCCGACCTCTCGGTTTTGACTATTTTTATTGCAGGGGCAGTGGCAGGACGCGGGCGCGAACTTCTCCCGCTGCCGTCTGCAAACAAAATTGTAAAAACCGAGAGGGCTGCCGGCGAGCGGTCATCCAGCTGCCCCCCTGTGCAATGCGCCATACGCAGCTTCGTAACTGGCGTAATGGGTGGGCCGGCCCTGGACCTAATATAGAAAGCCTTGAGGACTATTATATATTTGCAAATGTGTGTAACTAATGTTTCTACATTATTGTTACAGAATTGTCAATCATTTCCATTGTGTCTCTTCTAGGAGAGCAGTGGTGCCATCAACACTTTACTTTCATATAATCATACAGCACAGGGCAAATATGAGTCTCAAATACATCAACCCAGCATAGTAGTGCTAAATATAAATGTAATACATCACTTAAAGTTTCTGCAAGAAATATTGCTGTCTCCATTGTGAAATCACCAGTCCGTGCACCCATCTTGGCCTGTGCCCTTGCTGCCTGTGTCCTATGCGTGTATCACATGTTATTAGTGACAATCAATCCTCACCACAAATGATAGGGTTGATGTTTTCCTTTGAACCATTGTGGTCCGGGCATTAGAGTTTACCTTGAAATTGCTCACTTATGTGCTGTATGATTCTGTTATATTACCTGCCACAATGGGTGGACCATTTACAATGTGCCATATCTGTATGTCTATATTTTCCATGGTATAGATGTGACAGCGAGACATTTGTCAGTTCTGTTTACTGCTATAAAGAAGCAGAACACAAAAATTAATTATAGACAAAATCAAAGAGCATTGAAAAGCGAAATACAATGTGTCATTGTAAGTGAATAGTGGGAAAGGTACTGTACATTTTGCTAAGCAAAATACCTTCTGCATTCATAAACGTGAATAGATATGGTGCAAACATTTTACAGATGTGACACTTAACTGTAAAGTAACTAAAATACCATCATGTTGCTGTATGCATGACTGGCTCTCTTTCAGGAAACGTCTCAAAAGGCTGCACTAATGCTTTGCCGTCACAGGTTGTCCTGCCATTGACAATGGTTATCTTCTGCATTGATACGCCACCTAGCTGTTACTGTTGGAATTATGACTTTTTAGGTTTATGACAGCATGGCGCAAAAGCATATTAGCATGCTTTCAGGATAAATCTAGCACCATGGTGGCATTTTAGAAATGTTAGAAAATGTCACAGTTATTTAACAATATAGTCCAGTACACATTATAAATTAATATTTCAGGGACTCCCTAATGGCTGAAAGGTCGACTGTTCCTATAACTCATTATACCGAAATAGCCTCCATTATAGTCAAGTGAAGTGATTTCAAATGCTGTTAATTGGAGTCGACCATGACCAAGAATTTTTCCATACGCATGCAAATGATTTGCACCATTTGTTCCAATAATGTTTCTCAAAGTTTTTTCCCTGCCACACCCTTCACAGGGATGAGAATTTGGGCACTTACATGTTTTTAACCCTATGCACAGAACATTTTGCACAAGGGTTGAGTACAGAGAAGGTCCACACACTAACCCATTGATTATTTAACTCTTGGTTCTATGCATGTGCAGTAAGCACATTCAGAAGATTTAATTGTCCCCATCTGCAAATATCGCCCATAATGTTTAGTTCTGGATCACGTTCATTATCACTAACCTGATCCTCAACTATTAATATAAATTCCACTTTAGTATTAATTTAACTTCACACAATACAACAGTTTCAGTTTGAAGCGGAAATATCCATTCGTTTATTTAGCACACAAACGTCACCCACTGAGTTAAATAGAGTAATGACAGTTCCATGCTTCCACATATTCCATTCATTTCTTTCCTAAGGTTCTAAAGTCTATTAAATAAACACTGCAAGGTACAGATAAGCAGACCATCCTGGGAAAGGCCGCATCTGGGGACCCAAATATTAGCTCACTTGTCTTTCAGCTGGAATACCCCTAAAGTGAACCTGTCACCAACACACAACTGCACAGTGACAGATATCTAAGCAGACAGCACATAATTACATGAATGTTTACATTAAATTTGTGTTACCGCAATTGTGTTCCTTCTATAGTGAGTATATTATAGTATATAGTATATTATCCCTGACTGTGGGATGTTAGCCATGTACCAGGCAGCTATAATTATTCATAAATATATATATATATATATATATATATATATATATATATATATATATA
>JABWIB010000033.1:47978-74416 GCA_016617825.1 Platyplectrum ornatum | reverse complement strand
AACAACAATGGAACACTGGAGGAATGGTCAAGAGTGTGGCAACTGCAGTTTAATCCCAAATCATGCAAAGAGGTATAGTAGAACGCGAGGGCATGCATATAAACTGGAGGGTGGTACGTTCAGGGGAAATGTGCAAAAGAATGACTTCACTGAAAGGGTAGTTGATAAGTGGAATAGCCTCCCATCAGAAGTGGTGGAGGCTAATACTACAGAACAGTGTAAGCATGCTTGGGATAAATATAAGGGTATTCTGAGTCTCCGACTGGATGGGCCATATGGCTCTTATCTGACGTCACTTTCTATGTTTCTTCATCACACGCTGCCTCCTTCATCACACCGATATCACTAATTATGCCATAAACATCAAATTGTAGCCAGATATAAAATAATTGTGTTTAGTGAAACAAAGAATACCTATAATGACTGCTTAGTATTTCACACTAACAGTAAACCATAACTCTTACAACCACCCTATTGACCTATTGCCAATCCCAACCTCTATAACCATAACCATCCCTAGATTTCTTGTACACTATGCAGTATATCATTTTGCTTCGATTGTATGAGATAAAGCCCTTTTTCCAGTGAAAATAGGCTTTACTGCATAAAATGAAAGTGACTCATATTTACTAAGCTAACCTAGCCATGGTAACCATGGCTATCAATGGCAAGAACCAAATTTATTGCTGGCCCGAACTACAGAACTTTCCAATGATCTCCGCATAGACCAACCCCATCCTACCCCTAATAGCTATTATTAGGGAGAGCAAATGTAATAAATAAATAAACAGAGAACAATTAAACTTACCTGTCCAGGACACTGATGCTGTCACTAAAGTTCAGGCGTATGCGGATGCAACTTTTCCAAGTCCAAGAACAGACTAACTTTGCATACGTCGAAGTCGATGTAGCCAGGCTTGAAGCGAGAGGATGTCAGCCTGGCTACACGAATTACCACCAGCAGGGTTTATTTATAGGAAAATCTTTCGGTATTATTCCTTTCTGAGGCAATCATTAAATTGTACTGATTGACCCTTTGCGTTCCGTTTCTTCCTCCAAGGTTGCTATAGCCGTCCCATGAACACTATTTTCACTCTATCATATAAGAATGCAGGTCAGATCTGTGACTGGCAGGAGCACGCAGCCAGGAAGAAATGAGCTTGCAATTACTTTGTTGTATGGCTGCAGGCTTCCTAAAGTCCATGGAAACTGCCATCATTTTTACCGCAATACACTGTGTTCTGGCTCAGCTCTCTATTAAGTGTCATATTAACCACTTGTTGGCCAGATGGGGCATAATACTATTTCAAGGTTGCCTACTTTTGCAAATAGATTTCAGGGTGATTGTGACAAGCGCTGCACAAAAGGGGTGTAACTTGTGCCACCAAAGGGGTGTGTTCTGTGGATAGCTCCACCCATGGGTGTGTCTAGTTCTGCCATGAGAACTATTTCACAATAAAAATAGCTTCATCGCTATTTATTGTTTCTTAAATTGTCAGTAAATAATCACTTTCACTATTTATTTTGAATAGATGTAAATAAGAGAACCAGTAACTTCTTTATCTGTATAGAAATAGGACACAATGTGTGATTTCTATCATCATAACACAATGTCTTCTTCACCTGAATGAGCATCAGGGAGATTATCCAGCACTTCAGGGAGTCAGGGAGATCACACACTTTTCCGGGAGTCTCCCTGATATTCAGGGAGAGTTGGCAACCTTGTACTATTTTAGTCATAATAACTTAAAATAGCAAAAATACATGAGAGCTTAACAAGTTACATGGCCTGGTTCTGATGTAATAGTGACAGGCAATATCCACTTACGCTTATCTGTACGAGTGACCAAACCATCCCTGATCCCTTAACTTAAATAGACCCCCCACCCACATACCATAATTTAGGTGGGTTGGGCCTGGCAAATCCACATGTTCCATATGCCAGAGGATTCTCAAGTCCCTTGCTCTTATCACAGTTAATTCCACATTTGCTTAACTATTGCAGGATAGGAGGTATTTTTATACAAAGAAATGTAAAAAATGATCAACAAAGCGGTTGATGATAAAATTTATTTTTACTAACAGTAAAGAAAATAACATATAGTAAAACAAACAAACTATATTTCGGTTCACATGAAATCATATATGATTAATATTCAATCGCTCCCGTCAAAAAAACGTTGAAAAATAATGAGAAATTATTAATGAAGAAATGTTGGTATTGGGCTTTTTCGGAACAAAATTTGTGTTCTGTGCATTCACCTCTAGATAGGGCAAAGGAACTCTGCACCGGATCCAGCTCTCCATTCACATGGATAGCAGTCCGGTTGTGTGGGAGACGGCAGGGAACTTCCATGTAATTCCTCTCTCTTGGGTTGATAAAGCAGGGGTAAATCAGCATCATAAGTCGCTCTTAAGGATCAGCGATCTGTGTGACCGCTATCTGCACAACTTTTCTCTGACACAGCCCCAATGCCTTAAATTAAAAACATTCCTTGCCCATCTAGCGTAGTTTAGGGGGCAGGAAAGATGCAGGGATACACTTTTTACCTCTGCATGGGTGTGGAGTGTGGAAGTCAGGTACCAGACGTTAGTCTGGATCTGGTCCTCTGTTAGATTAGATTACTCTGCATAATTTTTACAAGGAACACAATTGTCACTTTACCACCCCAATGCTAATCGAACCAGTAAACAAGACAGTTGCTTTTCTATAGGGGGTCCATTGCAGCGGACCATACTGAAACTTTGGACCAGATGCAGACTTACACACCGCACCAGACTTCCTATGTAATAGTAGATTCAGTATATGGGGCAGTAGTTTCCCTTCGCTCACTAGGACGGCTAGGCAGTCCTACCTAGTAAAATAGGTTTCACATTAGCTAAACTACAGTAGAAATTATGACAATTATCAAGACTAAAACTTACTTACAGAATAGATAAATGAAGATGTTGCCCAAAGCAACCAGTCACATTCTAGCTAGTATATCTATATTCTCATACCTCCCAACTGTCCCGCTGTCCCTCCCACTTCCCAGTTTGTCCCGCTAAGGGGACAAACTATGTATTTTATATGATGCCACGAATCGAAGCATCAAAAATGGGAGGGGCTTGGGCGGGAATGGATGGAGTCGGGTGTGCCGGGGTGGAGTCGGGTCCGGGGGTGGAGTTTATGTGTCCCGCGGCCCGGACCATGTAAGTTGGGTGGTATGTATTCTTATTTGTTGGGAGGGAGATTCCCTGACTCCCTGAAGTGTTGGGCAATCTCCCTGAAACTGATCCAGTTCAAGAAAACTTTGCGTTATGATTATAGAAGTCATGAATTGCATCATCTATAAAGATAAAAAAGTCAGCAGATTGTTTTTATTCACTGTACATGGTAACTGCACTAAATATAATTATAATTATATCCATCATTAGCATATATAATATAATAATATATAATAGTTTGCAAAACCGCCTTGTGTGGCATCTTTTTAGGATGTGATATAAGCACACATGAGGACATTATCATGTGCTAATGAAAGCTGTCAGCAGAAAGACAGGGCTATAGGTCACCTTTATATTGTTATTCTAATCATTCGTGTGGCTGGTCAGCAAACTGCAGGAATTACTATCCTGCCCCTCCATAAAGACCACAGACATCATAAAATCATGTGTTTCTCCCCTCCCCGCCAGACATAGACCAGCGGCAGACAGTCCTCCAACAACCCACTTTAACTATGCTTTATTGCCGCAACCTTCAATTCACGCTCCTCTCCTTAAAATAACTATATGTTGAACACAGGGAGGGAGAGGAACATGCCGCTTATTACTTTACAGCTGCTAGTTCCCGGGAGCACAAAACAAGGCAGATTTAGTGATTGCACTGAGCTCACTTCTCTCTCAGTAATAGAAATTATTGGAAGATGATTCATTAGTTCAAACAAAGTCAATTCTGTTCTACAAAAGAGGAATCATCCTTCCCACGGAGGGACTATTTGCCAGCTTTTTCTGACTTTTTCTCTGCAAACCATATGGTAATTTCAGCCTACGACTGTGATTATTCTATTTAACTCTGTAGTACTTGTATAAGAATACAGGTACTTATTTATAACTTGTGAGAACACATACATGGTAGTCATGCGTTGCTGCCAGTCGAACGTAACTCTGAACAGAAACGGCATTAACATTTACTTTTATAAGAAACCTTTCACATTTATATAAAGATTACCTGGGGAGTTACACTAAATTTGGCAGGGGAATCAATTGTACCTCCCTCCACAGCCTAGCTCTCTCTGTGATCTTATATGACATTTTCCAACAGTGAGAAAAATGGTGGTTAGATTAAGGGTTGTGTTGGCAGAAAGGGTTAAAAAATGTTCAGTGCAAAATCAAAAATCTGTGTTAAATGAATGTTTAAAATGTGTCTTAAATGATGTGATTGTTCAAACCAAACAGAAGATAGAAATGCAGACAATTCCACTCTTCATATCCCCAGTGGCCAGGATTTACTGACACAGGATGTTACTACTTTAATGTCAAGTGGTTTGATTTACCTCTTCAAATGGCAGTAACATGTCAGGGCCGTTCACACCAGCGATCCAGCAATGAGGGACAAATACCTAATACTAAAATACTGCCATGACTCTTGATTTATCCTAAAAGCATGCTTTCGTGCCATGCTGGCAGTAACTCTGAAAAGTTGCAGTTCGAACAGTAACAGCTAGTTCATGCTAAGACATACTGTATATAATTGTGCTATTGGCTACGCCACCTGCGGGTTGCAAACTATTAGGTTGAATTTTCAGAACTGACAGGTGAGTATTTACTAATTCTTACTCTAACTCTCCGCTTCTATCACCCAAACATTAACCTTCCCTTCTATGATCCCCTCCCTGATGCCTAACACTAACCCTCACCTTCTACAATCCATCCCCTCCCCATAGTCTAATACTAACCTTCCACTTCTAAGATCTGTCCTTTACCAATAGCCTAACCCTAACCATCCCCTTCTAAGCTCAATCCCCTCCCTCTGGGTCTTGGCACTCCTGATTGGTTGTCGCAGTGGGGGATTTGAGTAGCGGTTAACAGTGACGGGAGGGGCCTTGAAGACACAGCAACGCCGGCTGTGGAGTTGGCACAGGTGGTGACCACATATCTAGCCTATGCTCTTACTAACCTGTCCAGTCCTTGTCGGGTTCTGTGCCAGGTACTGTATGTCAGAAGATGCATCAGGTTGGGGAGTTTCGGACGACAGATTGGGAAATGTTACCGTCATGGGCTGTCGCCATAATGAGCATGGGTAAGTTGCCAAAAAATAGTTTTGAAATACAGACAGATAACAATTAGCTGTAGATGTCAATATGTTGAAAACGAGAATTTCAAAATATAATGCCCTGCTGAGTTTTATGAATGCTACATTTTCTTAAGACACTGCTCAGCTGGAAAGTAGCTGATTTAGAAACAGATTGCTTTTCCCCATGTACTGATCTTTATATGTGTTATATGTGTTAGAATTGCCCTTGGCAATGTTACCTTAAAACACACTGAAAAAGTAACTACTGACAGTCTTTTGTTTCCAAAGTTACTGTAGTAGCATGTGTAAAGAAATGATGTCAGCCACTTGCCTTGTGGTTAAAAACAGATATAAATTTTATTAAGGAACCATTCTGCAACTTAAACTAGTCTATCCCAGACCAGTAACCACAGGAGCCCCAAAATGATTGCCAGGACATGTGCTTCCTCTGGCTTCATTACCTACTGGGGTCTGTGGTCATCATCAATGAGGGGGAAGGGGGGGTATGGTGCACACAATTTTATCTAAAAATTATTTTAAATAAAGATTCCCAGATAAAGAACTTAAATTTACTAAATTTACTAAAGTGTGGGGTTGGAACAGTGGAGATGTTGCCCATAGCATGCAACGCAGAGCTTAAATCTGATTGGTTGTCATCACCACTTTTCCAATCCCACAGTTTAGTAAATTAAGGCTTCAGTGTTTTATAAAGAATTATGTTTCGATCAATTACAATGTTTTGTAGACTGTTTTCTAGTGGGGATGAATAAATAGATAAAGACCTTGACAACAATAAATTAAGAAGATGCCCACTAGCAACTTTTTACCACTAAATATATTAAAATCAACATTTTTGCTTTGGACATATATTTGATATAATTGTCCTTTAGTTAAAATACATGTATATCCTGTATCATACAAAATATACAGTATGATGATGTGGAAGGACCCTGGACCCAAAACCTATGCTATGGATCACATCATTGATCGGCAACATTTAAAGCAGTGATTTGTCATTTAAGTCACATGGTGGAATTGCAGGAGATGCAAGATTCATGTATGTACACACGCGTTTAACTAAACTTAGTTAAGTTAAACTTGCCACAAGACTGAGTCAATCTCTCCATCTCGACCGTAGTAAATTCCCCCCCAAGAGTGTGATAATGTGCACATGTATAAGTAACCACCACACACAACAGTGTCACCCTCACACATCAGTGGCCACCCCAAAGAGCCTTTAAATATTTTTAGCCCCAGGCCCATGTGGTTGCCCATGTGGTTGCCCATGTGGTTCTTAATCCAGCCCTGTCATGGCCTAGAGTTGAGCGGTTCCAAATTTAGCTGTTCCTTCAGCCCAATTCTTATTCTCAATTGGGGCAAAAAATCATCTTCCTGTTCAGACTGTATAATGAACATCTGTCCTTACACAGAATCCCAAAAAATATATAAAGAACTCCCACCACAAAAACAGTGAAGTCAATTAAGAAAATCAAATATTGTGTAAAGATGCAGCACTGAGGCTTCCATTAATAGGTTAATTTTAATCAAATCTTTTGTTTCTCATTCCTTATTGCATAGTATGTGGTATTCTCAAATAACTTTATCAGATACCTCCACCTCCTGGCCGGAGTTCCCCATCTCACCCACTCCATAACTACTGACAAGCACAGCAGTCATAAAGTAATAAAAGCTCTGCATTCTGCAAGACTGCACTCTCAGAGATTGCTTTCAACACATTATTACTGCTGTACATGCCGATAATTATGGAGTCAACGAGATGTAGAAACTCCAGCCACGAGACGTGGCGCCACACAGTGCCAGTCAGTCAGCGGCACGGGCCTCCTGCCTTGGCAGCCCTTCCTCATCAGCCTCCATTATTAGTTATGGCAGGAAAGTAACTCTCCTTAATGGCAAATCATTGCGTTTAACTGGTCGCTTCCCGCTGCGTGGAGTGTATGGTGGTTTTAAGGACTGCGCATGATTGATAATGGTTTAACTACAAAGGTAGGGGGGGGGGGGGGCAAATAAAGTTACCAAATTAAATGACGTTAACTGTTTTATTTATAAAACACAAACCCACATTCAATAATAAATTACGGTAAATTTCTCTAGTAAGTAACAGAAAATCTGATTGGTTGCTATGGGCAACATCTCCACTTTTCCAATCCCGCAGTTTAGTAAGTATAGGCCTTAGAGTACACACAAAACCAAAACACTGGGTCGCGCCTCATTTGCTAACATCCGTAAAGCAGAATACTACAAGTTTCTTTTCATATATTTTTTTACTTATTTATTTATTTTGCCTCTTAGATAAGTTTTTCTGTGCTTACTTTTGTTTGTGCAAAACTGAGAAAGAAAACAGCATCCTCTGTACAAAATCACTTAGCACAGTGTTCCGAAGCATACAATATTCAATTGATACTCTTAGCAGGAGTCTGTATCTCCATAATATTACATCTGCATGGGTCCTCACAGCAGTGACACGCTGCTTAACCAGGCCTGTGATGTACACAAACCAGAAGCTGTGGAGACTAATAAACTGCTTTCATACCTCTTACATATTTATATACAGCATATTAATTCAAGTGTAACGAAGTAATTCCTTTAATTACACTCAATTCACAACATTCATTGAAATAAATAAATAAATAAATATATATATATATATATATATATATATATATATATATATATATATTACATATTATAAAAGTAATCCCAAAATCTAATAATAATGACCAAAATGCAGACCTTCCCTTTCCCAAGGAGTGCTTCCCCATCCTGCTGTGATAATTATTCAACAGATTCTTCCTGGCAATGCAGGATCTGCGCATGCTCCGCTTGTGATGACGGGGGAACCCTCGGGTTTGACAGATCAATCACCCCCAAAATGCTTGAGAGACCAGTGTGTATCGGGACAATAGGAAAGTGTGGCTGACTATCCGCCGGTCCCGTTTGCATTTCACATTGGCCAACTGCAGGTCCCGAGTAGTGAAGGAAGGGTGTCTCCTGAAGGTGTCAGGAATGAATGGTTACAAGGACCATTGATGGCAGAGGGATCCCTATCCACTTGGGGTGAGATGAAGAGGGAAGTGAACAAACTGCTTGATCGCATGGTTAATGCCCTGGCTGCGGATAGCTGTGTGAGCACGAGAGGACCGCAGAAACACCTTCCCGTCCTACTACCTGCCAACCCCAGGGTAGTAGATGTAACATCGAACAGCGCTGGCACTTCAGTGGTGAAGTGGGGACAGTTCTCTTACCCACTTAGGCCCAGAACACCTTTTATTACTAGGGGTGTCACAATAGTAATAACAATAAATGAGCACATATAGACCATATATGCACATATATGCACCCGAAGCAGATTCAAGCTCACATTCTCCAGTATGTAAAATGAAACTGTGAGCTTAAATCTGATTGGTTGCTATGGGCAAAATCCCCACTCTTCAATCTACCTGAAATCTTGCTTAGTAAATATAGGCGCTCGGCCTAAAATTACTGAACTGCGGGATTAGAAAGTGGAACTGTTGCCCATAGCAACCAATTTACTCAGTTACTGGAGAATGTGAGAGAAAAGGCCTAGTACAGCGCTACGGTTAGCCTATGCATAATACAAATAAATTAGATGTTTACAGTAAAGCATCTGTAATGTGTGTGGACATACCGGTACCAGGGTCGGGCAGGTATAGATCAGTATATGGAATGCTTGTATAAATGCGAGTTAGTTACACTAATGACACATGGTTTCGGTAGTTATGAGTCATTGTGCACCAACGTAACATGCTAATATGTGCTACTAGGGCCCTGTAACTGTGCCTCTTCAGTTCTTTGCTACTGTATGTAGACTTCAGTTTCATTTTACACACCAGAGAATGTGAGCTCAATTCTGGTTGGTTGCTATGGACAACATCCCCGATTTTCAATCTCACTGCAATCTCACCGCTTAGTAAATTTAGGCCATATAGTGTTATCAAATCCTTCCTCCAAATATTGTCACCTCCAGTGGTGCTCTTACCCAGACTTTCTTATAAGGAGATGGGAAACAAATGTCACTTCATAATGGGAATGAAAAGTTCATTTTTCTTCCAAGAGCTTTCTAAAGCTATGTAGAGTGCAGCCACCAGACGTATGCCCATAGTATGTGAAATGGTGAACATACTGTACTTCATTAGCAGTTATAGGATGGAAGAGGTGAATGTTGGATGAGAATGTTCTGAGATTAAACCAAGAGGATTAATGGACTGTGGTCAGGAAATAACCTGTATAACAATCTCCCCAGTGGGTACATGGAAGCTTTGGATGAAGCTTTTGGGTTGACTTTATACAGAAGGATTATAAAACATATAAAATAAAATGCACATGGAGTATGTGGAGAGTAACTTAGTATGAGTGGGAATGGATANGCGAAAATACATTTTTCATAACACCTGACGTATTAAGATTGACACATTACCCATATCCAATACATCCACTGTATAAATGATCTGGATGGTGTCTTCCTGGTAATGTATTCCACATTAGACTGGATAAAAATCTTCAGCTATGGACTTGATATCCGTAACATATCCATTCCGTGTCATCTTAGACTTTAGAGGAGCCGGAACTGATAGCAGTTTGCTGGTCTCAGGTTTAATCTACCTTCTATAACTCTTCTAACAATACGTGGATGAAAACTGCGGCTGGGAACAATAAAATCACAATTTTGCTTCAAGTCAGATAGGATTTTCTATATATCAGTGTTGCTATGATTGCTTGTTATATTTTTTTTTACATTTTCTGATTATTGTTATTATTATGTTTATTTCTGTACTGTAGTTGTGTAGATACTGAATTTTTATAATCTTTATACATTAGCACGTTATAATGCAAGTTTTATTAAAAAAAAAAAAAGGAAAGTAAATATGAGTTATTAAAATAGTATCCATGCATTGGCTAATTTACTAAGCTGTATGCATTACATACATCCATGCATGCATACATGAATTGAAGAGAAGAACACAAAGCATGGGCTTCTGGTGATGAGGACTAGCTGTGTTCTAAGCAATGCAGCATTAAAATAAATGTTCCCTTGGATACATGGCTGGATGGCATATACATGGCATATATTTGACCATTGAATAATGCATATAAGGTGTTAGACCACTTGACAAACAAAAAAATATTTAAAAAAAAAGTTGGTGATAATTAGATGATGACCGAGATAAAGGCTAGATCCGGATCCTCCAGGTTTGGACTTAAGAGCGGAAGAGGGTAGTAAAATAATTGTCCTGTGTATGTGTAATTGCCCCTATGTATCAACCCCAAATCTCCTTTAGAATGTAAGCTTCTGGGCAGGGCTCCTCTTCCTCACCCATTCTGCCTGTATTCCGCATTGTACCGTGCTGTGGACACGTTGTAGCATGGAAATAAATAATAAACATGGATATTCATTTCATGCATGCATAGGGACATCTCATCATCTATGATTATTGTGTTTGAAAAGGTAAAATATAAGACAAATGCAAAACAGTAGAATCATCCTTATTCTTCTAAGCCTGGCAGAACCAATACAGAGCTGTGAGAATGTGAGATCAGGAGCGGATCCAGCATCTTGAGTTGTGTAGCATATAATTAGGCCCTGTGGAATTATTAAGCACAGATGTTCTTCATTATTTGTCTCCTTAAACGTTACTTACAACAAGACCACTCACATAGAAATTCAGCCACCAAACAGTTACTGCAACAAGCGTCAGCCTTAACTCCACGAATGTAAAATAATATTACATAATGTAATATCTCTAATATGAAAAAATGTCCTTTATAGGGAGTCATCAGGTGATCCAGGTCTCGAAGCTGGAAACCAGACTGATAAGACTCCCAGAAAACAGAATGCTATTATTCTGCAGTATTATAGTATTAGTAACCAGCAGGAGTACTAGTACCACTGGTGATACTAGGACCTCTCTATAGTGGTACTTGGGGCAGCTGGGCAAAGTTATAAGGAGATTGCAACTGTATCAGATGGCATTGTGCATATAAATGAAATATCCTAATGGCTGAATAAAATACTGTATGTAGAAAACAATTGCAAAAACTGTTCACCTCTATTTCATACATCTATACGACATACAAAGTGGACCATTACCTGACTCTATTGTGGGTATCTGGTAAGACTGAAAACCACTTATCTAGACCTCAGAGTAGCAGGAAGTATTGCTTAGCCATCACTAAGGATAATACCTTGCAATTATTTATTCTTAATGCAATCTATATAGATGGTGAAGTGTTCACTCCTGGTATTGAATAAACGTTTTTTGTCCTATACATCCATATGATGCAACACATGCATGTATCAAAGAAACATCAGCCGTAATAGATATATGTTTGCTTAATCTATGCATTGAACTTACAAGAACACAATGGGACAACAAATGACATACATTTCCAGTTAAAAGGATGATATATACTATTTCCTTTCCCTCTATGGGCCAGATTCAGCTTTTCACTCTCATGACTTACACTCATGAGTTACACTCTCATGGGCAAAACCATGTTGAATTGCAGATGACAGCTGAGGTTTTCTAGCCCAAATCTAATAACAGTGTAACAGTAACACTGGTCAGTATCTGTGTGCAACATGCAAAAATAAAGTATTCTCCCTGCATGCACACACTGACATTCATTTTACCTCCCCTGCAATTCTACATGGTTTTACCCGTGAGATATTATCATGTGAAGAATATGAAAGGAGAGCATTGAACAGACATACATAGGATAAGGAGTTTGTGGATGGCACGTGAAAGGAGGAGGCCATTAAACAATATAAGAGGGAAGAAGGTGGAGACGCAAGGGGGGTGGGTGAGGGGGATATGTTCCTTAAAAAGAATAAATCATATTTCATATTCAATGTGACAACAAGTAAATAAAAAATAAACATTTATCATAAACAGATGAAATATAAAATATGTACAAAGTTTATCATTATGTGGTTTTACAGAGGTAACTATTTTCCAGAAATGGCGGCAATAGAAATAAGCATAACATTTATCTGCAGGGTTTACTTGCAATTTGCTGGTTGCTTTCTGAGATAGACACAATATCGCTCTATGGGCCATGAATGTACCAAGATGATGGATATAGGAGAATTTTGAAGGACATGTACCCAAGAACTTTTGTAGTCACTTAATAATCAAAGGAACTGTGAGGCGGTGACAATGTCAGGATATCTCACAAGGGATGACACAAAGGGATTAACATTTGTCAAGGAAGCAAATTCTAGCAGCTACAACAATGTCATTTGTGTAGCGATGCCATTGTGTCCAGACAGAAGGCGTTTCAATGCAATGCAATAGTCTTTTAGGTCATTCTTTAGCAATGATAGAGAGAAACAGGTTATAACAATGAGTAGGAACTATTTTCACTTTAGAAGGACAGATCATATTTGGATTTAATTCTACTATATCTACTACAACTCACACATAACATAATTTACAAATAAATATACAGTCCTACAGCTAGATACATTACAATCCTCATTCCACAAAGAACTACAGTACATGTTCTTTAATTAAAAAGCAATTACAAAGGATTAGCAATGCTTCATGAAAATGATAGCTATCTGCGCGTGTGATGATTTTGCTGTAGTGGTATTGAAAAAAAGGTACTAAATGTATTTGTATTTTAAGTAATTGCAGTACAAGATGATAGATAGACAGATAAATAAGATATTATATGAGCTGTATGTAAAATATGTCACAACTATTCAAATCGTTATTTATTTAAAGCTCTATATTATGGTATTAAGTGTGAGACAGATTCAGGAATCGCTTAAGTTACGATCCAATTCTATATGTCTATACAATATGCAAAGTGGTA
The DNA here is from genome assembly GCA_016617825.1 of Platyplectrum ornatum. Classification (NCBI taxonomy): domain Eukaryota; kingdom Metazoa; phylum Chordata; class Amphibia; order Anura; family Limnodynastidae; genus Platyplectrum; species Platyplectrum ornatum. The sequence goes on along the minus strand of JABWIB010000033.1, from coordinate 61,284 downwards.
CTTGACCTGATTCCATTGTAGTACTCCCCCAAATGGATTGAGAATTACTGCTCTAGATTATCTGCTAAATGTCTTGGGACTAGATTTAATTATAAAATGTTTTGTCATATAAGACCTATATATTATAATAGATATTAGAAGGTTTTTGAAGGTAAATTGGAATCATTTGATAGTACTGTTACATGTTTTCATTTTATACCATTAAACCTATATCTATTAGTTGAAGTCTGACTTTAGACTTTAGTCTATTCGTATTCTAAGTTATTAATATGTGAAGATATGAAGAAAATATGTGAAAATCAAATGATTTTTCCTCTTAACTTGATATATTAATAGGTTTTGATATAGTACCAAACTACCAGCAGGTTACATGGGGTTTTACAAATGTAACAAATATTGTATCATTACTGGGTGAAGACAAAATCAGATACAGATGTGACACTTTATAATGTTCCTGGCATGACGCGGTATACATGACTGGCTCTGCCACATGTAGATTTTGGCCAATATATGTATGTAAAAGGCTGCCCTAATGCTTTGTCCTGCCATTGACAATGGTTATCTTCCACATTGATATGCCACCTAGCTGTTACTGTTGGAACTGCAACTTTTATTGACAACATGATGTGGAAGCATATTAGCTTTGCAAATGCTGATATACAAGTAATAAAACGCACCATAAAACTCCAAAAAAGACCTACCATATTATACCAAAGACCAGGACAGTGATTCCTAAGCAGAGTTTACTGAGTTGAAAATGACACCGTTTGCCTATTTCCCTTTAATGTTATTTTATCATTTCACATGATATTTAAATAAATGAATGAATAAACAGTGTGTTGTTTTACTGTAACTTAATATTGTTTTTTTATAAGTGCATTTTATTTTAGTGACAGACTGGATAATCACTTCATAATGGAATAATAAGAAAATAAAACACTCTGAAGAAGAAACTGTTTTCTCAGCATAGCCGAGGACAAAGAGCCGCTTTCACCATACATAATAAAAAGGTCAATAAAATAAATCTTGCTTTTCGATTTAATATTGCTTAAAAGCATATCGCCGCTCCATCAAAAGCATTTTAAGAGCATACCTCGATCCGTTGTGCTTTGTGCAGTATGCTATAGACAGGCATGGATAGCATCACATTCACTACCATGGACAGAGCCACTTCTAAAATTCCTGAGCTCTGTCATTTTCGCATGAACCGTCCACACACACAACAGACGGCAACAGTTGCAAAGAGCAGAAGATAATTTATTTAATTCCCTGGTTGCTTTTCCTATGGCTCTTAACAAAATGAATTGTACATGTAACTAACAAACTCATTTTTAGTTGAAGAACAGGAGAGCTCACTAATCCACTTCAGAACAATAAGATTAGTGAGCGAACTCCACACTTAATCATCAATAATTCAGTTAAACTTCTCATTAAAAACAGAAATGAAATTGCTAATTGCTCCCACATTTTTCCTTTACAATTACATGAACAGTTAGTGTTATTACAATGTCAGCTTTGTACTGATTGTACATTTTTCTATTATTTCACACAAAGCACCAACATTATTTAGTCATTAGACTGGCACAATCTAATTATAATCTGTATTCATTGAGAGTAACCTTTATGTTACACTTGGTTGTCGCAATTATAGAACTATGGTGGGGATTGTAAGACAGGGTTTGCAGCTATGACACAATATAGATTTTCACTTGGTTAATAACATGGGACCTGATACAGAATCCAGCACGATGACCAACTTCCTCAATTTAAATTAAGGTAAGGGGGAAGTTGGGCTGGCAACGGAGCGCAGAACCGCACGATTGCTTTTTACCCAGAACCCACATTGTGCAAAATGACTTGCTAATATCTGGCTACAATCATTTTGCCACCGTCTTCCTGCTCATCAGACCCTATAGGAGCTACTTTCCGATCTTGTCCCTATTGGTTAGTGGTGCATATATTACCATTATATCCACACATTTTTACCAGCTGACAAATCTTAAGATAGGAGTGCGCCATCACAGCTCTGTACAAGGAAGGTGAGTGATGGTGTGTTAGTTAGGATGCAGCAAAGTTCCAGCATTTGAGCTCCACCCTCAGAGATAGCAGAGGTCTAGATTCTGTTCTATGTTTAAATTTAGGATATAGGAACTATATATATAGGAACCAACTATATATATAGGAACTATATATATAGGAACCAATTCATTTGGTGCTCGAAGTGAGAGGATATGCAACAGTATGTTTTGCCAGAACCCCTTTTATAAGCCCACTCCTTTGGATCTACAGTTCTCTTAGAAATGTTCTTTATGCTCTGTATACCCAACATCTAAATTTCCACTTGGATCACTGATCTGAATACATTGGTATTAGGCAAGAAATTGGTCAATTTTGTGCAATTATAGTATGTCTGCATGTCCCTATGGGAGCCATAGATTTATCTTTCATGCAACCCTGTTAAAAAGAAAATATATTAGGGTCGGATCTATACTTAGAGACGATAGTGGACTTACATACACCCACTTACTAAAAATTCTGCACATCCTGCAGGATGGCGTGTCCCAGGCAGAATTGAGGTTGTCGCAGACAAAGCAGGTTCATATACCATAAGTATAAGATCCCCATGACGTGTGGGCTCTGATACTGAAAACTCTGGTAAGCCATTATGGGGGGATCGCCCACATGTTCCTATAGAAGATACTATTCATTGTGAGCAAAGGACATATGAAGCTTGTGGCCTACAGCTGGAGACAAAATCGAGATATACATTTCCCAACAACCAAAGAAACCTTTCACCTTATGTTCATTAGCCAGCAATGTTTTGATCCAAACCATTCGGAAGAGGAAGAATAGTTTGTCAGGAAAGGAGGCACATTGGGGACGGGTCTGATGTTATTTAAAGTCTGAGAATTGAATTCTATGCGTCTCTGTGCATAGCATCATCTTGAAAAAGACGACAACCTCTGCAAGATACCCTCTGGCCCGGTGCCAGGAGCCCAAACAGTGCCCATTCAGGAGTAAGGGGCAGGTGCTCAAAAAGATAGAATTCCACAAAACCTATGATAATCAACCAAAATCTCCCATAGACAGTGCAACATATGAGCCAGGGGCAGGGCAGAGAATCTCTAGCGCCCATAGCAAATAAGCGTAGCGTGTAATAATAGGCGCAGTGATAGAATTTGTATATTGATTAGAGAGGAGAAATCTACATGCAGAGGACATAATTTTGAGCAGATGACCAATGGAAAGATTAAGGAGACGCATTGTCCACTGACACAGGCCTGCACGAATAGAATCAAGATCTAAGTCTTCCCTCAGGAATCAGTAATGAGAAGTAATAGCATTTCGAGTGGGAGTAGGTTTAGATAACAGCACATCCAAAGAATAAATCTAGTTCATGTCTGTTAGGTGGCTTAGGGTTTTAGCCACATAATGTTGTGCTTGGATGAAGGCCATCTGATGACCCTCCATAAATCAGTATTATTCCACTGCCTGGACGTACGTCAGTGGGCGACAAGCCCCCCTGTCCACCAAGTGACCCATTCCCCACACCCCCCTCTATCCCAGTTCATAAACGGGTAACTGACCATATCAGCTTGAAAGTCCCTTTTACCTTTAAAGTATAAGAACAGCGAGTGGGAAGCCGAGAGAGAGTGGGCATGCCTAAGAATGTGCCACAGCTGGCATGTATGGGAGAGTATCGGATTGTCCCTACAATGGTCCAGGACATCAGAATCAGGAAGGTGAAGGAAATTGATCAAACTGACATTGTCGAGCATTGCACCTTCCACCGCACAATTCGCATACATGCCAGAACCATGAACCAGTCTCTCAGAGTTGGGAGGATAGGGGCTCTGTTGTAGCACATTAGAGAGGTTGACTCCCTCATTTGACACCGGCTGCTGCAATTTTCAGAGGCGGATAAATGGGGCCTTATCCTTCCAAATACATTTTCGAAACAGCCTGTGAATCTGAGCGATATCCCGATGAGAGAGGAGGAACCAAAAGAATGTAGGTGATACATTAGCCTCAGGAACGTAATCAACTTCAGCAGAGATACCTGACCCAAGATGGAAAGAGGGACACCTCCAACCCTCCAATGCAGTAGCCATAGATTCGATAGTGGAGTAGTGGGGTCAGGGCTTATACAAGGGGGAGTTTAATGAAAAAAAGTGCCAAAATACCAGCCCACTTCCAGCACTCATCTAAAGCAGACCATGCTGACAATCTGTATGTACAATTTGGTAAGTTAAGCAATACTTACCATCAGGGGTACTGCAGAGACTGTCACCATTCCCCTAACACCAATACTTGCTAGCTGTACAAGGCCCTCCAACTATATGTGACGTCACATAGGAAAAGGAGTGGCATGGTAACCCTGGACCCACAATTACCATTAATTGTTTGCACCTCTAACATGTGTATACACTTGCACTTAATATATTTGAGATGTGGCCTGTTGATGATGATGATGATTAGTAGAAGTAGTAGTAATAGTATTAGTAGTAAAAAGTTCCTGAGGTAAAGTATAATTGACCCCCCTTTTTAATCTGACACCTGAGCAAAACGATTGATGAACATGATGATGATCGCCATTATGCACAAGCTCAGAATAACTGGGTGATACTGGTCACAGGAACACAAGCACACAAGACACCTTTAAAATTAAGACAATAGTACATATACACATATATTAAAGGCATATTTAAAACGTAATATATAAAAGCATAGTTGGCAAACAACAAGTATAAATAGAATATAATAAGGTAGTACATGAAGATAACACACAAATTATACTGGAGAATGAAAGCTATTAGTACAGGTGGCAGCTTAATGAAGGCATATGGTCAGTGTAGAAGGGAAGGAAAAATGGTTAGGAAGTCAGTAATAAACAATAAGTCTATAAACGTCTAAGACAATGAAGGTGATTTGTGAACCTTATAAAAATCTGGCCTATAATGTTTTGTTTTTTTCACTTATACAATGAAATTTACCTTATACAATAGAATCAATTATTTTCTGATGAGTAAATTTTAAGGCTCAATCTGAATAATAGTCTTTGTTATTTCAAAGGGTTTTGTGAACGCTAACAATGATGCATAAAAAGCATGGTGGAAGAAATAAAAACCTCACACAGCATATAACTAAACTGGTGACTGGTGCCCTGATAGCAAGAAGCCCCCATTTTGAACCTATTGAACCTACAAAAGCAGTTAACGCATATAATTTAGAATCATAGAAAAGGATCCAGACTTCTGTAAAATGCATGTTTTATGCAGGCAAGGTGTAAAAAAGATGGAAGCTCGAGCGAAGATAAATGTAAGGCTGGGATCTGTCAGGAGGTACCTCCAATCAGAGGATTGCTGGGTCTGGAATTCGGGGAAGAGTTAGATTAGGTAAGGGTACTGTATATAGGAACAGGCAACTAGATAAGAAACCTCTGACTATCTAAATCCTGATGTGTTACCCCATGATTAATTGGAGTGCTATGGTGAAAGGGTGCTTTGTTCAACCCTGATAAATGGCCCCCTCAACTAGAATAACCATCTCTTCCTATGTTCAAAATCACATAATCATTTAATTATCTTAATTGTAACCCTCAGAGTAAAAATGATCTGTTACATATCAAGTATGTATGTGTGTGGTAATGGCAGAACTCTCAATGAGGGAACAGGATTTTTCACACATGCCCATAATAGCACCTAGACTGTAACAGATTTTTCTGAAGTTGCCCAGTGTTTTCTGTCTCTAAACTCTTTCCCATCAGCATCATTACTTATATATGGTGAGACAGAAGCATCAAAACATACATAAAGATCATACTAAATAACTAGCTAGGAGAGACAAAAGTATCAAAGATTAATTAGTGTTAGGACTAAAAATAACCATTTGAAATGTAATTGGCCTTGTGTATGTTATATAGTATGTCAACCAATACTATGGAATCGGTTGGTATATTGTCATTAATAGCGCACAATAATAAACAAGTTATGTCATGGGCTCAAAGTCATGTCTTAAAGGCATAGAATATAAGTAAAAGTGTGCATACTGACACACTAGAATCAGGGTCGCCATCAGGGGTGACAGCTGGGCTTACTGTCCCAGAACCAGCGGGGTACTGGCACCATGTTACTGGCGTGCAGCGGCAGCAGAGGAAATACAGATGGAAAGCTTTCCATCAGCGGGCCAACTCACTTAGATACCAATAATGTGCGTAGCAGCGTCATGACGTCACATGGGGAGGCCGAGACTTCGTCAGTCCCGGGCCCTGCTTGCATTGATGGAGGCTCTGACTAGAATATAATATGAATAAATGAACACACTAATGAATATGTTGTAAATGTGTGAATATGTTGAAAGGTGTGTGTTAAAAATGATAGTATAAACTTGTAATGGTGGATTGTCCAATTGTAAAAGTGATATAGAATGCCAAAAAACTATTTTCAGTAGATACATACGTCTTTTTTGGAACCAGTGTTTATTTATTACCAGGGCCGGATAAAGGTTTGTAAGTATTAAAGTAAGTCTATTTTATTGTGTAAAAGTTCTATATTTGGCAGTAGCCATTGTTTGGTAATCTTACATAAACTACTTTTTGGAACTAGTGGTATATTCATCACCAAGAAACAGTAACACCATTTTCTTTGTGTTAGAGACACTGGATATCAGAAGCCTTTCCAATCATTCATTATCTTTGCAAGCGCTGAAGAGTTTTGCCTTTGGTTCGGCCAAAGTGCAGCATTTGAGATGCATGACTATTCTGTAATGTCTTCTTAAAATGTCCTATATGTTCTGTGGTCATTTTTCAGCACCTAAAAAGAAATACAAAATAAACAAGAATTTATTCAAGCATCGTGTTCTGTAAACTGTTATCATGAAATGTATAGGAAAGCAGGTTTTCTATGCAGAATATGTGGCAGAGAACAACTTAAACATACTGCTACCTGGCAGACCGGCAGTTACAGAGGTTAATGGATAAGTGACTCACAGCAGGTTAAAAAATATGCCAAGCTGTTTCTTACATTACAGCAATCCCCTGTAGAAGTCTCACTGTCTTACATTCAGTCTAACAATTATTTTTAATTAATATGTACAGTTTGGGAATTTTGCTAATGGAGATAAATTTTCCCCCCGTTCTTTCTCTTACTACAAAAAAAGAAATTATTAACATTTCCTTCCAGGCCATTTAACATGTTGTGCTTTCTCCATTCTCTTGCTGCAAACAAAATGTGCAAGCGGATTGGAAACCCTGTGGCTCCCTCGAAATTTAATGATCCTTTAGGTCAAGATGAGACAACTATTCACATGGACGATAATGCCTATAATGTATGTCTAAGACCAATGTTACTTTATGCAGAGTACAGTAAAAGTGAGTCTCTGATATGTAGTATAACCTGATAACATATATTGCAGACTAACAGAGGTCTGGATCCTGTATTCTTTACATACAGGGAGAATACTTTGCTTATTACAGACAAATACTGACCAGCGCTACTGTTACACTAGATTTAGACTTACGCTAGGAAACATCGACTCTCAACCCCAATGCTGTTTCCTACAGATGAAATTTCCCTCCACTGCAATTCACCATAGTGTTATGCGTAAATGGAACACGCCTGCCCAGAAGAGTGGAATCTAACCCGAGCCTGGATTTACCAGGGCCCCAAAAGGTGGAGATGGAGTTGAGCTGCAGACAAAGAGCAGGCTGCGGCCCTCAGGACAGGTGCAAGAGTGATTGGATGCAGGAGGCAGGCGGCTGAAACCAATAAGCAATCACAGCATGGAGGCTGGATCTGAAGCAAGGAGTCTTTTATTACAAGGAGACACAGGGGTACAAATAGCAGGATTCAACAGGATACAGGGAGTAATGGAAGTAGAACATAAGTAGCTATGACAATGAATAACTGCAAGTGAGAGGTTTAAATAGTCAGCAGAGTGAGAACCCAGCAGAGTTAATGAGGTGCACCTGAAAGAAGGTCATTGGCACCAAAGACTGAGTGAGAGAAAAGTACAAGGAACACATACAAAAAGTCCAGGGATTATAACAGTACCCCTTCCACCAGAGGGTGGACTTCAGAAACTCCAATGAGACTTGGAGGGGAACTTCAGAAGGCCTTGATCAGATGAGGTGCATAAAGGTCAGACTCAAGAGCATTCCTCTGGACCGTATCCCTTCCAATGCAAAAGATTATTGAAGGCAACAGGATGTGGCTGACCTCAAATTCAGTCTGACCATGGCCGGAGACAGGACCAGGATGGTGATAATTCCAACCTGACTGCCACCGGATTTATAAATTACACAATGTTGAATGGACCAATGAACCTGTTAGCCAGCTTTATAGAAGGGACCTTGAGGTGGACATGAGTGGGTGGTGAGCCAGATCCCCTGTAGCATAAAGTGGTGTATTCTCCTCTTGTCCACTGCTTCCTTCATCTTATGGGAGGCATGCTCTAAATTTTGTCTAACCATTGTCCAGATGTCTGTAATTTGATGGTGTAGTCAACAGCTGGAATATCCTGAGAAAGATGATCTTTCAGAATGGGAAGCCTAAGATGCCAAACATACATGATGAAAAATGAGAAGGAAGAGGACTTGTGGAGTGCATTATTATGCATTATAATTCAGCCTAGTGTTCCTGCTTCCTGCCAATCCTCTAGAGAGAACCTGAAGGTTTCTGATATGGAGTCTTGGACAGTACACAGAGCAGAAAGCCACAACTCACAGGGAGCGAAAGCACGGGAAATACCGTTAGCCTTTTTATTTTGCAGCTGTAAAATAAGTTAAGGTAAGTGGTCACTCAAACACTGGTCAGATTTCAGGTATAATTTATGTGGTCTGTGTAGACTGTAACCGGATGAATAGCCACATCCAAAAGATACTGTCATTCCTCCAAAGCTCACCTGACTGCAAGTAACTCTTTGTCACCAATGCCATAATTCCTCTCTGATGGGAAAACTTCCTGGAGAAAAAGCCACACATCATGAGCATACCATAGGAGCGTACCAACTGAAAGGAGACATCAACTTAATGTAAAAAGGCTCTGGAAGTATTGAGATGTATTGAATAGGAGCAAAGGCCTGGTTCAGAGTGTTAAAAGCATGCACAGCTTCAAGTGACTAGCTGTTGACCTTGACAGCCTGTTTAGTTACAAACCCGAGAAATCGTCCAGTTTGGTATATAAACTATTCAAGTACCTCTTGAACATGGGGCCTGTGACTGTAAAGGTCATCTCATCGATGTATATACCGTGAATACATACATACATACACTGCGGGAGCGTAAACAAGCCGAAAGGCATGACAAGATAATCATAAAGGCAGTTTCCACTCGTCATCCTCCCAGATTCTGATGAGGTTGTAAGCTCTGCGGTAACATGGTAGCTCCCTTGACATGATCAAGAGATGGGTTAACAGTATTTGATAGTTTTCTCATTAAGCACCCTATAGTCGATACACGGTCTAAACCTGCACTAGCAGGTGACAAGGACTTCCAGTTTTCCTTTATGCAGCTAGACATAGCTTCATTAAATAAAGTAACAGCAGACAAACATAGTTATGTGTCCAAAAGACCATGGATTGCTGCACACCCTAACAACATATTTAACCTTTAATAAATATCATATTAAAATTTGAAATATGTATTGTAAAAAAAAAAAAAAACAATTTATAGAAAAAAGGTGCTCATTAGTATTTTAACCACACATGAAGAATAGGGCTTAAAATCAAAAGAAAATCATAGCAACCGTCATAACCAAAGTATATACATATTTACAATTAAAGTACACTGACTGATACAATCAATATCCAACAAGTCCCAGACCTGCGATACATATATTTTTTCTTTTTTCATTTTTGGATATTTTCACACTGGCCAGATTATAACTGAGCTCATTAAAAGTATATATATTTTTTTTTTTGGTTCGGTCAATTGAAGGGAATTCCTGCTTCTATTTGGAACTTTGCACTACTACTACTTGTATCTTATTGTTTTTACATTTTTTCTATTTTATTATGTGTATTGTGAAGAGATATAGAACATATAAGTGTACCTCTTTTTTACATAAATATAATACATATATATATATATATAATTTTTTATTATTATTTGGTTCAATAAAACTATATGGTTTGAATTTTCAGCGCTCTTTGCTATATATTTTCTTTTAAGTATACAAACTGTATAACCAATTATATAGCTGTCATATATCGGCTGCGTGTCTGTGTTGTATATAGAGTAAACAGCGTTAATTGGTCAGCTGACTGCTGCATAAGAACAATATCTACAGCAGATTAAGCATTATAATTCCCCATATAAATTGAATGTACAGATATAGATGTACAAAAGGAATAGCCAGTTGTGAAGCTGTCTTATCAAGGCTATGTATCTATGAAAGTCAAAAAAACTGTCCCTCAGCTAAAAAGCAAGAAATGAAAAATAATAAATCAAAATAACAAAATGTCCACTCGGGGTACACTTCACTCCCTTGGGAGCCCTCACTCACCCTGCCATGGGAGACCGAAATCGCAGCCAGAACGATGAGGGACCAAGCGCCTTGCTGTTTTCCAGGATGTATGTGCGTGCTATGTGAGTGCAAATGTCAATTCTGTGGCATAAGGAAATTAAAGCATCCAGAGATAATTCTGTCCGCATGGCCTTGCCAAAAAGTAGCGATGAGAGGTTCCTTGTTTCAATCCACCTTTGAAGCCAGTGCACAGAAAGTAAAGCAGCAAATGAAGTTTTCCCCGGCTCATCAAAAGTCTTTTTAAAGGCATCCAGGACTTCACAAAATCATTCAGCAATTGATTTTGCCGTTCCCACAGAGGAAGGCCCAGGTCAGGGCTTGGCCAGACAGCAAGAAAATAATAAAGACAGTTTTGGTGCGGCTAGTAGGCTATTCATCAGGCTAAAGCTCTAACTGAATGGAGCATCGGTTAATGAACCCACCAACAGGACTTGGGGTCTTTATAGGCATAGGCAGTAGCTGACAAAGAGCTGGAGATATGGCAAGAGGCTGATTTACTAGTTTAGGCTGAGGAGTAGTTATTCACAATGGAGTCACGGTGTGCTGACATACTGCAGAACTCGTATAATACAAGTCTGTTCTTGGCCTTGCTTCTCCACAACGTCACAGAGGTGCTGGATCTGTAAAACTGGGGGAGACACCAGATCTGATGTTTCTGATTCAGAGCAAACCGTTACTCACTCAGTGCACAGCCAGCCCTAAAGGTGGAGATGGAGTTGAGCTGAAGGTAAGTAGCATGTTGAATCCCTCAGGGCAGGTGCAAAGAGTAGGTAGGCAGGAAGCTGAAACCAGTAATGATAATAGGGGCTGGATCTGAAGCAGGATCCCAATAGCAGGATCCCAATAGCAGGATACAGGGAATTAGAACATATGTTGCTCTGTCAATGAATAACGGCAAGTGAGAGGTTTAAATAGTCAGCAGAGTAGAACCCAGAAGAGTTAACCAGGTGCACCTGAAAGAAGGTCATTGGCAGCAAAGACTGAAGGGAGTGAGAGAAAAGGAAAACATGCAAAAAGTCCAGAGATCGTGACACACTGTATCCTTCCTCCTAATTATAATTATAAACTACACATGGCTGAGGTCGTGAACCAATGCCATGACCCCCTCTACTTAACATACAAATAGAAAAAACATTCCCCAACTGAAATAAGACACGACAACAGTAGGTTGGGTCTAACTTTTTATTAACTATAAAATAAATAATTATATTTTAATGATATTTTTTTAATCAGTTAAAGTATATTGTATATATTAAAGTATAAAATATATATTAACTGTAACCATTAACTACCTAATCATTAATGGGGGCTGAAGAAAGCAGATGCGTAAAAGAAAATGATACATACAATTGTAAAACATATAAATTGGGACAATATCAACATGAATTAATTTCAGAAGAATGCACTCGCTGTGACTTAACAACACCTCCTTCAGACACAGAAACCAATGATCAACCAGCTCCAGGTGAGAGACACCACTGCTTCCAGCCTAGCAAGTGTGTATTGGCTCCTATTAAATCTTTAACCCATGTGCAGCAGCTAGGTACAATGGTGCAAATATACAAGGAATATGGAATTAGAATGTTACTTCACTCTCTTAATAGTTAATGCTGTAGCGCTGAGTAACCGTAATACATGTATTTGAGAAAGCCTTTGTGTGCTTCCACATGGATTTAATGTGTACCGATGAAGAATATATAAGAAGCATTTTCCTAGAAAGCGATATTATCTAGCTTGTTAAAGGTGTCAGGAAGGTGGCTCTTCAATCACATCTATGAAATGAGTCAGGCAATTTCATATCACATGGGGACTGGGCCTCTTGAAAGTGCTGAGCTGGTTTTGCCTGAGGTCACAAGAACTGAACTTTAATAAGTGTACTAGCTATGCACATTGAGCGGAAAAGATAACAGAGACGATTTTAAGTGGAGTGAAATAAATGGATGTAAGTGTTTGCTTTGGGATACTCAGAAAACAATAAAAAGCTGCAGTCTGTAGACCTTGAAGAAGGAAAACTCCAGAGGAATCTGAAAACCGTTGTCCATTATTATGGCCTAAAAGTGGCATCAGGGATTCCCATCCTTTTACATTAGTAGCTTGCTATAACACTATGACACTGCAATGACAACTACTAGGAAAAGTCTTCACTATACTGTGTATTGGACTTTAAACCAAAGTCACAATAACAGAGGTATCGTACAAAAATATTGTAACAATCCATATATCAAGACAGTAGCTTCACAATAGACACAAAAACAATGAAAAAAGAAAAATTACAAAAATAAGAGAAAAAGTATCATCATAAAATAAAAAAAATATTATTATGTATTTTTAATGTTTATTTAAACGATCTACACGGTTTCTGTAAAACAATAGAATTGGTAACAAGACAACAAGCATAGGCAGGGGTACAAAGTGATTATAGAGTGGTTACATAGCGATTACATAGAGGTGGGGAATAATGGACCTAATTCAGAGTTTTTAGCGGCCGCACATGGCGGCCGCAAACTCCGTGCTATTCAGAGCTGCGCAAAAGCGCAGCTCTGAATAGAGCGCAGGGAGAGGGGCATGCCTTATGCCCCGCTTCCTTGCGCTATTTAAAAAAGCGCAGAGGCTCCGGACGCTGTGTCCGGAGCCTCTGGCAGCGTGTGCTCGCAGCGCACGCTGCGAGCAGGAGAGCCGACATTGAATGCCGGCTCTCCTGCTCGCAGCGTGGAACGCCCCTTTTCTCATTTGCATGTGGCGGAGTCGCAGAGGGACGGAGTCGGACTTTGCGTCCGACTCCG
>JABWIB010000033.1:32379-45553 GCA_016617825.1 Platyplectrum ornatum | reverse complement strand
TCAGTTTAGTGCAATATCACCTGACGAATACCCATTTTCGTCAATGGGATATCGTCAGCATTCGTCAGCCGTTACAATTCGTCAATACAATTCGTCACTTACTGAATACTATACATCACCAGTCATTGACGAATTTTCATCACTGACGAACGCTGACGAAAAGAAATCTCTGCAGAATTCGTCACTTACTGAATTCCCCCCCTGGTGCAATACACCGGGGTCCATGAGGATCCAAGGGCCCATGGGGTTCCCAGGACTAATGTGGCTCCCGGGGCCTGCAGGTGCTGCAGTTGTTCCCCGGTAGCGCGTTAGCACAGTCCCGGAAACTCTCAGCTGAGCCGTTCATCTGTTCCTGACATCTGATCGGCTGAGCATATCGGCTGTGTCAGGGAGAGTCAAGTGATGCTGACTGTAAATCCGCCCAGACCTGATGTGCGCACGTCCCGGTCACCTACTAATATAACCAATATAACCAATATACCAACCCAGATTTCGGAAAACAGCACGTGCGGCCCTTTGAAGGGAAGGGGGCTCAAAGAATGATTTTGCATGTGGGCTCACGATTATCTAGTTCCGCCTCTGATCTAAAACGTATTTAAAAACTGGTGTAGTTCACCAGTTTAAGAGTATTAGGTTACACCTGGCTTTTGCGTTCTCTTTTTGCTTCTGCCTGTTATCCATGTGACGCTTATATCACTCTTTGTACCTTAATCCAGCCTTGGTGCTTTTTCATCCTTCATACTTATATCCAGCTCTCAGTATGTGAATCCAATATCCTGTTTTCCATTTCTGCATACCTGCAACCTCATTCTTGCAACTTAAAGTGAAATTTGAAAGTTAACCTTTTTTACTTCTAAAACTTTTCCTGGTTATGAAATCATTAAGATGGAGGGGGGGGGGTTATTTGGGGAATGGAATGCATTTAGTGCTTCTGGCTATTTAAATAACCTTGGGATTATTATTCAATGCTTGTTCGTTTTTGAATGTGAGCAGGAAAGGCTCTGTAAGGTATTTCTTAATTGATGAGCATCTATTGCGGCTGAGAAACTACTTTATGAAAAGTGAATGCTTTTTGATGTACGTGGATTATGTGTTTGTGTGTGTATGTCTGTGCGGATAATTGTATCTATTAAATATAAATGCTATGAATTTAATTTGGTTGCTGAGCTGGATTAAAATAGTTATATTTATTAAATATTTATTAAGCTGGTGGCTGGAACGCAACAGTTGTATTTATAAAATGTAAATGCAATTAATTTAATGTGAGGAAAATAAGTTTTGCAATACTGTTCGTGCAAAAGTTCTGCGTGGAAAAAGTAATATATTGCTACAAATATTAGGGACAGATTCAAGGTGGAACACATACCTATATGTACAGCTATGGAGATTTTCAGGGTCCTCCAAATTAATTCCACTTAATCATAATATACTGGTGTAGCAGTGCAAAATGCCTGGATGTAAAGATTCTGGTAGATCCAGACTTGGGCCTATATTTACTAAACTGTGGGAATGGAAGTGTGGAGATGTGCCCATAGCAACCAATCAGAATTATGCTTCCACTTTCCTATTACATGACAGAGAATATTAACTAGAATCTGATTGGTTGCTATGGGTAACATATACATGATTCCATTCCCATATTTTATTAAATTTATACCCTGGTTTATTGATTTGCACAGAACCTTGCTGTGGACCAGATTAAGACATGAAGATAAGAGACCTGGGTAAAACATACCTCCCAACTTTGCAGGGAGAGACATTGGGGTGCCTAAGCCCCACCTCCGGTCCCACCCAACCCCGCCCCATTCCCGTCCCCAGTCCCAAAATAAGCCAGCTCAAAGCATTGAAGGCGACGACTCCCAGCGGAATTCCCTGACAGTTTTTTATATATAAAGTGTAGATGTCTGTGTAGGGCATCTTATGCAACAATTAAAATAACTTCCCCCCTCCCAACTAGGGCACACGCGGTACAATTCTCTCACTCGCGATTAGAAACAGGAAGGATCCAGATTAGCACTTGAAGTGCAGTGTATATATATATATATATATATATATATACATACATACACACACTACACACACTACCTTTTTCCTAGAGAGAAATCATGCTGTTTCCATGCCCCTTCCTGTATGCTGCAGTAAGCGCTGTTGTGGATTGCCAGCTTAGCAAACAATATTACAGCCATCTTAATCATATGGTTAAAAAATAAAAATAAAATCTACCTTTTCTAAGAAAACAATTGAAAATCAAATATTAGCAGCAGCCAGAGAGGAAATTTTCCTATCCATAACTGGCTGATACTACTTTATCCTCCAATGTTTGTGTTCTTTAACATGGTTTTAATCTTCCCTGACATATTTATTTTCGATATTTCTTTGGCGCTCAGAGAAAATGCCTTAAGTGTAATTGAGGGGCTGGCTGTTTGCGTGAAGCATGCCTCTAATTCCACTCTTCAAATATTCAATAGTCCTTGTGAAATAACTGTAATAATACCCTTCTCCGTTCCACAAGATTACTCCTGATGGCTGGAAGAGCCGTGCTGATTTCTGCGCAGGAAACTCACATCTAACCTGTGGGCGCAAGGAAGGGTTAAACATTTTATCGGAAAAGATGTTGTTGCCGAATAATAATTTGATTGCTCGCTTATTGTCTACTGAGGTGGAACAGACAATTTTTAGAGTATTACTTTACCTTTATCTTCGCTGCACACAATCTTTCTTTACTAAATAAATGGCAAATGTAGATTTGTCAAAGTATATGGTGAGGATGATTGAGAGTTCACAGCAACTACAAAGAAATGTGCAAATCAGCATCCGGACACGCTATAGTGCAGAGTCAGGGGTGAGCATGTATTGAAAAACATTTCATTTCGTTTAACACATATATAATAAACAGATTACTTTTTTAATTTATTTATTTTTACTTTTATTTAATCGACAAATCACACAACGTACACAGATAAAAGAAGTAACAGTAAAAGAATGAAGTATACTCATCAAAAGATATGAAAGGAAACAGTAATCCAAGGCATCATCATCACCAGGTTTATGTTTGATATGTTAATTCATGTTTAACCAACACACACATCACTTCTCAGCTGTAATTCAGTTTACACATTTAGGAGCTGATCCAGATTTTTGCAAATGCTGTGTAGCTTTATGTTAACTTGCCAAGAGTTGACTAAGAAACTTCAACTTTCAACTCTATTTAGGATTTTACAGTTTAATCGTGCCTCCCCTGCATTTAAATGTTTGGTTTTGCCCAGATATACATTTGTACATGTCTTGCTCTTTCTCCCAAACTCTGGATCAGCCCCTTAAACTCCCCCCAGCAGTTCAACATCATTTTGCCACAGAATGAATTTGCTAATTATCTTGGTCCAGTGTATGTAGTTCTATATGGCAACAAAGCACTTATTATATGATTCATGACAAGTGCCCTGTTATCCCCCCCCAATGCCTTCATTTACAGGAATTCCTCCCGCAAACATCTTGAGCGCTCATGTGTGCTTGCATAAAATTTAGCCGACTTCCTCATTCTACGCGAGGAAGTCAGTCATTGTGCAGGATTCTGAATCCGATCTGATAAAAGACTAAACATAAACTTTGGAAACATTCAAGTTAGTTTAGAGCAGCTCCAACAGCAAATCCGACTTACCTCCCTAAATAATCGTGGATCACTCTTGTCCCAGTTTATTTGTATGGTTATTGTACTGGACATCCCCAGGACATGTCAGACACTCAACTGAATACTGAATTGTAGACAATTTTCCAGCAGGAACCTTAACAAACAAGTGACAATGCCACCTGCCAACATATGGTTTGTCCCAACCTGTACCAAAATAGTTCCACAGTTTGTCACTTCTGCTACCACAATAATAACAGCTCCACAACCAGCTGAGGTGCAAACATGACCCTAGAAAGAAACTTCCAAATGTTTTGCCCTGTCTGGGTACAGCTGTCATTCCTGTTAAACCTGTTAAAGTATTTCAGAAAAGAGACACAAATGCCCATGCCCTGATTTCATTGGACAACAGGAGGGACTGAACCTTCTTATGAAAGACCTTGCACCAAGTTGCTGTGCCCAGGAATTAGCATGGGTTGGAGTCTTTTTTCTGATATACAGCACATGGAATAAAGTTTACCACTATTTCATATTTTTGGATATTGTTGTTCAAATGTTAAAACTTAAAAAAAATAATGTACATGTATATTAAACTAAATGTTCCTGCCAACACCTGGGTAAATGTCCCTGGGTGAAAACCTGCTCCAGTGTGCTCTTGACCTCAGACTGGGGCAACGGTTCAGCTTTCAGCAGGACAATGACCCTACGCACACATTGAAGATATAAAAGGAGCAGCTTCAGCACAACTCGATGAATGTCCTTGAGTGGCCCAGACTTGAGAGATCATAAAATGGCTGTGCACCGACGCTTCCCATGCAACCTGATGGAACATGAGAGGTGCTGCGAAGAGGAAGGGGTGAAAGGGAAGCGTGTGGCATCATATTCAAAAAGACTTGAGGCTGTAATTGCTGCCCAGGGTGCTTCAACAAAGTATTGAGCAAAGGCTGTGAATGTACATGTGATTTGTGTTTTTTATGTTAATTAAATAAGGAAAACTCCCCCAAAAGTCTTTCACATTGTCATTATGGGGAATTGTGTGGTATTTTGAGGAAAATAAATGTATTCTATTTTGGAATAAGGCTGTAACATTATACAGTATTTATATAGCAAAGCCACAAGCAGACAGTTACAAAGGACACATAGGAAAGCACGGTTCTGGACATACATAATTGTCCTCCTGTGGGTATCGTGTGGATTTGTAATAATAAAATATCATAAAGAATAATAATACTGTGTATTAGGTTAACCAAGGTATAAAAGCATCTGCCCTACATTTTACTGCATTGTGATGTTTGCATTTGGCTTCACAATAACTGTTTTGTACTCAAAAACCTCATATGAATGAAGTGCCCAGTGCTACATAATTAAGGACACACAGCTACAACATGGTAGATTTTTCAAAGACCAGACATCGCTTTGTTGTTTTGCAATTAGTCTTGCCCATGTTGTACCAAATATAACAATATCTGATGACAGGAATTTCTGTGTAAGCAGATACTATAGAGGAACAAAGTTACAGATGACTCAGTGATTTTCTTTATACAGGAGACGCACTTAATATTTAAATATTCTGCAAAAAAGTAATGATCTAAATCTAGTGATTACTTGTTTCTGGTTTTCAAACAGAGCTCATGTGAATAAAGTGCTTAATGGTTACAGAGTGCAAAAGACTGAACTGCATCCAGACCTCGGATACACAGGTCTGACCTACAAGTCTTGATAGTACAGAGTACCCTACCTTAACCTTCTCATGCGTCTATAAGGTGATAGGGATTACCTTACGTGAGTCAATAAAAATAAACATGTGTACTTATTTTAAGGACTCAGATGCAGAATTTCCTGTGTATGCAGCCTTTACTTCTCAGACACTGCATGATCTGTACACACAGGCTCGGGCCATTACAAATAGGTAACTAAAATAAAATAACGAAACAGACATAAAAAGTCTCAGCACTTCTTGTGCTGCAATAATCTGCAGCCACCATCCGCCATACTCTTGTGGTACTGCCACGCTCCAAAATCCCTGGAACTGATCACTAGTCTCTGAGCATTGGCCTCTAACAGGGACTTTTAATGCTGCTCCTCTGCAGCTGAGTACCTGCTGGCTCTATATATGTGTATATGTGTATATATATGTGTGTATATATATATATGTGTGTGTGTGTGTGTGTGTATATATATATATATATATATATATATATATATATATATTTTTTTTTTTTTTTTTTTTTTTTTTTTTTTTTTTTTTTTTTTTTTTTTTTTTTTTTTTTTTTTTTTTTTTTTTTTTTTTTTTTTATTATTATTGTTATACAATATCATTTTCGCATTAAAAATGACTTGATCTTATTACTTATAACATTCCCTGATATGGTGTAAGCGCATGATGAAAACTTACACAGCTACTGCAGACAGTTGCGGAGGCAGGCGAGTTGGGAGAAGTGCGCCCATGTTTCTGCCTGTGGTCCTGACGTGAGTATGTGCACTGCTCATTCTCTCTGCGCAAATCTGAATCAGCCCTAATGAGTTCATATAAAATCCACATGTAGGTCCATAGCATGAGCACCCGTGATTCTGCTAGGTAGGGTGGGGATGTAAGAAAAGATGACATTTACCTTGGTTTACCAGATCGTGTTCATACTCACAAAGACTTCGACGTTCCTTAGACTACGGTATAATGTGAGAACATTTTGTACAGCAGTCACATAAAAAGGACCGTTTTAACAAATATAATTGATACATTTTTGAAAGTCTAATTGTTTCAGATAAAAAGCAAACTTGTTTTATTGTCATCCCACTGTCATTCTGAAATGGATGCTGCCAAACAAAAGCGTTTCTTCATATGATATTTCTTATTTGCATCAGTTTTGAGGTCAAACTACTTCAAGAACTTAGAGAAGAAAATTACAAGCTATAAAATATAACTTTGAACATCAAGTCACGGATGAATTCTAGCAGACTACATGCCAGATGGGTTTAATATACTGTGCTAAATCAGCTTCATTATTACTTTAGATAATTAAAACACATCACATATCTCTACACTCCTGAGAAAAGCAGTCCTGCTTTAAATTTCTCAGTAGCCGTCCCATGTAGTTTATTGTCTTTCATTTTTTTTTCTTTCTTGCTCTCATTATTATTTTATATAGAGTTTTTTATTGTTGTGTATATTATTGTTTTTTTGTAATGATGTAATGCATTTTTAACACTGTTTAAAGAAGTGTAGTGGATAAGCAAGATATATATACAGGGCCTGATGAAGGGTCTCGGCCGCTCCCGGCTAATGCATATCTGGCACCCTTCTCACCCCCCAGCCCCCCATCTCTTGCCAGCTGTGCCAGGGGTCCAGCCATCCACAAGAGACACTTGCGAGAGTAAACATGAGTGTCAATCAATACACCACTGGATGAGGATCACATGTCGGGTTAAACAGGGGGTTTATTTTATGTCTTTGCATGTTCATTTTCTTTTAATCTATCTATCTGGTGCAGAAGGCCAGACATGTTTTTTTATTTAGGGCCTTTAAGTACAATTCTGAAGTGTGCCCATCCAAAGGATTTGGATAGTAGGGACATCTCTACCCAAGAATCTTTTTGTCCACCTTGCAATATCTCACAGATGGGTTTCTATTTTCCTAATAAATATCAGAGAGATTGTGATAGCACCATCAGAAGCTGCACCAAAGGGGTGTGTTGGGTGCCATCAAAGGGCTGTGTCCTGAGGCACCAAAAAAGTTTGTCCTGAGGCACCAAAGGGGTGTATCCAGTGACACAAAATGAGGTGTCTTGCTTCATCTGTGGATGTGATTTGAGCTTCCAGGAAAAAAAATTGTCAAGAACTGCAACATTGTTAAATTGTCAATAAAATTCTGTACTTATTTTGAATGTGTTAGTAGGAGACTAGGTACAAACAAATTCCCTGTACTCAAAAACTCCACAACCCTATTCAGTCTTGAAGTCAGATCCAGCCCTTAGCTAGATCAAAGCAATCATATTGATTACATTGAGAGATTTTTAGGTTGGGTTGGAATAAACTGACAAACTAGTGTCTTAGGAATATGGCACCACTTCTAGAACAGTCACTGGGAATATATATGGTATAGAAAGTGAGCATTATCGTGAAGACAGATAATTATATAGGGAAAAGGAAGGACGCAGCAGAAGTGATGAGGAAATATGTAAAGTTAAAAGTAAAGAAGTTTATTGTGAACTATGATTAATGGAAATATATTTAAGCTTTGACAGTCCTGAAATTTTAAAAAGTTATCTTCGGTTTTGGATGGATATAAACCTTGTATATATCAGAAATGCATTTGTGATTACAGTATATTCCATATGGGTTCAGTTACTGTATATATGGCATATGGCTCTAAACGTAAAAAAAAAAAAAAATCTATATTTCTATAATTTGCTTCAATTCAAGCAAGATGCACATCTACATCATCTTAACATGCTAGATTCTAACTGGATGCATTGTTCACTTGCTCTCTCTCCTTTGCCCCTTTTTTGTATGTTCCGATCACTATTTCCAGGCACTTTCTCCATTACTCCCATCTCCCATCACTCTAATCATTTCCATTAGCTAGTCCCAGCAAAACTGTCCTCACATTTGTATGAAGCTCCACCATTGTATCTGCTATAGGGACGCTTTACCCACAGAGTACATTACTGATATTCCTTATTTGGTTATTGGCTCTTGCCTTTAGCTTCAAGCCACTTCACATTGGCTGTGTTTATAGTGACATTCCATCATCAACTCATTTAATAGTTTCAATGTAATTTCATAAAACTTTTACATGTAAAAGCTATAAAAAGCTCTGATAGTATGTTATGATTTCCATATTCTTTCATTTACATATGGGGTCTATTTATGAATGACATGTGAGATGCACTTGAAGACCTTAGATCCTCTCCAGTTTCTCATCTCAGGATGATGCATTGAAAATGTCTGATTCTTGGTTCTTTAGGCAGAGGAATTAGGGAGAGGAATTAGGGAGAGGAAATAGGGAGAGGAATTAGTAAAGGAATTAGGGAGAGGAATTAGTAAAGGGATTAGGGAGAGGAATTAGTAAAGGGATTAGGGAGAGGAATTAGTAAAGGGATTAGGGAGAGGAATTAGTAAAGGGATTAGGGAGAGGAATTAGTAAAGGGATTAGGGAGAGGAATTAGTAAAGGGATTAGGGAGAGGAATTAGTAAAGGAATTAGGGAGAGGAATTAGGGAGAGGAATTAGTAGTAAAAAAGAAAAGTGATAATGTCACATTATAAATTACAGTCGAATCTGGAATTCAGCGTTCTGAAAGCCATATACATAGAAGATCATGCAAGGAAGGTCAACTAAAAAGACCTACATCACAAATCACATGTATAGATTGGAGCAGAGAAGGGATAGAGGAAAAAACAGTAGGTTTCAGATATATCAAGGAATTTAACCAAGTATAAGATTTTCCCATCTTCAAAAGAAGTTATATATTATCATTTATTTCAGCTTTGTCACCTTCCCCAAACCTAATGTGTTACTGATTGATAATGCAGTTGAACAGGGGAAAGTCATTGCTTTGTAGCTAGTTATGTTTCAATGCCAGTTTCCATTCATTCCAGTAAATAAAAAAGTGTAATTGTTATAACAATATACTGCAACAAGATATGTACATTTTTATGTGCTTATGCTCCTCTCTTTATAAGATTATGTACACTACTTTAAGCACCAATTAAATCTAATGGTCACAAGGACTGAATCTTCTGATTGTATTTTGCCTTGTGCAATAAGAGTCATTTGAGTGGACAAGTAAAAATAACTCAATAGTATTAATCATTGAACATATTAAGTTTTAGTAACAAAGTGCAAACTTCAGTTTAAATGTTTATTTTGGGGCTAATAAAATTAAAACCCCACAAAAAGCAATAGTAAGTGTAGCTGAAAGCTGCAAAAAAAAATTAGAAACTAGAATGAACATTAAGGCGCCTTAATAAGGTCTAGCACTGGAAACACGTACTTTTGATGACATCAGTACTTTTTTACTATGAGAAAATGCTCATTTTTTTTTATAAGAGAAAATAAGTGAGTTTTTCCCTTTTTCTGGATATTATACTCCACTGTCTAGCTGTGCAAGAGAACGCTAGAAATCAGGGCCGGTTCTTGTCACCCCGGCTGAAAACAATTAATAATATTAGAAAAATTCCTCAACAGCGCTATAGCAAGGCAGTGTGATAATAGTAATTAGAAAAAAGTTACTCTGTTCAAATTATCATAAAATAACAATTTATTAATATACAATGCACATAAAACAGATAATAAAAATAAAAGTGATTGAAAATTCTAAATGAGCCTTCTGGTATATAGCATATACATTCAGGAAAACATTATATATTTGAGTAACAACTCAAATCAATGTCTTTCGTAGTGTCAACCTCTGTTATATTCACTCTAAGATATAGAATATGGAAGCTGACCGCGTTGTCTCACCACTAATGTCTAGGTTTGCAAGCGTTAGTGGCAATACGAGGGACTCCTAAATAGGACTTCTACTTAAGTCCATGGGGGTTAATGATGTAATTATTTCTCTCTGGCTGACTGATTTGGAGCTTTGGATGGTAAGGTTTGCCGTCTGTTGTTCTCCTTAGATGGGACGCTGATCTAACTGTCCTTCAGTTAGATGTTGAATCCACCCACAGTGTTTACATGGTAATCTAGCAGTTCCATATGCCAAGGTTTGGCTGCTATGCAGTCTGTTAATCTGCAATTTTCGCAGTACTATAGATTATTTCCAATCAGAGGTACTTATATTAGCTACCAGCTGATATAACAGCTACCATCTGATATAACAGCTACCAGATGGAACATCTCATCCCGTGGCTCAGACATCGCCTGGGGTTAACACCATTCCCGATCCGCCCATCACTGCTTTCCGGGTCCCATTCTCCTTCATCACATTTGGTGGCCGGGGTCAAATGATTATTGATGGACATTGCCTCTACATTCAATCCCTGCCAGATTTCCTGCTTTCATGAGAGTTGCAGAAAAGTATTTTATGTTGTTTTGTTTTTGTTATGAGAGGTTCAGGAAAATGTTTGCCCAACTAATCTGTGCTTTAAGTGTGAAGTATTGTTCCCTAATGTTCTCATTGTAATGTACAGTGATTATAATTGAACATGCTAAATTATTATGTCAAGTGTCTTCAATATTCTTGTAATGTTCTTTCTAGTCAGAGCCAGGGATTTCCTCAGGAACCCCAGACCCTTTTAAATAAATTGTGCTGATCTGCAAAACTGGGTGATAATTAGGAGGGAATGGTAACAGGAAAAATACTCACACTATTCTTAAATTCCATATTCTGCAGGTATGTAACTATTAGAGGCACAATGGCCCCGGCTGCTATAGAGCGCAGAGAGAAGGGGGGCTATGGAACCAACTTCCTCTGCACCCTGAGCTAGGTGTCCAAAGATGATGGCTGAAAGCAGCGCTGGCCCCTCCATGATTCAGTGCCTGCGCAGCCCCACCAATGTTGCATTACCCCACCCAACCCAACCCACACAGACTTAGGACCCACCTTCTTGCTAGAACCTGAACCTTTCACAGTCCACCTCTGATTTAGAGTATACATTACAATATACTACCTTGCACTGGCAGGACACCATGCGTCTTTGAATTGCACTAAGTCTTCGATGATTTGCGAGCACCTCTGGATTAACTCTTTTGTGTCCACTTTTGTTTCTGTCATTTGGAGTGTGCACATGTGCAAAAAAGCTGCACAATCCTCTAAAAAAGGTGTAAGACTCTGGATCAGGTCCAAAGAGTTTTCGCTTTGCATTTCTAATCCTCTTCAGTACTAATAATCTGCAAGTAAATTTAATTTATTTTTGCGACATGCAGCAGGCACAGTTTGAGAGGATTGAAGAGATTCTTTTCTATGCCAGCACTAGACATGTAGATTTGTTTTGCTCTCCCTTGCTTTCCTATATCTGTCTTATTATTATCCTAAAGCTTTTTGTGATTAAGCAATGCGCTTAGATATAAAAAGATTTAGGAATTGCAAATCTAGTTCTTAACCATTGCCGGGGATTAAAAGGTCAAAGTTTANAGGCTGAAGAGAGTTTTTAATGTCTTAATTAGAACTCTGTTTTTCACTTATTCCCCCACCTTTCTGTATGCATCTTATCCACTCCCACTCGTGACCTTTTCCTCCCAGGGATAAGAGACAGCCNCTCGCTCAGTCCTGGTTGCCGCTGAGTTTTATTTTCTGTCCCTTGTGACTTGTTCTCTTGTTTTGCGTTTTACTTTTTCTTTTCTATTTGTTTGTTTGTTCCCTTCCTTGTCATGTTTCCTCTGAATTCTGCGCACAGCAGGAGGTTAAACAAAGGGGCACAGAAAATATCTAAAATGCGCTGGGCTCAGGTGACAGAGAGGGGACAGTGACAGGGAAATCAGTCATGGTGGAATGAACAAACAGGAGAAAGAGAATGGGCTGTGACCAGTTAAGGTGACACGAGGCTCCGAGCGCTCGCTTTGTGCGTATCAAATCAGAACTGCAATGAAATTGCACCAGATTTATCTCTGCAGAAGCTCCAGTGGCTGTAATGGGCTTGTCATTGTGCCAAGGCGGATGTGCACAGACAGCCACTCTGTGCCAGTATTACACCAAAATATATGGCATATGTGAATGAAGAGATGAATGAATTAGACAATGAATTGTTGGAAATGACAAATAAAGCTTTCAAATTGAAAATGTATGTTACTTTGTTATAACTTTGGCTATAACTGCCAAAATTTACTATTTTATCCGGGCATATATTATCCAGCGCGTATCACTCCACTCATATTTTCCTTTTAGCTACTAAATTAGCATTAACTGTATAAATTAGCTGCTCTTTTAAGAACTTTTTGCTATCAGCAACAACTTCAGACCTGATCCAGACCTGGTACACTAGGGAATTTACACAAGCTGCTTACGCAAATCCCTTAAATCATGACATCTGTGCATGCATGTGGAGGATGTGACGATTGGGGGGGAAGAGTGGATAAATTTACTAAGCATCGAGATGGCCGCGGTCGAGATATCGCTGCGGCATGTCAAGAGATGGGCATTTTTGCATTTACTAAACACCAAGCACTCTCAATATAAGTATCAGCTGTCGAGATTCTAAATCGACGAGTCAATGAGCTGATATCGCCATTTTCAAAAGAGGTCATTAATATTATTTCTGTTCAATATTTAAAAAGNAAAGANANGGGAATGGGCCACAATTAAAAAAGAATGCTAAAGGTACAAGACGGACAGTCACAAATCCACTGAGGAGCAGGTATTGACAGAACTCTCAAAGTTTACAAATCCATGAAGCCGGATGGGATACATCCTAAAATACTAAAAGAACTTAGAGGGGTGCTGGCACAACCATTAACTAAGTTAATTAAACAATTGTTATAATCAGGAGTGATTCCAGAAGACAGGAAATTGACAAATGCCGTCACTTAACTATCGACCAGTAATTCTAACATCAGTAATAGGGAAATTAATGGAAACCTTGTTAAAAGAATACATTGTAGGATATTTAAA
>JABWIB010000032.1:236710-258700 GCA_016617825.1 Platyplectrum ornatum | reverse complement strand
TATTTGCTATGGCATATCTGTCATCAGATAGACTTAATGGATATATTGTAATTAGTTTTTTATTTTAACGGCATCACTTCCCCCGAGATGCTAGGTATTGGAGCAGTCCAGTGGTCGAAGTGGAAATTTAGAAGTGGGGGTATGGACATTCAGAAGTGCCGGTATGGAAACACTGATTATAATAGAAGTCAATGGAGATTTGTAGTATTTAAATTACATCAGTGGGAGAAGTGCCGGTATGGCATACCCCCGTATACACCCCCACTTCGAGCCCTGGAGCAGTCTGTAACCAAAGTGTGCTGCCAGCAGTTGCATTATACTTGTCCCAGGATATTGGCTAATGCTGTTAAAAAAAGTCACATTGGAAGTTTGAATAAGTTGTTTATAGGGCATATCTATTTGTATCCTCTTTTCCAATGTATATATTCTTCAGGTACACTTAAGCATTATTATATCAAGCCTACAATATGCTTTTGTGGAAACAGACAATTATTCATAGCATCATTATCCAACAAGAGGGTGATACTGAGATAAAAATTATAGTTATCCATCAAATATCTTGACTTAACAAGCATCAAATTTTATCATGATACATTAAATCATCCAAAGTCCTTTACGTTTTCAGACTCTGGCCTAAATTCACTAAGCAGGGATTTTGCTGAGGATTTGAAAAGTGGGGATGTTGCCCATAGCAACCAATCAGATTTGAGTTCACATTCTCCATTATGTAAAATGAAGCTGAGAGCTCGAATCTGATTGGTTGCCATGGCCAACTTCGCCAAATTCGAATTTCACTGCAATCTCCCTGCTTAGTAAATATACCCCCTAGTGAATTTAGGCCTCTGTGTCTCTCCAGTCACCTTTAAAAGGTTGTCGTTTCTGACTTTCATGAGAGAAACAGTATTGTTGGTCACTTACTAGACCCAAATCCAGTGTTCTATGTGTTGTATCTTATGACACATTCTTGAATTATCACACCTTTTTAAATCACAAACTGTAGTTATACCAATATATACAGGCTATTACCTGTGCTTTTGCATACTTCAAATTTTGTGGCTCTTCCTATGACATTTGTATTGTACTTACCGCTCCCTTCCTTGCTATAATGACAACATAGTCTAACCAACTGCACAATTTTTATCACTGCTATATCCCAGCACTAAATTAATGAGTTCAATTCCCAATCAGAGTCACATTCAGGTTAATATGTTCTCTACAGTTTTCTTCCCCAGTCTCAAGACATATTTTTGCTGTAGTTGCACCTGGTAGAGATCCTGCAATGCTGGAATTTAAGTGAATGGTAAATATTATCTGTACAGTGCTACATACCTGTGCCATCTACATGAACTAAACCATATCTAAAGATATAGCTCTCTTACTAATTCCAAATATAAATGTCAATGAGTATGTGCATTTCATACTTCCCAACACTGCCGTTCTCAAAAAGTCATGATCAACATAACTCTGGATACATTGACGTGTATGCAATGTTGAATGGGATCTTCTGACTATGCAGTGGTTACAGCAGTCAGGCATGTATATGCATACTTGAATGGTATATATATATATATATATATATATTCGGTCAAATGGCCAGTAGAGGCCAGAGGACCAGAGCAGAAGCTAGAAGGACAAATTGAATGGATAGGTGGGAACAGACAGAGAGGTATATCACAGATACAGCTAAACAAGAACTGGAAAATTATGTACAGTACACTGGTTTGCATATTTTTTATTTTATATTTTTTATATATAAAAAATATTTTTTATAAATGTTTTATATTCCATTAAGAAATTGAACATCTGTAACATGCAGCATGTTAAGATATGTATTTGATTCGAAGGTGACATGCACAGTTTCCTTATTATCTTATTTGTCCAGTATAAGTTATCACTTAAATTACTTTTTTCCAATGGTAAATGTGCTGAGCACTCACATTCTTGTTACAACAGTTTCTACTGGAAAATTCCAACAAGACTCAAATAGAACCTCTTTAAAGAAAAATAACAGCTTACTCCGCTTACCTAATCGTTGCCAGATACCATATTAGCCTCATATGAAGCATTGTATAATAACTTAGGATAAACATTTGATATCCTCTGTGATATTTTTCCCAATCTCCTGTGATTTATTCATGCATTATCTGTTTTTGCCTTGAATATTATATTTTTTTTAAAGATCACCTATAATTTAGAGGAATAGACTGCAATCAGGAAAATGTGTGGTGAATCAAAGTTGAATTTTAATGTCATCATTTTGGTCAAATAATAACATTTTCTTGCCTCGACTGCATTGAAAAAAAAGGATCTTTTGTAACGCAAGACATTTTATAAGTACTGCAGTGTTTGGGCAGAGGAATTGTTTACAGACCAGATTTATAGAGAAAGGGAATTTTAGGAATTTGTATTCTCCAGTCTCATAAATTGGAAAGTTGAGCTGTAAACTGAATGTTGTAAATTGTTTCATTTTTACAAAAGTAATACTTTTGAATAGAATGCCTGCAAAGGAAGACAAGATGGCAGGTGATATACCAAAAGAATAGGCCTCTTTCTGCTAGTGTACAAATATATTCAGTAACATATGGTTGTTGATTATAATCATCATTATTATTTGAAGAAATGCAACATTATAATTTCTATTATTGTGGAATTGGGCTAATACAGATGTGCGGCTTAAATGATTTATTTATTAGCAGGTTTTTATATAGCGCCATCCTAAAATGATTTTTTAAAAAATGGCAGTAAAACGCGATTTGAATGTCAGGGCATGATTATCTGATCGATATGAATTCCATTGCAACACCCAGAACACAAGTTAGTCATGAAACAAAATATATAATAATAATATTATATCTCTCCCCGCGGCAGATGGTTGCGGCTGCGGTGAGAGTATTACGTATATATATATTTTTGAGTACTACTAGAACAATTATCGTTCTAGCGTATGTTGCTGGTAATGGAGTAGCTTCCCCCTGGTGAGAGCCTAGCTTTAGAAATCAGGAATGTGTGGGATATTAAATAAATAGTAGAATTACTATTGCATGGCAGAAACGATTGCTGAAATAATAGTTCACAATTAAAATAAATGTTTTCTTTTGTTAGTTGTATGATTTCATATGACATGGAAGATATAGGAATTTGACAGAACAGTTGTTATACACTAGCCACTACCCTTGACTTGTTATTTTTCTCTCCCTGGGTTTAAGCCGTGGGCTCTCACAGGCGGTGATTTTACAAATCAGCCATTGCTTCTTCAATCATCTGTTGTGTAGTAGCTCGTTGTGCTCTGAAGGATCTAATTACTCATTGTTTGCACCTGTGTTCAGCCTGCTGCCAATCAATTAAGATTGCTAAATGCTTAGACGCCTCCGTTTCACACAACCCATTTCTTGCCATACAGCGTAACTTACTTAGCATAAAGCATTTTTGAACTCTTCTAACTTCAATTGTTATACTAAAAGGCCTGGGCCTAAATTTACTAAGCAGGGAGATTGAAAATTGGAGAGCTTAAATCTGATTGGTTGCTATGGGCTACATACCCACTTTTCAATCTCACCAGTTAGTAAATTTAGGCCCTGACCTGCATGTACCTTGTTGCTAAAGAAAGACTATCTTCCCCTATTTAATTTATACAGTATTAAATAGTGGTACCTGGATCTAAACCCCCTATATTGAAAACGTCAGCACAATTGTACCCAGGCATTTAATGCCAGTATAGCCTTTACTTGATAATTTGGACACAGATCTTGGGTAAAAGGGAGTCCTTGTATTTATTGACGAAGAATGAAATTGGATTAATTACCATTACATGCTAACTGGTGGTGACGGAAGAAAAATAGAGCAAGTGTGTAAACGCAGCTGACCATTAGACTCCTGTGTGATAATTAATGGAATAATTGGCCCCAACAAAATCCCACTGGACCTGGGCTTCACCCATTAATGAGACACAGTGGCGCTCATCTAATGCGGCTAAACTAGATTATAGGGCAGAAAGCAGTCCTCGTCTCACCGCTAATAGGTAAACCAGAAGAATCTTTGGGCTAGACACCACAGTGTTGTCACTGAAATTGATCAAAGGATGAGTTGTGTTCACAATGTTCTACATTGTTCATGTACTGTATCTAATAATATGAGGAGAAGCAAAAGAAAGCCCCTGCTTGTAATCGAGAGCATCTAAGGCCCGATTCAGTGTTGGTTCGCACTTTTTAGCTCGCAGCTCATTGAGCCGTGTGTTAAAAAATGCAATCTTTCTCTACTGTAAGAGATGGGAAAAAGCACACGTCGCGCTTTTTCCCGTGTTCGCGTAGTATTGATTCAAGCCCTTAGTTTTTTGTATGAATTATTTATAAAGACTAAGGGATCCATAACTGGGCTTTCAGCTGGAAAACTGGAGGATGCACAGGGAACAACTAACAATCCAACAGATCATCTGCTTGCACATCAGACTGAAGGAGCC
The DNA here is from genome assembly GCA_016617825.1 of Platyplectrum ornatum. Lineage (NCBI taxonomy): Eukaryota > Metazoa > Chordata > Amphibia > Anura > Limnodynastidae > Platyplectrum > Platyplectrum ornatum. The sequence continues at coordinate 254,244 of JABWIB010000032.1, read as the reverse complement.
ATATATAAATGAGAGAAATGGACATCCGCTTCCTTCTTCTGCTTTCACCATCTTTCTAAGTGTAAAAAAAAATAGTTTCGCTTATTTACAATAAAAAATATTGTTTTGAAAAATGTTTTGTGGATGCATAGTAGCATGTTTGAGCTAAAACACATAGGTGCACGTTTCAGCTAAAACACGCGCCTCTGGATCAACTGGAGTCTGCAGCTCGCTGTGACCCTCAGAAACTCTGGATCAGTCCTATATTTACTAAATTGTCGGAAGTGGAGATGTTACCCATAACAACCATAATCAGATTCAAGTTGATATTCTCTAGTCTGGTATTGGAAAGTGAGTGCTAGATGATTGATTACTATGGGCAACAGACTCAGTATTATGTTGTACCTATGACACTAGTAAAGAATAATTTCACTAAGTTTATTATTAACAGTCCATCTCGTATGCCCTTAATGGAAGTTTCTATATTGACAACATGCTATTACATATTTCATAATTTGGACCACTGTTACACCACCCCCACAAAAAAATACATTTATCAATTGATTTACTTAATTAAGTAATTCATATTGTGTTTAATGATGTTATCACTTCAAATTATAATGAAACATGTGAAACACAGTTATCTTTGTCATTTTCATCAACAGAGTAACTTATTTTCAGTGTTTTTGTGAAATAGGTAATGGTCCATTGGAAGATTTTTTTAGGTTCACATAAATGTGATATCAACTTTTTCTCACATTAGTAAATGAGTTCTCTGGCAAACAAACAGAGAACATATTAACATACTATTATATGAAATCCTGATAAACATATGACAAACTTTTTTAATCCAACAAAGTCATTTTGTTTGATTTTTGAATAAAACTGTAGGGAGCCACTCTGAGCCTCTTAGGGAGAATTGTAAAAGACAATTGCTTGCACTTAGCTGAACACCAAAAGTATATACAATTTCAAGCGCTCATTTGTTGCTAGTCTGTAAAGCTTTTAGTGAACCAACTTAGAATTTGCAGTGACATTTGTGACACTAGTTTGCGTAGCATAGCTCAGAATATGAATGCACGTAGACATGAAGCCCATTGGTTTCTACTGTTCCTTATCTCGGATATGATGTGTTTTTATGAATACATATGAATACATTTTTTGAATTTTATTTAAGACTGCATATGTTATTCAGCACTGTTATTTGTATGTATTGTTCTTAAATACAGTATTTGTTGGTAATGCCAAAGAAAACATGGACACTATAAACAATGTAGATATGCTATCATGAATTGGGAGGGTTGGGATTGTTTTAACCCTTTATATTTATTTGAACTGTTTTAGAGCTTATTGTAAGTAGGTGTATAAAGTCGGATCTTCCAGAGGCATTCCTTTATTTTTATTATAAAATTTATAGTTATTTTGTATACAGTTTGGTTTTCATTTACATATAACAAACAAAAACATTCTTCAAAAACTGCATGTAAATAACTGTTCTGTAGACATTTTACAAATCACTGTTAAATTAAAGTAAATATAGCTTTGCTTCCTAGGGCTAGATTTACTAACAGGCGATTTATTAAACTACTATTTTTTGGGATTTCGGTAGTTTTGAAACACCATATTTATTTAAGGCTCAACCACTTAACGCTAATCATTTTCACTGAAAAGATATAAAAATTGTTGTTTGCAAGGGCTGGTTTATCATTGCCTACTAAAAATATTTCTTAAGGCATGCTGGTGTTTGTGGTTATCTGTATAATCTGAAATCTATAACTTACTCAATTTATATGCTTTGACCATGTGGGACTGTATATGTAAGTGTATATAGAAATTGACTCTGTATGATCCTGGATTTTGTATGGGAGTTTGAAAGACTATGTAAAAGTACAAATAATTAAACAATTCATGGACCAAGGCGGATGAACCTCAATCTTTTTTTTTCTATTCCTGATAGCCTTGGACAATCACTGTAACAATAGAGCATGCAGAAAGTATTGGTTTTTATGTATTTTTAGATGAAAGGAGTCACCATAAATTCAAAATGCTCAAAATGTGAAGCCTTGAAACAATTGTAGACTGTTGGCTTTGAAAAGAAGCGCTGCCCAAAAGGTGGCCCAGGCAAAGTTATTGAAATAGATGAAAGCGTGTTGGCAGAAAATACAGTCATGGCCGTCTGCTTCATGGATACCCTCAACCAAACAAAATTATGGCCGCTGGGTGTTTGAATTGGTGTTATCATTGAGTGTCCGTGCTTTCACATGCTACACAGGAATGAAGCTACATTGCGCCCAATTAGACAAGCAAATGCTGCTGCTGTCAGTCACTTTTTCTAATTCTGAGGAATGGCAAACACACAAATATCCTACTTTGGCCTCAAAATTAGACACATCAGACTGTAAGCCTTCAACAAAACTTTGTGGTCCCTATTACTGATGCTAATACTCAGCACACATTCACCACAGGTCTGTGTACATATGGTATGTAAGCGTACAAGCCTTGCACGCACACACTTTACGATAGCCCATGCGAAAGTCCATTCTGAATCCGGTCCTTTGTGTTGCAACATACATAAACAGGAGTTTCGCAATATAGCTATATATGGATATACATCCATAGAGGAGGTCTTACACAAAACATTTAAGAAATTCCTCTCCATGTCAAGGAATAGGAATTTTGTAACCCCTTGTCAAGGGGCATACTGCTGAAAGTTGTTCATAGCTTCTTATAGAAGGATAGTTCTTTTTCGATTATCGTGGATTTGAGCTAAAAATCGTACTGTGGATGGCCACCTTGTTTTTGGTTCATTGTGAAATAGTTTTTTATTTTAACTTTGTAGATTTTAAAAACATTTGTATTTTTTTAATCATTGTTTTTCTTTATAATCTGCAGGTTGTTAATGGTAATATTGGGAGTTATCATTTATCATATTGGTCCTCTAAAGTTCTAAAGACGTTAAGATCTCCCTAAGCATTAACTGCAATCACGAATAGACCTCTAATAGCCAAATTCTACCTTAACTTTTAACTTGTGCAAATGTAAAATAATGGCTGTTCAGGTTCGTTACATAGTGCAGTAATATGCCTATACCTTACATTGTAGAACCAAGTCATGCCCATTGACAAACCTGTTTGTAGAAGTGGAGATTGTGTTGGGTAGCATGGAATTAAAATGCAGACAACATACATGGGAATCTAAATGCATGGAAAATCTAGATATGTTCCACTAATATTCTATTGTCGATCTGATAATAAAGTCTTGCAAAGCTCTGCCCAAACTGCACGTGAGCAAAATGTATCTACTGCTTCCTAAGTCTCTAGATAAGGATTCCTAAGTGTAATTTACCTCTCTATACTATCAGGAAATGAGAAAACAATTTGAATTGTCCAAATGTGGTCTTTGATTGACTTTTCAGGAAATGTCTACCAAACATTTATTCAGTGGTGACAGGGGACTAATATCTACAGCTATTAACTTGGAGAATAAAACAGTTGTTTAGATTTGTTAATGGTTTTACAATGATTCGAGCGGATTTAATTGCATAATTGGTCAGAACACTACATAGCATTTTTTTATAATAACATGACCATTTACATAGGCTTTCAGTATAAAATCCATTCTCTTTCCTTAAGCAAAAGTGAAGACAACACAATTATAATCTGATTATAGAAGAGGAGTGAGGAATTTATAATGAGAAACTCTTCTCCTGCCTTCCCATATATAAATGTACTTGAAATATAGAACATTTGAAAAGGCTTCAGAATAGCATGTCAGCTTTAAAATGAAAATATGAGTATGTAGCTATGAATGGCTTACACTTAAATCTCTGTTCAGTAGACAGATTTCTTGACGCTGGGTAAAGATTTCTGTAGCCATCTGAGAAGTATGAAAAGCATTCATTGTAAAATTGAGATTGTGTTTTAAATCAAACTCGCAGATGGAACAAGACTCAAAGTAATTTACAAAAAAGTTGATTCAAGTGTTTTTTGTCCCTCTAATTAATATTATTTCCAGTTCACTTGACACAGCTGTTACACTGGCCAGCTCAATTCAGAACCGTTAACTCCATCACTGCCAAACATTGTAAAGTACAACACTATCAGGTTGACTGTAAACATGATGTAAACTTCAGCATAAGGTGGGATTTCTTTATACAATAGGAAAACTGGTTTTTACATGCATATGCATATTTAGCTCATTCATACCAAATGTCAGACTGTCAAACTGGTGGACTCGATTAGGTTTGTGTCCTTTTTTTGAAATAGTTCTTAATGTTATAAATCTTTGGAGAACAAAAAAACATCTGCAGTGTGTCTTTGAGGGAGTTCTTTTTACAAGACTGGCTTTCGTGTATGCTTGCATGGGCATTTGACACTCTCAAACAGTCTGTGTACAGTATATAGCCAAGATTTTGAATTTCCCAACACTCTTAGTAGCTATCAGATATAAATAATCTAGATGCCGGGAGAATATTTTGCTTTTGAATATTGCACACAGACACTGACCAGTGTTACTATTAGACTGTTTTTAGACTTGGGCTAGGAAACCTCACCTCACCTGACATTCCCTAGAATGCAGTTTTGTTTTGCCCAGGTGTAACTTTCCTCTCTTATCTTCAACTCTTCATGTCTGGCCCAATATCAATATCTAAAGCTGGCCATACACTATAAGATAAATTGTTCCAATCGAAAGATTTTTCAAGAGTGGGCAAAACCATGATGAATTGCAGGGGAGGTAAAATGAATGTCAGTGTGTGCATGCAGGGAGAATACTTTATTGTTGCATTTTGCACACAGATACTGACCAGCGTTACTGTTACACGGTTATTAGACTTGTGCTAGGAAACATCATCTCTCACCTCCTAATACTGATTGCAATTACTACAATTTGCCTCCCCTGCAATTCAACATGCTTTTGCCCACTCTTAAAAAATCTTTAGATTGGAACAATTTATCTTATATTGTATGGCCAGCTAGCTCTTAAAAATTAGCATAATTTTAATATCAAAGTAATAATAGGTAATCAACAAATAGACAGCATTCAATTCAAATTCAACATTGGAAATTTTGTAAGGCCACAAGTAAAGGGTATTTCTCATGAATTATAATGATTGACAATTGCAGACTTGATTTCTTTGTTCTTGTACCTCATTCAGCAATGCTCTAGCTCTGCAGCTATTGAGAAATCTTTACAATCTTTGCCCTTGAAGACCTCAGAGGAGCAGATATAACAATGCAAATTTTCTTTCATGTCTTGCTGATTTTTAACCTATTTATGAAATCTCTTTACTTACCCTAGTAACCACCCCATAATATATTTTCAAGCTTTTGTGATAAGCTTCAGACTTTTTGTACATGTATTTTTGGTCTATCCTGCTTTGTTTCTTATTAGATTTTCGTGTGACCCTAATAGTTCAGATGATCAATATCACTCAATGATACATTGCACTTTCACATATTTTTGCCTGGAGAAATGCTGGTTTAATTTATGTACATGATATTTTATCCAATTAATTCAACACACTATAAATTTTATTTTTGAACATATTGGTCTTTCCTAATAGTACCTTCACTTGAATACATTTGAACACCATGCAAAAGTAGGTTATCTGAGCAAGTACTGGCACATATCCCCAATGTCTTATAAAAACTGGAGATGTCAATGTTTGGGGAAATTTATCACTGGCACATGGCAACCCATTGATGTGTATATCAAGGTCCCTTTTCCAGCAAACCTCTTGCTTTCAACAGTCATACCTCATGATAAATATGCCCCTAGATTGTATAAGAAGAGACATAGCAACAAGAAAAGAATGTTGTATTGTCCCTTTGTAGTTAACCATTACAATGTCACCTTGAATATTGTATTCTGTTTTGCTGAGGCTATAGCTCAAGGTTATACATCAACATATATGAATTAAATAGATGCAATACAGATAACACTTAAATAATGTAGGCACTGTATACCAAAACTAATGAGAAACATGCTTAACTTTATCTTAAACCGCTACATTAATTAACCCATTTGTTCCTTAAAATTCTGCTTCTATTTAAACAAAACTATCCCATTTTGGAAGTAAAATACTTTATCACAGTGTATTATTACATACAGTCAGGTCCATAAATATTGAGACATTGCAACAATTTTCATATTGTGGGCTCTATACACCCCCACAATGGAATTGAAATTTAATTTGAGGGTATTTACATCCATATCAGGTGAATGGTGTAGGAATTACAATGGGGACCAAAAGTAATGGGACAAATTAAACTATTCTAAATCGATGTTTACCTTTTTTTTTACCTTGGCAGTCAATTACAGCCTGAAGTCTGAAACGCATAGACATCACCAGATGATGGGTTTCATCACTGGTGCTGCTCTGCCAGGCTTCTACTGCAAATGTCTCCAGTTCCTGTTTGTTCTTGTGGCATTTTCCCTTCAGTTTTTGTCTTCATCAAGTTAAATTCAGTCTCAACTGGATTCATGTCAGGTGATTGTCTTGGCCTTTGCATAAGATTCCACTTATTAGCCTTAAAAAAAAAACCCTTTGGTTGCTTTTGCAGTATTCTTGGGATCATGGTCTACCTGCACTGTGAAGTGTAGGGGGTTTTCTTCACTAGGGAAACAATTCCTCTGTCATTCACCACAGTTGTTTTCTGTGGTCGCCTGGGTCTTTTGGTGTTGCTGAGCTCTCCAGTTTGTTCTTTCTTTCTGTTCCAAACAGTTGATTTTTTTTTTATTTTTCACCCTAATGATGACTTGCTTCACTTATACTGACAGCTCTCATATTGAGAGTCGACTGCAACAGATTCCAAAATCCAAATGTCACACCTAGAATCAACTCCAGACTTTTTACCTGCTTAATTGATGAAGAAATAATGAGGTAATAGCTAACACCTGTCCATAAAATAGCCGATAGAAAGAGTCGGCAGTACCATTATTTTTGGTCCCTTAAAAAGTGTGAGGCACATTCACCTCATTTGGATGTAAATACCCTCAAATCAAATTAATACATCAAATTGTATGAGCACTGTCTCAATTTTTATAGAACTGACTGTAGCGTCTATTAATTTACATCTGGCAGCCCGCTACTTATTGTAAACATCTTGTCTATTTGTATTTAACTTTTTCTTTCTGGGCATATACAGTCAGATATGTAGTATGAATTAACAGTCCCTGGAGCAGGAGCTTTACCCCCTAACCCATACTCTCCTAGTGTAGTGTGCTAGGAAGGAGTGTAAGAAGTGTTATAACATGAATATTGATGTTTTCTTATCTCCGTGTCTCACGCTGAAAGTCTGTGGGGAGAATGGAATTTGAAAGCAGCCTCCATTACGCAGCTGCTTCCAGGCAAATATACATCTACCCCTGCCCCTGTTACACATATCCATTCCAGCTCTACCCCCACATGACATACCTCCCTCCTTGTTGTCCCCCTGCAATACAATTCTGCTTTCTTGTACCCTTGTACCCTTTTGTGCCCTTTACATTAAACATCTCACTCCCTGTCATAGGCATCACTCCCTGTTCCCCCTACGGAGCACAGTCAACATGTTACAGGCTCTGCAGCTCATATGTAACATTGCATAAAGTGCTGGCTCCCTCGATGTTACTTCTCCCTCTGTGTCCCGCTTATATGAATTCTCTCCCTCTCTGACCCCCTTATATTACACATCTCCCTCCCCGTTCCCCTTATTTTACACATCTCCCTCCATGTTCCCCTTATATTAGTTCTCTCCCTTACTATCCCCCACCCTTTTACTTACCTGTTATCTTCTTCCAAGTCTGCGCAGCATCTTCCAGGCACAGGCCACAGGCCACAGGGGGTGGGAGGCTGGTTTGTGGTGGCCCTTCATTCAGCCAATGTCCAGAGCCCGAACTATAACAATCACCTACTAAACTTTAAATTACCAATAGAAGATGTAGGAGTTATATTTATCAAATCCTTAATGCTTTCCCTACATGGCATTGCGCTCATCATAGCGATTTACCAAAGATAAACTTCATTATAAACCCATGGGGTAAATCTTGCCTAGACGAACATTAGACCACAGAAAGTAACAGTGATAAAAGAAAGAAAATGAACCATGCACCAGCACTTACATTTTCACATGTATTAATTTTCTTTATTTGTATAGATTGTGTCATTGTTCTCTTGTTCCCCACTGCCTTGGGCCATGAAACTTGCAATGGATCACGATGTTTAACAATCACATTTATTCTTTTGCTGCTCTGATTCCAGGTGCTGAGATATTTGCATATCCTGTCCTTATGTTATCATCAGAGGATGTTTTCCTCCTGCTATATTTGCAGGAAATTGTTGTCTTCCTCTTGGTATAGACCCAAAACTTTGTCTTAACAACAGCTACTTTGTCTAGAATGATTCACACCTCATACAAACGACTCCTATATGGTTGTAAAAGTTAAAGGAAACATGACCTATCAACTCCGGTTTTCCTCTTCCATTTTGTGTCATCCTACACAGTACTTGGTATTACGTTGTCATGTTCCTAAATGCTTGATTAGACCAAGTTTGTCTGCCATTTGCTAGACTGGCTTAAACATTAGCTTTCTCTAAGGTAGGGCTAAACTGTGTATTATCAGTAGGCCAAACTGCATCCAAATGGATTGATACGACGTGTCCAAATCACATTAGGGGACTGATCCAGAATATCACATCCTGTTTTTTGTACGAATACGCTGGGTTGTTCAAAGCGTGGAATGTTCTAGTGTAAATCCATACCATATACCCATAAGCCTTGGCGAAAAAAATTTCAACTGTGTCTTTGACACTATACACTTGAACTATATCATTTTAGTTGTACAGAGCCCCGCTGCTTTTTTGGAGATCAGTGTCCTAGATACCATTTTCCTTGCACCTTCCACCCTCTTCCTGCACACTGCTCCCTCTCCCTGCACCGTGTTGTCTCTTCTTGCACACTAATATATAGTTGTATACTAATGAGACCCCCACAGCCTGCCCCCTGTATAATGATAATGATTCACAGCATTCACAAAATACATACACCATGAGTACACTTACCTGTACACATTGGAGACTCCAGGACACAATGGCTGCCACAACCGGCTGTAAATCTGGGTGCCTACCCCTCAGACTGTCATACAGTAGTCACTGTCTGCTGATTCTGACAACCGGAAGTGGCGGGAAGAAGTGACACAGCATGAAACTGCTGTATTCCCGGACATTGTATAGTCCGTGAACAGCACCCCGCCGAACTCCAAACACTCCCTGAATTTCCTGGACTGTCCGGTTGATTCCTGGACGGGTGGTAACCCTACTTTAGGATCTGGTCTTTAATAAAAAAAAGCATTTTAACAGCTGTTTCCAGGAGCAGTATATGCTGTAAGTGGCTGTTATATCGCTTGACTAGTGCAGCTCCCAACAGCTGTAACCTAAAATCCATACTTATTTACCATTCACTTTCACCTGGCTATTTCTACCATGATAATTAAGTGGGGTTTTGCATATTATGTTATTTATTATATTGCTAACCTCCTGCTTTTCATCTACCTGGATTTTTTACTAAACTACCTTCTGCCATCAATAATAATACTGCTTAGCTATGGGCCACTTTGCTGCATCCAAAATCTCCACAACTGAGCCAACCTATGCTTAGTTAATGAAGTATTCCTTAGATTAGTTCTTCAACTGGACTAAAAATACAAGACCTTGTGACAAATAAACTGTTTTAATAGTCTCTAGTCTCAAAGTTCTTATAGCTTAGCCAGGAGAGGACAAAGTTCAGTTAAACGTTATAAAGAAAGTATTTATGTTAAAACTGATAGGTTAGAATTTGAATGGGTGAAACTGAAGTTGAAATGCACAAAGCTAAACAGGATAAACCAGCAAACAAAACAAGACTACAACAATGAAATGCAAATACAAGAATAGGATCTATAAAGCCTATATACAGGTGAGACATGCTAATCTTGCTTTTCCTGGCTTCAGCAGAAATGCTGACTGTGTAGTAATTCAGCCATTATGCTCCTAGCGAAGGTGAGATCTCCCACAGAGACGAAAACCCTACTATAGTCACCCACACTATGTAAAATTATAATTGCATAAATGTCACAGGGAACCGAATCTTCCACGAGCGGTGCAAGAATCGCCATATAAACGCTAATGAAATTATTTAACTATTTAATATAATAAAATTAATTAACGCTAATGAAAGTATAACAGGGTTGCCGACATCAACATTCTGCCTTCCATGAAGGCAATCTTGGAGGGCAAAAAGTGAAATTTAATTAGGGGTGTGATTTGACAGCAAAACATCAAGTTGATGTCCAATCGCATGGGAAGGAGGAACACTAGCCATGCTTTTATTAAAGCACAGCACATAGGGGGTATATTTACTAAGCCGCGAGTTTGCAGTGAGATTGGAAAGTGGAGATGTTGCCAATGGCAACCAATCAGATTCAAGCTTTCAGTTTCATTTTACACATTGGAGAATGTGAACTCGGATCTGATTGGTTGCCATGGGCAACATCACTTTCCAATCTCACTGCAAACTCACGGCTTAGTAAATATACCCCCTAGTTTAAACAAAACCAGGAGGTTTGCCTGGTCTCCCAGGATTCCAGGAGCACTGCCCAAATTTTCTGAAGTGTCCCGGAGAGTTGGCAACCCTGAAATATAACATTTATGTTACTGCACCCTGATTTGTGCTCTAAAAGTTATCTAAAAGCTATGAAAGGGCTTGGTTGTAACACATTGTTCAGAAACTGTAATAGTCTCAATTTTACAAGAATCACAAGTACAGACATAGACATACATAGTTCAAAAAGGGCATTAATGTCTCAAGAGTCGCATACCGTGAAGACAGATTGGCATTAATAAAATATATGCAACTAGAAGTACAATTATATTTTGCACTTAACAACCTGGATTCATGGCCGTTTTAATTGCAATATAGTATGGACGTCAATGTCAGACATACCAGGCTAAAATATGCTTGCCAGGATACCTTGGGATATTCCTCCTCTGCATGTTCCTGCCACTTCCCAGCCATCCGATGCATCATGTTAAATGTTTCAATAAGGAGCAAGAACAGACACAAAACATAATGGGGTTGTTGGGAATAATAGTCCTACAGGCCTTATATTAAGTGCATAGGGTTCAGGTGTGTGACCTTTATCACTCCTACATGAGTTCTTGCACTGACAATGACATACAAATGGTTAATATTCTCCACACCCAGAACAGCTAAGCCCCAGTTGACGGAATTGTTAAGGAGGATTATTTTTCATAGTGCAGTCTGACACTGAAGGCTTCTCAGGTGTGTATAGCTCACTAAAATCTCCTCAATTGATTTTCTGCAGCTGTTTCTGCAGCCCCACTGAGAGTAACATTTACACAGCAAAACCTAAAGATGCAGTGTTAAATTGCTTTGCCTGTCCATTATACAGAATAATTTCATCTGCTGCCTTGTGTATGTACAAAGGGAGAAAGTCACAGAACTCAGACATCACCCAAACAGATCTTCGCTAAATGGCCCCAGAACAAATTTCCTACTCTGCAGCTAGGTATAAAAAAAAACTTTTTAATAACTATTTCCCTTTAGGATTTCAAATAACACATTGATTCTGTTGTTAAACCTGAGGTACATCCAGTTTTCAAATGCTAAAGATTAACCTGTGTGATCTCTAGCTGTTCTGCCACTAAACTGAAGATGATCAGCGCTATCTACAGAAATCTGTCCAGCTTTCTCAGCACTAGACTTAAAGAAAAAAAATAAGTGAGAAAAGAAAAATCACAGGTACCAGATATTTCATATTATAAACACAAATGATCAGTGCTGGAAATGATGTCATTGGTAGTTAACGTGAGCATATCTAATATCTGTAGCTCCTGAAGATAAACACTTGGCTCATGGTATTCATTCTTAAGATCTGTTGGAAGCGGTACTTACCTATCCCCGTCTACCCCCAGCCAAATTTTGGGAGTTATGTGACACTGAACAATAAATATGTTGGGGCCTATGACACACATTAAGAAATACATTATATTACACATTAAGAAATATATATATATTAAATAAGATGTATTGTATGGCATCCTGCTCATTATATTGCTGATTGTCATTAATGATGAGGCCATATATGTTAGGTACCATCCTTTACTAAAACTGATTTGGTCCTACAAGGTTCCTGTAGGAGCCCTGTATAGGTAACACTGCTTAACTGAATGATATATGAGCAACCACTAGAATCGGGCCTGAGTGTGTGGGCCTCTTTGTGTACCAAAGTTGCGCTATGGTTATTCTGGCACTGAATGACAATCAAGATAACTATGTCTGTGTCATCAATGCATGCAATTTTTTACACATACCTAGGTAGAAAGGCCATGTCGTAAGTACACCAACATTAAAGGATATTGTTAGGTTCCATTGCATTCTACTGTCTGGCCCCTAAGGGCAACATTGGACACTTGTGCTATGAACATTTCTTGCCTGGCCCATAGGGGTTACTGTAGGACTCGTTATTGTATTAGCCTGGCTAGTGCTTGGATCCATACCACCCTGAGCGTGCCCAATCTCATCTGATCTCAGAAGCTAAGCAGGCTCGGACCTGGCGAGTGATTAGATTAATAAAATAACGAAAGAGTCCTACAGCAACCCCTAGGAGTCAGACAAGAACTGTCTATAGCACAATTGTCCAATGTTGCCCCTAGGGGCCAGATAGTGAAATGCATGGAAATACCATGGAACCTAACTAGCTTAAGTTCTATAAATCAATTCCACCATAGTTATGTCGGATAACCTGCCATGCCTAACTTCCATGCTTGTACCCTATTCTGAGCAGGGCCTGACTCTAAAGCTTGATTTTACCATTTAAGTTTACTACCAGAACTGCACTTACACCATACATTCTTGTAACCTGTTATTACATGCCGAGTCTCTAAAATTGGGAAAGAAAGTAATATTGAAACTTTTTAAGAGCCTAACCCAAAAATGCAGTCTTTAAACTGTCTTTTTTTTGCCATCAACATTTGAGAAAGTACTATGAGCACCTCAAATACTGTCAGGTGGGAGATCAATAGTCCTTTGATGGCGCAAAAACATAGACTGTTCTCATTACAAAATGCCATCAGGAAGTAATTATTGTTTTCCATCTCTCAATTATTACCAAAGTCAAATGGTGAAAGTTGTTAATGATATGATAAGGATCTAAAGGAAAAGTAAGCAGATGGTTTCAGAGTCTGGTAACAAATCGAATCTGAAATCACAGGAACCATCCACAGCCAACTGGCTATGAAGATCATGCATATCTATATACTTCAACATGCCAGAATAATCTGTGTTACTTTTATGCCAACCACCACTAAATGTTATCTCTAAACCAGTCATAAGGAACAAATGTTTATCCAAACTAATACTAATTATATTATAGGTACAAAAGGAACATCCTCTAGAATAGCCATGTTATTATGGCAGGTGAAGAAAATAACATTACATTTACATTATGCGAGCAACAGGGGCATTTGTTACCTGGAAAATATATGGTAGCAGAATGGCAAGCTAGATGTTTGATTTATTCTGGGCTAGGAATCTTTGGGCTCTGGCAGTCATGTGGATATTACGTTTACACATACCACCCCTTCAAACAATCGGTTAAGAAATGGTTTTAGGAACAGTACAAAGAGTTCTAGGTGTTTCTTTCATATTCACTATATCTAAAACAAGTTCAGCATCACTAGAATATGCTGGGGAAAAACAAGTGTGAATTAAGGTGGGCCCACATTACCAACACATAGAAGATGAAACTATGGATGGGAGACTATGTAAAGTCTTTATGCGAAAAATGTTAAACCTTGTATATGAGAATGAAATAAGACAAAATGTCTGTGATTTTGTCTGAACCTAAGTACAATAGACTGCTTCGAGGTCCCTCTGCCCAGGCAATCAATCAGGTCTGGGTATGAGATGATTGGCAGCTACCAATCTGAATATGCCTGTTGAATGTACAGTGGGAGATTATCGGGTCTTTCAGGGTATCACATTAGTACATATATATTACCAATAACAGGAAACCATGCTCCGGTTAACCCAAGATCCCAATTTTGTGTGGGATTGGTGCATAAAACCAGATTGGCCAATGTTTTCTTTCACCATCCCGAGAGAAACCAAGAGTTGGCAGCATGGAGCTGGAAAGGTGTGACATATGCCCCGCCTCCAGATGGTAAACCCCATACATTTGCTATAAATGGGTGTGTTTGATGTCATGAAGTCCCGCCCTTTCACAGTACCGATCGAGGCAGAGCCAGTGATTTATCGGGATACCGAGAAAATTGCCTGAAATGCAGTCAACCAGAATTTACGGGAGAGTGGTCAACACGGCATAAAAATTAAGTTAGGGGCCTGGGATTGGATATGTGTGCATGTCAAGGGAGGGTACACCCATTGCACATTATGGGCCCGATTCAATTGTGCACAAAAATAAAACATTTTTTTACCAATCAGCATATTGGATTTCACATACAAAAAATTGTATTCAACTGTTTGAAATTGGCCACGAAAAACTGACCTTGACCTATTTTTAACCCGCACCTTGGAGAGGTGCAAGCAGCAATATAAGCCAATGGGGAATTTTTTGTTTCATTTTTAAATGTTGGGCAGCAGAAGCATATGCCTCCATTAGAAATCACTTTACAGTTCAATTATAAGGTGTTCTTATGGAGACATATGCTGCAGATACGAGTCAGTATCGCAGTATTTTTTGTATCCCTTCAGTGTAACCTCCTAAGCAGCAGCGTATACAAATGTCGGGTTCACTGACAGAAATGGTTATACTATGATTCTCATTCATTACGTCTCCATAACCAAATCACAGTACAATAAAACTGTAATGTGATTTCTTGTGGAAGCATAAGATGCTGCTGCTGTGAATGAGCATTGAAGCCAATTCCCACTTTATACGACTCCTGATGTACGACTTATTTTGAATCAAAATAACACGCTCGATAAATAGGGCGCAAAGCCGTGACCAAAATGTTGCGACTTGAATTGAGTTGAATTGAGCCCACAGACTTTAGGATATCTCAGTCATAAATTTGACATTTAAATAATTCATTTATTGTGTATTAGCATTACCTTGTATCTTAGCTTACAGAGTTTAAATCTCCTCTAATGCACTTTTGTGTTGTGAGTAACAAAGGAAGAAAATACCAGTGCTAGGAGTCATGTAACTGGCAATCCACAAAGGTTGGTGGAAAGGAAACAAAATTAAACTTCCAGGGCAGTGTCTCTTGCTCTGAAACTTCAAAGAGGAAGGCGGCTGACACACTTACTTAAAATGTTATTACTAATGTCAGATAAGAACTGAACAGTATCCCCTTATTGCCTTCCAGAATAGTGAGTAATCCATCGGGGAGGGGGTGGTGTTATTTTTCTAGGATTTGTTAGCCTATCATTTTACAGTTCTATGACAATCATTCCTTACCGAGCCTAGCTGGACACATTCTTTAATATGTTAACCATCTGCAGGTGCATTACAACGTATAGCAATATATGTGGTTGGGCCTATGCTTTGCAGTGGGTTTCTAAACACAAACATGTATTTTGCCTTAAGGAGATTTCGTTTGACACCAGACACTTCAAAGCTTCTGACCGTTCAGGTGATTATTAAACTTGTATCTACCGTAAGTGCTTTCTGATATTGCTTTCTATATTAATGTACCATAGCTCTCAACTGTCCAGATTTCAGCAGGACAGGACCGCATTTTGGTGTCTGTCCCACTGCGCCTCCCGCCTACCAGTTTGACATGATAAATGGACAAACTGGTAGGCATTGAGTATTATTATATTCAGGGCTCGAAGTGGGGATTGTAAGGTGGCGGTATGGCGCTAAGCCCTGTCACTTTTACACTAACACCCCCTCCAGTGCTGAGGGGCAGAGCTTAGAAAGGGGTGTGGTTTAACGAGAGTGTCGCTATCCAATACCGGCATATAACGGCCCACTTCAAGCCCTGATTTCATTAAAAATAAATGTTTACCCCAATTGCTGGGCAAAAGGGGTGGGACCTGGGTACAGTTGGGCGGTGCTTGGGTGGAGCTGGTGTTTGGAATTATTTGTTCTGTTTTCGTCTACCTAAATGTTGGGTATGATATACCTGCAGCTTCACTGTAATAATTTTTTAACACATTATATAGTACTTTGTGGTGATTAATGGGATTTGACAATACAATTATAAACCCTTTCATATCCATGTTACATAGCAAAAGGTGGGTGCTTGATAGGGGTATGGATATTAAGAATTGGAAACACCAGTTCCGTCAGCACTAAAAATTATGACCAAGCAATCATAGGACTAGATTTACTAAACTGAAGGAAAGTGGAGTTGCTGCCCATAGCAACCAATACCATTCTAGCTCACATTCTGTAACAGGAAAGAGAGAGCAAGATTCTGATCTCCGCTTTCCTGCAGTTTAGTAAATCTATACCCTAAAGTCTGTACATGCAAGGGCAGTATGCCCCCCTTGCACACACGCACAGCACTTTTAAAGCATTTAATATACAATTTAAATATCTCACCCCATCCAACAAGTGTACATGCTGTATGCATGGCAGGTCATTACGCCCCACCATCGGGGCTGACGATGTGGAAACTTTGTGTTAATTACACCGAGCTTGCTTGCATTCTTTCTTACACTATGTGCTGTGCTTGCATAGGTATAAAGAGGTGTCATTGCATGGATCTTTGGATAGCATACAGTCTTCCATCATAACCTAACATTTAAAATAATGCATTCCATGTCTGTTCCTCACTGTTCACAGGAATTAATGGAACATGGCAGATGACTCTAGGAAATGGCCCGTGACACGGATAGCACTGGATATTCTTCGCAGGCAATTGAGGGTAGGATGTCGCTACCCAGAGAAGTTTTGCACTGTTTTGCTTTGCATCAGAATATGGAGACTGGAAGTTACTAGGCTCCAATCAGCACCTGACAAGACACACCTTTTCCTTCAGTAGTGGAAACATAGTAATAATACTTTATGATTAAAAAAAAAACCCACCCCCCAGCTTTCTCACAATAAACTGCTACACAGACACAGTAACAATACCTTTTCTGACATAATAATTACTGGGAAATTGTACAGGGATGTGAGATCCAAGACAGCGGGTCTGATTCTGAGTGTCGTTACATAAAAACAACCCTGCCTTTTCTATTTTTTTTTTTTATAAATCATCTTTACTGCACCCATATACAATAAAATACAAACCAAATGTGGATTCGTGCGACACAATTTTAAATGATTAAACAACAGTGTCACTTCTGAAAACGCCTATAGCTCTTTACTGTGTTTCATTTTTTTCCTAACATTCTTTACTTATCTCTTAAGCTGGCCATACACTGTAAGATACATTGTTCCAATCTTAGCATTTTTCAATATTGGGCAAAACCATGTTGAATTGCAGGGGAGGAAAATTGAATTAATTGCAATCAGTATTACAGGTGAGAGATGATGTTTCCAGCCCAAGTCTAATAACAGTGTAACAGTAACGCTGGTCAGTATCTGTGTGCAACATG
>JABWIB010000032.1:187451-216225 GCA_016617825.1 Platyplectrum ornatum | reverse complement strand
GTTACTGTTACACTGTTATTACACTTGTGCTGGAAACATCATCTCTCACCTGTAATACTGATTGCAATTAATTAAATTCCCCCCCCTGCAATTCAACATGGTTTTACCCACTCTTGAAAAATGCTTAGATTGGAACAATTTATCTTATAGTGTATGGCCAGCTTCAGTTTCATTTTACACACTAAA
The DNA here is from genome assembly GCA_016617825.1 of Platyplectrum ornatum. Taxonomy (NCBI): domain Eukaryota; kingdom Metazoa; phylum Chordata; class Amphibia; order Anura; family Limnodynastidae; genus Platyplectrum; species Platyplectrum ornatum. Next base: position 216,039 of record JABWIB010000032.1, on the reverse strand, counting down.
GAAATCAAATCTGATTGGTTGCTATCGCTATCTCACTTTCCAATCTCACCGCTTAGTAAATATACCCTAATGTGTTTCCCGAAGCAAAAATCCCATTTACGAAATAGACAGGTGAAAGCTCATTTATTGACTGTTTCTATTCTGAAATCAGTTTAATGACTGGGTAAGTATGTGGATTTATTCCTATTTCACCTTTACACATTTATTATGGCGATTCTTATTATTTCTGAAGCGTTTTACTAGTAACCACGTGTCCAACGCGAAGAAGAAGCGACGTGGCGAGAATGAACGGAGTTTCAGCTGTCAGCGTAAAGGGAATGGAGGGTAGAAAGGGCCCCCATGAAAGTCAATTGGGGGATTTTGCGATGGCTTTGAGGGGGGCGCCGCCCTGGCCCTCAGGGGGCCGATACGGAAACGGGACCCATGTACGTGTGCAGGGGACCACTCCTGTTTCCGAGGTCGGATCTCCTCGTGGCTACCATGGCCGGATAGCGAAGGGTCCCCTGAAGAGGCACATGCCGGTCTCTTCATTTTTGGACTCCGGGGGCCAGGGCAGATGTGCAGGGGGGCCAGGGCAGATGTGCAGGGGGGCCAGGGCAGATGTGCATGGGGGCCAGGGCAGATGTGCATGCGGTAGGTAAAATGGGGTCTGTGAAAATGAGAAAATACCATATCTATCTATACATTTGTGGATATATATGGTGTGTGGTGAGATCCTAGAACTTTGGATACAACAGGAAACGTTAATGTTTTCTAACAATAGCAATAACATAGTAAAACATAAGTGGACAGCATGACCCAGCATATAACACGCTATGAACTTTTATTTTGTTCCATTGGCATAGAACTTGCGGCACTGGCTTGGGCATGCAGCATTGAAGCCACAGAAAGGGTTACAAGAGTGACATCCGGGGATGCTGGCACTAGTGACAGGCGGTGTGGGCAGCAGGGTCATTCTGGGGTCACCCGGCACTATAATGAAACAAGTCTATAACAACAACCTACCCGCCCCAGACAACCACGTGTATTTATCTCTGCATGCGCCCTATAGGCACGCCCACCGCCTTCTCACTGGCTGGCGCGACTGTCTCTCATTCAACCATGTTACCGGTTTCACTTTTCATTGGCCGGGCGCCCTGTCCGTCTCTTTCCAGACGGGCTGCGACGTCACTGTCTGGAAACGCCTCTCCGTGTCCTAAGGGAACATTTAAAGATACAGAAGCCATTTAATTACCGCGCACCCCTCCCTGCTCGGGTTATTATTGTACAGTCTGGGCTGTCTGTGTCTTCCTGACGTGTCTCCGTAGACAGCCTCGCCATGGAAATATCAGTACACACAATTACTAGGACATTTATTATGCTGTCTCCCTGACTGACAAGATAAAAGGAAGCTCTCGGCGCTGATATATAGGGGTAATGCAAAGTCAGTGCCGGGCTTATATTGTCTTGCGGTAGGTAGGCGGTATTGCTAGTAAACGACTCATTACACTAAGGCGTCAGGTAGGTGTTAAAGCAGGGCATAGGTTTTACATTGCAGTGCAGTCACATGCATACTAACAGAGAGCAGCCGGCGTTACTCTTACAGGGTAGGTGGCTGTGCAGACATATCTCATGTATAGGTAACGATCGGGCGATGCATTGTAAGGTAGGTACTTGTCATGCATTACTATGTCCATTCATAGGTGGTGGATAAGCACAGGACCATTACATGACGTGGCAGGCAGGTAGGTGGCTGCAGTACCGCAGTGGCTGAGTGCTCATGGCTGGCTTATGCTGTGCTAGCAGGCGATCGCCCATAGGTAGGTGGCCATGAAGTGGCTCATGCGCTATAGAGCCGGCGCCTGGACCGTGATGGGTTAAATGAGTCCATGTAACCACCGATCGAGGGCTAGACAGACTTAACCCGTGCATTGCCCCGGCAGCGAGGCATATTATGAATACTGTATTATTATAAGGCCAGCAGGTGATCCCTCTGCCAGCATTTACTGGCCCTTCTCCTGAACACCATGATTTATATAGTATACAGATGGCCAATATGTACATCCCTGCGCTAACCACTAAAAGTTCAGGGGGGTCCAGCAGCAGCAGCAGCTATATGTACTACAAGCAGCTCTGTCCTCATCATCACCTATGACTGGATAGACATATGACACTGTATATCACCAGGATAGAAAGATTTTCTATATATATATAGATATATATAATTATATTCACACATTTAGCATGATGATGTGTGCGGAGCTGCCTCCCTGTAGATGCAGAATTGGGCTTGAGGATTGATACTGCAGCAATGCCCTCTTGCTTTTCTAGCCCATGTTACCTGCTGGGCTGTTGCAGATATTTTCCAGCTTGTATTTTGGCGAAAATGTGACTTTTTATTAACCGGATTAGGATAATAAAAAGAAGTCTCTGATAGCAGCTGATTTATGTCAGTGTTATTATCCCAGTGGGCAGAGGTGATACACAAACACTTGTCTGCTGCAGAAATAACAATCCCGAGTTACAGCTAAATATTTGTACTTCCAAGTAGCAGTTTTTAATTGACTAGAGACAGTGGGTTAGAGAATGACGGGGAGGGGGGAGACAGCTGTGATCTGTGGGGTGAATAAATATAGGATGGAATACAGAATGGCTTAACATATCTCTTACTAGATAGACATGATTAGACATTGCACCCCATAAACTTATAAGGTGTTTGGAAGTGGAGGCAGACTGACGATTGTGATGAGATGACTGGATAATTAGTCATAGTAAAACATATATATAGACAGGAAATAATGCTACGTAAGTCTATGAGCATTGACATGGATAGTTACATATATACCTATACAAAATATACGTGTATAAACATAATAGAGGAACTGAGGCAGAGCACGAGGCTTATACGTAAATGTGATGGTCGGCATAAAGATATGAGAGACACAATAAAGGGGTGATAGATATCATGGAATTATTTAGAGACGCGGAGAACACTTTTGTATATATAACAGTCTATTTTTTCGTTAAACACAGCACGTCCATTTGCATATTTTATAATGGGTAATAAAATGGACTTCTGGTCCTATATAGAAAGCAGCGTGACCTGGTTTTTAGTCTCCTTTCTGCATTCACAAAGATCTCTAAAAGCGTCGGAGAAGAAGGTGGGAAAAAAGTTGAGAAATAGGAAAGTCACATTTCTTGTGTATGAATATAAAATGTGCATTTAATCCTTTGTCTTCCTGGAGTCAGTATGGTTGACTGGTCTGTTTGAAGAGCCTTTTCATAAGCTCGCAGGAATTGAAGGTGTTAACCGATGTAAGGGGGGGATGTCTAGCATCCAAATCTTAATAGATATGTCTAGACAGGCTTTTGGAAATTCCTGTGACTGCAGAATGGGAACAGATGTACCAAAATAGACATTTTACCTAGGCACAGAGTTCTTTCCTCACTAATGCAATCACTTGTTAGGGGGGAATGACTAGAATCTTTGCCATCATTTCAAATTCAAATTTATTTCCAATCTTTACTCATCTTCTACATCTTAATATATTTATTTGCAAATAAAACATTACAGGCTTTAGAAATGCAATAATCCGCGCGTGATGATAAAAGCCAGTGTCTCCGGCTTGTTGTGCTTCTAGTGGTTTACACCAAGTGAATAGTTATATCTAGATTATATCTCTAAATATGGGCATGCTGTATATTACACAAAGCTCACTCTAATGATCGGGGGAAACTCGGCGTTGCCCATATTATAACCATGATGTGAAATATATACAATTTCCAGACTACGGAAAGAAAACACTTTCTTGGGCATTTTAGGAATCTTCTCACTCGTGGGAGAACTGCAGTAGACAGAAGCAGTAAGATAGCAGCAGGGGGCAGCGTGAGCTTTGCATTTTAGCCCCTTGTGTCCTAATTAGTCTGTTTTGTAGTTGTGATTTTACAGAAATCCAAAGTCAAACAAGGCTAAGTAAAGTACTCATCACAGCACAAGAACCTTTACATTTTGCCAATTATCTGAGAATGCCATGATAGCATGGTTAGTAATGGATTCATGTCAGCACTAACCAGTAATGATTTTGTCTGTCTTACATAAATGGAGACGGTGGATATGAACTCTAAACAGTGGACCTGTTTAGAAGCCTATTATTTTTATTTGGTAGAGAGATGACTTTATGTGATTTTATAACCAAACATTCTGGAAATGCAGCAGTTAAACCTTTAACAGACACAAAATATTTCTGAGCGATACTGAGTGTCGCATAACAAATTCAATGCTAGTGCAGTAATTGTTAATAAGACACATTTCCATGATGTATTCAGATAGCTCACTAAGGGTATGGTGTTTATTAAAGGATTCTCTGCCCTAAACTGTTTTTTTTTATATCGAGGTATATGGGGTTTTATTTTGTAATAGAAAAATAAAGTAAAATTTATGTGTGTCAGTTCTTTTTCTTTCCACTATCTGCTTATTATGCTGGAATGATGCTGGGGCAACCATGAGATCACTATGGGCATAGGCTATTAATGGCAAAAAGACCAAAGAAGAAATATTGACTTATACAAAACATTTTAAATAGTGTAAGATGTAGACCCTCAATTATATTTAAGGGAAGAATAAAAAGTCTAAGGTACATTTTGCCAGTTTGGACTCCCATGCACTTACCAAGATAGAACGATATAAAGATAACCTATACTGTGGCGCTGAATAAGCAGGGCGGACCAGATACAAAAAACGACTTGTATACTGTTTAACAATTCATAAACATTCCCAAGTGACCTTTTCACTATCCTGTTACATTAAGATTATAGTAAAAATAGATGCAAAGAATGAACTGAGGCTTCCATGACCATGACCGTACTCTTATAGCCTCATAGTGGTCACCACTGCTGCTTCCCACTGTAATACATTATAGTACTTGACTAATACTTTGAATATATGGGCTTGCATGTATGTGTTTGTATAGACATTAAATACTTATTAACCAGATTAGGATTAAACCTGTATTATCACTCAACTGCCAGTGCAAACACACAAACCTCTCCATGTATCTGACATTATCCAAACCGTCCTTATTAAGGCTAAGACTACGGGGTTAATGCTACACACTTACTAACTGGGCTACCATTCAGTTTGACAGTATGGGGCTGACCCAGAGTTTTGGAGAAAGGGCAAAACTGGTGTAAGTGAGCAGTGGGTGAATTTCGGTAGCTAATACCCCGTTCAGATTACCAGAAAAAAAAAGCCAGGTTTCATGAAAGCCCTGGCTTTTTGTAGGTAATTTCAACAGAGCATTATTAAAATCACAGTTTTTTTAAGCTGAGTCTTAAGCTAGGTACACACGGTAAGATAAACTGTGTCCAATCGTAAGATTTTTCAAGAGAGGGCAAAACCATGTTGAATTGCAGGGGAGGTAAATGTCATTAGTTGCAATCAGTATTAGAGTTGAGAGATGATGATTCCTGCCCAAGTGCATTAACAGTGTAACAGTAACACTGCTCAGTATCTGAGTGCAAAATGCAAAAATAAAGTATTCTCCCTGCATGCAAACACTAACATTCATTTTTACCTCCCCTGCAATTCACCATGGTTTTGCCCACTCTTGAAAAATCTTACGATTGGACACAATTTATCTTACCGTGTGTACCTAGCTTTAGACCCAGCTAAAAAGAAGAGGTTTCGATCAGAGACCCGGGTACAGCGCTGCAGTCTACAGCTTTGGACACGGGTCTCACTGACAATGTGAATGGGCTGCTATGTGTGCCCCCGCAAACCCTGCAAATTGCAGGGGGTGTAATATAAATGGTATAACTAATTTACAGACAACTCAAAAAGCTGTGTAGTATGTGAGTTCCCTCATAATAAATAATTAAAGCCCATGTTATTATTATGATTATTAATAATAACGCTTATTTCTAAGGTTCCAGACAGTATCCGTAGTGCTGTACAATGGAGAATACAGACAGAATGGGGAAGAGGGCCCTGCCCGCAAGCTCACACTCTATAGGAGATTGTGGATAGATACACAGGGGTACGTTCTATATACTGTATATATACTATACAATGGACCACACACACTGGGAATGACACAGGGGGAACATACGAACTCCTCTACATATTTTACTTCCCTGATTCCAACTGTAACAACAAGCTGTATTCAGAATAATTGTAAGGAAGAAAAAAGCTAAGGGAAACATTAGTCAAAATAATGTAAACCAGTAAGAATGCTGACAATGCATATGCTGGAGTGACTAGTCTTGTGAAGGGTTAATGCCCCTCACAATACTTTTCTGTATCCCTGTTCCTCCTGAGTGAACCATACAGCCTGCGTGTGATTCTCTTAATAATGCCAATCATACTTTTCATAGTACTTTTAATGTGACACAATAGTGAACCACTCTCCCGGGCACTTTGGGCTTCAGGGGCAGCCTGTGCCTTTAAGAGCAGCGCCCGCCTAGCGGCTGCTCGCGATTGGCCCGGACCCGTGTCTATCATCGTGCCCTGAACCCCTCCTCCCCCCGTGCAGTGGAAGGGCAGTCCCAGTCTGGCGCTGACGTCACGGCCCGTCTGGCTGCCCGGGGTTGGATCCAGCTGTAAGGCAATCTCCTTGGACTTGAGGAGGGGGAAGGAAGGACTGGGACTTAGACTGCTCCTCACACAAGCCCAGCTCGGGACTGGGGGGGCGCAAGGACTTGTCCAGAGCCCGGGACTCACACACTGCTGTACAAGCCAGGGACCCAGAGACTGCCCCATCAGCTACCCCCCCAAAAAAGTAACTACCTCCTATTGTAGCTGTGTTTGCCATGTTCCAGCAGACAGACTCCGAGCCCAGAGTGAGGGAGTGACTGCAGCCCTTTCTTACAGCAGTCTGTGTTCAATGTATAACTTGATGGGTCTGAACAGTACCAGCGCTGCTATCCAGTCCAATGTCTCCTGTTCCTGTAACTGCAAGAGGTCCTTACTGCAAAGCATGGAGATCAGTGAGTATCCCGGTATCCCTGTGCCCGCTCTCATCACTTGTACAGGCTCTCCGGAAACTTTCTGTACATTACTGTATAGTATATAGGGGGAGTCTCCCTCCTCACTGCACACTGATCGCAGCCACATCCTCTCCAGCTCTACTTCTACTCCACACGAAAACTTACTGTAATGTCATATACTGCAGCACTAGCCCTGCGAGCTGATCTCTGGAACTTCTTGGAATATCGGTTGGGAAGTTTCCTGTCACTTTATCTCCCCCTGTGTTCTGTGAATAGGGCTAGTATAGCATCCCTACAACTCTGCTGCTGCCTCTATGTATCTATGTCATTGTGTGTGTGTGTGTGTATAATATATATATATATATATATATATATATATATATATATATATATATATATACACACACACACACAATGTGTGTGTGTGTGTGTCTTCTAGGTGTTTTACTGTGTAATTTTTTGGGCTTTGGTTGCCCATCTGTCTCAGATTGACCATTGCTTTTGTGCTACTATACATTTGGACTTTTAGAGGACTTTAGAGTCAAATAAGTAGTCTTAAATAACTCTAAAAGTCTAAATCATATAGGTATATAAGTACAGTTTCTTTACAGAATGTCAGCTTCCAATCTGCGAAAGTTTTATTGAAGTTGTCGGCTGTTTTTGTAAATGTTGTTACCCCCCCTTATTCATCTGCATTTTCCACTGTGTGTCTGTGAGCCCATAGCCGGAAAGTGAAAATGACCTCAGCCAGTCTGCGACACTGAGACAATGTCTGTAAAAGTTTGTGCTCAGAAGCTATTGCATAAACAGGGATTATTCATCTTTTCCACAGCCCCCAGAATGTTATACAATGAACGCACCCCAGGGCTGGCAGCTCACACCTTTTTAAACATGAAAAGTTCCAATAAAAGGCTTGCTCAATGCTTTTATTAGGTCTCCCAGGAAGCGCAGAATTTACTGTCTTGCGTAATTTTTCACGACTGAGAAGTTGAGACGTTTTCTGGAGCTGCAGACTGGTTTTAATGTCACCGCACTGAGGTGGAACAGTGACTGCACCAAAAAATTTGGGAGATAGGAGGCGGAGTGGCAGCCCAGGAGGTGACCAGACAGTTATATAGCTCTGTGTGTCTACTTGTGAGCAGCAATCAGCGCTCTGTGGTCCCCAGACTCCTAGAAATACAATGCATTTAAAGAGCCCAGACCACAGAATCCAGACTGCTATCCCCAGGGGTTACTTATTGATCACCATTCTCCAACCCACAAATTGTTACTTTCCTATCGGGTGCAATTTATTACATCACTATTAAGTTATTGCTGGCTTTACTTGTTCCTAATTCCTAAATGAAACTTGGTCATTTGTCACTGTAAGACTGATTTATAGTCACTTTGCATAATGCAAAATCGTAATCAGACTAATGAAATGAAACGTCTTTCATGAGTTAATTGTATGACCAGAATGTTTGGGCTAAAATATGATTTCCCTCCCGAAAAAATGAGATGAATTAGTATATAATAATATATACAATATTTCACCCCTTATATACAGTTAGAGTACTGGAGGTGATACAAGCGGAGATGTCAGCGTCTTTATCAAGGTTGCTGTGTGTGTGTGTGTTAATTGTCTGACATCTAACATCCTGTTTATCAGTGCAATAAGCTTACATACCACAAGCTCCAGGATCCCAGAGTTTGGCAGTAAGTGTGCTGAGTGTTACCTTTATAAAATAACCTCTTGTGTTAGTGGAAATGGAGAGCCCATTTAGTGCTGTTATGTCAAGGTTTATTACTGCAGAGCATCAGGTTGCAGACATTGACCTCTAGTGCCCTATGGAATAGGGTTGGTCACTATCTATTCCAGCTTTCTATTTATTAGGAGGATGCCAAATCCGTGAAATAGTTTCCCAGTGCTTTATGATGTGTACCATGATGTGGTTCTTCATCCCATCGTCTCTTTTGTTAATGTTGTCCGATGAGCCTGTACAATGATGAGCGTGTCCATACGCTAAGTACAAGAGGCAGCAGACCCTGTTAATATCACTAAATAAAATGTTTAGATCTCTAGGCTATCTAAGTATCACTTTTGGTAACAACTATTCTTCCGGAGAGTCTTGACCCCTCTCACAATGTGACCGCAATGTGACATTGTCCAGTTCATACAGTTTAGCATAGGGTTAATTTACAGGGTGAACTAATAAACGACGCTTGTTTTCTATAAAATCCGTGTGCAAACTTCTGTTACATGGCATTTACAGACAGCTTGAAAGTCTTTAGCAATAGTATATTGATTTGATTTCTGTGGAAGAGTATAGTGAACTAGAACTTCTAAGTCCCAGTGCCTTAGTGCCTCTGATCTCTATATAACAAGCCTATATCAAGTCACGTTTATTATTGTAATATCCTGGATCTAAGACATTGCAGGGAGCATTGTAAGGCTGGTGATTCTGGAAGCACTATATTCAAGGTTATTAGGTAACAGTGTTACCAGTAAGATCATTGCCATCCGCTAAACAATTAGAGCTTGTACCTGTAAAAGAACTGTGCCATTCTCTGATTATTTATATGATTGGGCATATATTGGTGTAATTGTACATTAAACTTTCTTTTCCCTGTTTATATATATATATATATATATATATATATATATATATATATATATATATATTGTGCCCCAAAGCATTTTAAAACGGAACCCACCGTTAATTCATTGTCATGGATACCCCCATCCCAGTCAATTGTAGAATATAGTCTGCGTCTCGACTAAACACATCTTTACATAAACTGCTACTTCAGCCTGGAGTCTGATCTTCGTCGTCTGTGAATTCATTGATATAATTTATATTTGCGTGTAAATGGATCGTTTATATGTGCCCATGATCACCTCTCTTGAGAAACCAGTGTGCGTGATCCATCCGCATGCTTTATTTATATGAAGATATAGTAGTCCAGTCTTTGTATGATCTAGCAAATGAGGGGAAACGACAGCCAACTGAAGTGGCGACACTGATTATGTATGAGAAACATGAAGGTAACGAGAGTCGTTTGCTTCCTGTTTTAAAGTGTCTTACAATGTGTTATTGGGCTGTAACAGACTAGTTGTTGTAAAGGACAGACTAGGTCAGGTTTAGTCATTGATTCTATAAGTAGGTTTTTTTTATTGGCTGTATTAGATATTAATATGTTGGCGCATACATGGTGCAATTAATGTTGACCCCCTAAGGACTGTGTATTTGGACCGTTTTTCACTTGTCCTTGGTTCGAGTCAGTTGGGAGTGAAAGTGCCGTAGAAACTGTCTATGTCACATTGCATGTAGCTTTCAGTGTTAAATCCTCACTTGTGATTCAAGCATCCCGATCTAACAAGACAGCAGCAGTTTTGCAGACGTCTGTCTGGGATTTTTTTTTCTCTACCTTGGGGGCAGAAAAGCAGACATTGGGTTGCATCCTTGTTAAAGAGGCTGCATGACCTGCTTGTTCAGCTGCCAGGGGTGGCAAGCATACATACATGGTCTGCAACTGCTGCAGAACATCTTGGATCTCTCTCATACGACTGTTGCGGGGGGTTTCTACATGTTTTACTAGTCCTCGTTGGGTATTTGCCCACTGCACCAGTTCAGAGAGGCTCTGTCAGTTATTCTGTGTAAGACACCTCTGCAGGGAGGAGTGTCCTGCACCAGATTTTCTTTTAGCCCAATAAAAGGCACTCCAACCTGCGAGATGCCTCTCATTTCCCTGAGATCAATCTAAAAGTATGCCCAAGTATGTTACTACTGTAAGTTCCTTCGTTCGGGTTTATTATTCGTTTTGCCATGCATCAGCATTCAGCTTATTAATGTGACAGAGCTCTGTATGTATCTGTCAGTTTTAACCCCGTGTTCACTGCTTTTAACACATCCCAGCAGAAGTTGTGTTTCTCCCAAACCCTGCGAGTCCTGGCAAGCCTCAGATATTTTCCTTGCATTGTCCTATGCGTTCTGTGCTGTCGTGTCTGTTCTGCAGTCTAATTTTAACAGGGAAGGAACAGAATTTGGAACATGACGAGATAGAGGATACAAAACAACGAAGCACAGATCTGATTCGAAATGTGCACATATGCTCACATATACACGGCAGCTTGTGGCATTATGTCACCTGTAGTTACCAAATCCTGCCGCTTGCTGAGCGGTGGACAGCCTGAGAGGAAGCAGACTTACTATACACTCACCTTTCATGACCCCACTCATAGCAACTGGGGAAAAAAAATGTACTTACAATAGGAGCGAGCATCAAAATAATGGACTGTACATAGATTCAGCGTGTCTGTCTGTCCATCTTTATAAATGCCTGGCCGGATCTGCTGCTGTTATTGATATAGTTTTCTGTTCTTCAAACAGTTGGTCATGCTACTTCTTTTTAGTTTATTTTCCGCACTGCATTGAGAGACCTAGCTGTTTCATTCTATTACAGGTTACCTTGTGCTTCAGCTTATGATGTCTCCAATCTTATATTTGCAATCTTCATTGCCTTAGTTCTATATACATAACTTATCTCAATCAGTAAATGAGCAGCGATGGCGCTTAGTTTAAGCGTATAAGCAACCTTTAAAAGAGTTCAAACAATCATCATATGCTAGGTGCCTGATTCAGTTCCTCCATTAACTTTCTTATATTGTATAATAATATAATATTCATGTTATCAATCCACCATGAACTATGGTTTCACAGCAGTAAGCTGCCGAGTTCTTACTAACTAGCTGCAGCAAGGTCATGTTATGCTGATATTTGTAGTGATATAATGGTGTGTTACTCTAGGTCAATGGCACCTTCATAGACTGTAGAGATCTGTCTGCCTGATTTTACATTTTTCAAATATTTATTGCTTCTAGGAGTTTTGGTTCCCTCAAACTGCAGTGCCTGGCTGCTTCACAAATCCACACCCTCCAGTTGTGTTGTATTGTTAATGCTATGGTAGGGGTCATAAAAGTTTGTGAAGTGGTGGTATGAAAACATAGCGAATAAATCTTTAATCTAAAATAACTCAGATTTTGTCAGCCCTGAATTGCACCTGTATGAAGAATTCTTGTTTCAGTGGGAGTTACGGGCTCTTTATATACGTGTACACTGCTAATTTCACATGAGGGTCTTTTTGTATTGCATACAACAAGTATAAGATAATGTTATTTATAGAGAGTTTACACTTGTGTCCGTACATTGTAAACATTTCATGCCCGCCGGAGCCTTGTGGCCCCTCCACTCCACACTTGATCTTTGAGGATATAATTTGTATAGCTTTTCCCATCGATTACTTGCTTCACAAGAAGTTGATTTAACTGCTACTGACTCAGAAGCAGAGAAAAATATACCCCGGAGACTGAGCGGCATTAGCATAAATAGCCGGGAAACTTGTAAACACAGAGATCTGCTGGACAATTAGCACTATTCTGTGTATGGCACAAATGGACCATAATAAATAACCTTTATAAGTCTGAAACAGCTAGCAGCTTACTTTACATCTCTCAATCAATTAATATACATGTTTATTGATTGGTTGTGGTTTTTTTTTATTGTTGCTTGTCGTGGGATTTACATATTTTGGTTTAATTAAAGTGTAGGATACGTTTGAGTCCCCTCTTTAAGTGTTTTGCTATTCTGACATGAGTTGTTGTTGCTGTGTAACTCCACTGTATATGTGCTTGAAAGAGACAGCATAAAGAAATATATTGGAAATAAACCCCTTCATTGCTGGAAGAACCTGAATATGGGGCAGCACAATATACCAAGGCACCAAACTGGTGATCAAAGGGTTTAGACTCGTTCACACGTGAAGGTCAGGGGCAAGCTCTCCTCTTTATGCAACTAATCATTCTCCGAGACCCAAACAAAGTATCTGCTACTCGCCATTCTCTCACTCAATAGAACCCACTATGGAGGAGTTCCCTCTGTCAGGGTTCACTGAAGTCCGGGGGGGCTTCTTAAACTTGGCTTGACCCTCAGAGAAAGTGGACACTGTTCCCAAGGGAAGAATTACCCAAGAACCCCCACCAGGGAATTTGTATTGGAGTTGCCGAAAAGAAAACCTGGATTTAAAGAAGAGTCAAAGATTAAAGAATTTCTCATTTTATCATCGAGGGACATATGGCTCCTGTATTGTCACCAAAAGCCATAATCTGTCAGAATAATCTGAATAAATATGTTAAGGGACAGCAACATTTTTCAAGGTTCAGTATATGGTTCCATGGCTGTCAAGTTGTCTTAAGACTGTGATGGTCTTTGTGAGGGCCAGTATTTAAATAGGGGTGGAATAGTTCCTTTCACTTCTCCTATAAAAAAAAATCTGCTTTAAGCGACCCCTATGTCTCTTTTATAAGGGATTCTTACATCTGGCCTTTATGGAGGCCTGCTAGGCTAGTAAAAGATCTACAACAGTTCCAGCTGTTAACCTTCATGTCAGCCCCACATGCCCTGATTGTATACGGAAAGAGATCACATCTGTGGGAAAGGTCTTTGTGAAGGTTATTAGTGAAGTTCAAAGGTCACTTGTCGTATAACCATCTAAAGTCATGCCTTGTCCACATTTTTACATGGTAAAACCCTGCTGTATTTGTTGGGCAACCTTAAACCTTATTTGACCCCGAGTCATTCTATTTTAAATTTAGTCACCTTTTTGTTGTCTAATATGCCTTCTGGATGCCTGGCCTGAACTCGCATCTCTAGTATGGAACAGTAAAATGAGAGCTAGAGAATGATTGGTTACTATATATCTTTAGGTAATTCTTGGCGTTTACGTTTACTAGGAAACATGTAACACTGCACAATGCATCTCTTAGAAAAGGAAATTCGTTAGAATTACTACTCATACATTTGTATGTCTGAAATTCAAAGCAATGTCTGAATAGATCGTTTTATGGGGTTACAAGCTGTGTTCAGCCCCACTTTCCCCATAGCGCTCTGTTCTGTAATTGCCGCATGTTTTATAAAGCCTTTTGTATGTAAGCAGTTTTTTTGTTGTTGTTTGGCTCTTGAAATCTCCTCCAGTCTAAGTTTTATATGTCTGATCAAGAGCTCTAAACTATTTCCTCTTAAAAGAAACCAAGTCTCTGCATTACCCTGAGCACTTAGATTCCTAACAAACCAAAAGACTCTTGGATGACCCAAGTTGGAGCCACGCCAGAGCTAGTCTGCTTTCGCCAACCAGCACCCCCAAGCTGTTGACCTTTTACAAACCCTTTCCTGCGCATACTAGGTTACTGTTTATTATATTTTACATTTCCATTGATAAAAGGCTGCATGCCTAGCAAATGGAATACACTGAAAGGACTCTAAATGGATTTTGAAAATTGTTGTTGAATTTTCAAAATATGGGAAATGAGATGGTTTATTTAGTTACCCAGCCAATGCCCATTAAATATACTTGTACCTGTATATATGCACTGGCAGAGGTTATGTCTGAGGGGACGGGCCTCCCCTTGTACACACAGGAGTCTGGATACAGTGGCGATCCAACATCGGATCACAGCTGCTGAGTACATCAATAGCGGAGGTCTGGATTCAGTACAAAGTCCCTAAATGCGAATTATCATGTACATATAGATATCAATGAGGGATGAGCACATAGGATTGTTAAAAAATAAATGCAACTACTTATTAAGTTGTCATGAAAGAAGGTTAGTTATTTCTATAAAGCCAGTGTTTTTTGTGCGGAACATACAGAGTGTGTTCAGCTTGTGTTATTGAATGAAACAAGCATCTTCTGCTAGACTTCTAATTAATCACAACGCGGAAACGTTTTGGTTTGTTTATGTAACTTGTGTTTCCTGTGAATTGATCAGTGTTTCCTTTTTCATACTCTAAAGCAGCGGAACGTCACTGCTCTCTTCCTCATGTCTGCGTGTCGTGTGGTTACATTTACACAGACAGCATGTATGTCTTTGGATTCCGTTTTCATAATAAAAAAAAAGTATGTATTGGTTATTGCTCTGTATAATTTTCTAATGAAATTCTGTTATATATACATAGATGCTGGTTAATAATCATACATGTAACCCTTGGCATACTTGGAGTGCTGTAACCACACGCTCCAGTGTGATTTAGTTTTATAGGTATAGATAAAAACTGACGAATCATGATAGGATATGTAATGTTACAACATAGATGCCTAAACTATAGGAAATTGGATATGTTGCCCATAGCAACCAGTCAGATTCTAGCTCTTTGCGTTCCTATTGCATACAACAGGATGTCTGCTAGATTCTGATTGGTTGCTATGAGCAACATCTCCATTTTTCCTTTCTGACAGTTTATTGACCCATAGCAACAGGTTACCTTTGTGTTTTCTAAGAGAGAGGAGAAAAGTCGACAACCCTGTTCATGGCACATGGAATTGCAGAGGATCCTTACATTACATGCTTTACAGATGCCTTAATGCGGTGGCGGCCTAACCTGTCCTTGTGAGGTACAAGCGGTTCTTGTTTTCTAGGTGTCCATGTTGGATCACAGGTGAGTTCATAACTATTACCTCATTCACATTGCCTGGGCTTTAAAAAGCCGCAGGCATATCGTTAGTGTAGAGCCGGCTTTACAGTGAAGCCGGCGTGCTGCGAGAAGGGGAGGTCACCTAAAAAGACTGTGATCATAATGATCACATGTCTTTTTAGGCCAATCGCCTCCCCTCATACGCGCTGGAGCCGGCATGCCGGGTCCAGGCGCATTCAGTTTGCTATAAGAAAGCCGGCGAAAAACCTCCTTTTCGGCGGCTCTGGAAGCCGCCGATCCTCAGGCAACGTTCACATTGCCTTCAAACAGCGCCTTTTACACTAGGGCCGTCGTTTTCGCTGAAATCGACGGCTTTATTTGCCAATGTGAACGGGGTATATCTGACCTATTTTGAAAGATCCACAGGTGGTAATTGTTGTCACCTGTAATTGTGTGCGGAAACCTGGAAAACATGGACTGTCTCAAGGACAGGTTTGGCCACCATATCATTGATAGGTCTTTTCTTTCACTATGCTACATAATAACATGTTTAAAGAATAATAGTTGTGTATAGGATCTGTTTAATGCGTATACAGAACAGAGAGATATATTAGATGAGAACAGTTGTCAGTTTGATATTTTTCCTCTTAAGTATTTGAATGCATGACATCGCTACTTATTATCTGCCTCTGGGCAAAGTCTGGTTTGCTCTTTACAATGTAGTCTCAGACATATGAATTAACATATGTAATAAAAAGCATTCTTATTGATAGATGAATGCTGGTTTCTTCTAATATGTGCAATTGCACAACATCAAGCTATAAACTTTTGAAATCCAAGTTGATATTAAAAAAAACCCACTTAAGCTTGTTTTTCCTCGAGTCGGTAAGATCCTGTGTCACCGCTTTAGGAAAGGATGCTGCCGGTAGGCCTTTAGTCTGCATTGGTTCGCCCTCCACTGTCTTGGAGTTTAAGACCTGATATTGTAGCAGCTGTATTTTGTATTAATTTTGCATCCCTATGAATCCACTTTTACATGACTTTGTACAAACACGTCTGGCTCTCTTTGTTCCTTCAGCTTTGCTCTTTAATTGATGTCTGTAAAAGCCCAAAGGTTTATTCTTGCGGAAAGCATGATTCATTTATCGGTGTCTACAGCAGCCGCAGCCATATTACTGTAATTCCAGAGCAGCGATACCAGCCAAAAGTGGTGCACAGGCAGCCAGGGTCAAAGCTATCTGTAGCCACCTCGCTGCAATCTATTTTGGGTATGGGAATAAGATGTAGCCGTATTAATGATAAACAACCCCCTCGCTTCTGTTTGTTTATTAGTGTGGCTGTGTATTGTGGAGAGGATCAGACACATTATACATATAGTTGCACAGTCAGAGGACTTGTCTGACAGGCCAAAATTCTGCTCTAATTTCAGCCTCCTCTTGAGAGAGGGTGAAAGCTGTGTAAATACTTTATTATTATTTTGAAAACTAATGTGCACGAAAAATATATATATATATATATATATATATATAATATATAATCAGTGAGATTTAAAAATCAGATTCAAGCTTACATTCTCCAGTATGCAAAATTAAACTGACAACTTGAATCTGATTGGTTGCTATGGCCAACATCCCCGCTCTTAAATCTCTGTACATTGTATATTTAGGCCTATGTGTTTATAGTAAAATAATAGAACACTTTTAATACCTGTGCATTGGAAGTCTATGCCGTACAATAACACACCTATGTTGTAATAGTCTGGCTTCCTTGGTGATGTGTCATTTGTCAGAAGTCTGGGTCAAGTGGATTGCGTTCTGCTTGGGTTCTATGTATGAATGCACACAACACAAATTTGGATTATCTCCTATAAACCACACAGGAATGAATCCCACTGTCTGGTTACGATTCTTCGGCCTTACTTCTAGCCCACTTAGTGAGAGCCAAACTAATGGCCAGTGCGTGTTTAAGTGTTAGGGAGCAAAGCTGAGTAGTTTGTTTTCTGTAAATGGTATATTTGCTTGTTTCGTTTTTCATTACCATTTACAGGGACCACACTTGAGTTTATTCATTATTTCTCTCCTCGTGGTATTTATATACTGTACACTCTCATCCACCCACAATCTAGAGCAGAACCCCCAATCCCCCACCTTCCCATTTTCTTTTCATTGTGTCTGGTTTAAGGTTTTCAAATCATTTTTACGTTTCCCAGGCCCTTACTCTCTGCGGTTTGGAAAATATTCCAGTGCTTTGTATTATGTGAACATTTTAGTGGAGCATGAGCCATCTGTTTAATGCATCATCTCTTCAGAATCTTAAATTATAACTGGGTCCAGAGCCAAAAATGTTGACGTCCCCGACACACCTCAATTCTGCCGCACACCCTAGCCTACAGTCTGGATTTACTTTATGCCTCATGGATGGATCCAAATTCTATGTGGAAGTGTTATTAGTAGATTCAAACACACAGGTTGTCGTTTTATTCATGTGTTTGTATTTCCTACCATGATCCAGAAATATACTGATTACTTGACGTCTGTTATATTATCCCTAGTGTGTGTACATTAGTGGGTGCATGTACGCGTGTGTTTGTCAGTGACTGAAGTAAGTTAATAACTTTTATCTATAGTGCTGTGTAATATTTTCCTACTATAAAAAATCTTTGTTTATGGGTTATGTCCTGATAATGGAGGCAGCGATTATGCTGGAGCCTGGAGAATCCCCCGTATCGTCAAGTCTCCTCATGGTGACCAATAATGACTGGAGTGATAAGTGTCTGTCTCTTTCCTCTAGTAATGTGTTCTTCCAGTATCCCCTGCCCCCTCCTTCCTTTTCTCTGACTCATGCAGTGTCATGATCATGGGATCTGGATGTGTTTTCACATTGTCTTCAGGCTTTACTCTGGAGAGTGTTTTACAGTTTATCTGTAGTCATGCAATACACACCGGACTTAACCTTATTTTGCATTGTACGAGTATTTTTGTATGGTAGCCGTGGTTTGTTGGCGTCTGGGATTTTATCATTCATTTTCCAATATCTCAAGCAGCAATAATAATGTAGGTAGAATGTACATATGATTATGACAACCTGCAAGTACTTTGTTCTACCTCCGGTACTACTATTCTGGTACATGGAATGTGACAAATCTCACCTAACCTATTAGGATCCTTCTGATAACCTTATCTATCTTATGGATTCTGCTATAAAGCCAACCATGAAATAAGTCCTAGGCTTATCATGGGAGAACAACCTTTTTATAGTAGATTTTTTTGTGTGGTATAATCAGTTTCCTTCAGAGGAGTTTGTGTGTCCCAAGACTTTTCCAATGTCACTGTATGAAATTGACCTTAATACAGAAATCGTACAAAGCTAGATAAAATCTGCGAAGAATGAAGGTCATGCGATGTTTTCAGTGAGGGTTGAAGCTTTTGTTTTTAATTTGAGAAAGTAGCAGTATGTATATGTGGGTAAAGTATAATCACCAGAGATGGACAATGTAGTGCAGTGCCGCCTACATATCTGAAAATGGGGAAATGTAAACCCCACCCGAAGCCTAGCTCTGCTCTACCTAAGTCATGCCTCTTTTCCGCACTGTACAAGGCAAAATCGCCAATTTTGTCCCCTTATCGGGACAAAGTACAGGATGGTTAGGGGAGTCACCCAAAATCGTGACTGTCCATCTAGAATCGGGATCATTGGGAGTATACCACTGCCATACTTGCCAAAAAAACATTGTTGGGAGGTCATATATCTTATAATCCGTCTTCTATTTGGCCTCAATTCATGTAAAGCTTAAGTTAGATGATAATAACTTAGGTGTATGAGGACATTCTGACATTTCTTTTTCAGGTTTTAAATATTTCTTTTGCCTTCTACCATGCAGTCAATCCTGAGATATCATTGTTTTGTGGTGAAGGACATTTGTGGGAATCCTGCACCTGGGGTATGGGTGCTGTAGACAGTATATAGGTTCTGCATCTTATGCAAGCTTACTTCTCTGGAATCTGTATTGTTAAGAAGATTATATCACACCCTTCATTTATTGATTGGGGGCAGCCATTTTGTGTTCTGAACCAATATTGATAATGAGGTAGCCTGTTAAACCATTATACCATGACCGGATCCAGACTTACTATGCAAAGCTCCGAGAACACCAGAACACCGGAAATTGCTCTCAAGTGTCTGGATCCAGCCTATTAGAGTGTATAAAATTGATGGCTAAAGTGGAGTACACACTACATAAAATGTCACGCAATGCAATATAGATATAACCATTGTACTAATGACTTTAAGTTCTGATACAGATATGCGTATATATACTGCCACAATTTACTAGCAGGGCTGTCCTTTTCTTCTTCACCATCCCAGTTCCAATATACAAGGACATATTAGGATAATGGTTGTTAAGAAGGTTGCAAGTGCATACCCACTTAAAAAATAGAACAACATTATTAGATTATGTCGATTGATAAAATTGGGCAGTTTATGAATTCCAATAAAAGATGCAGTTTAATTTGAGACAATTATGCATGATCGTTGGAGCGTACACACTAATCAGATCTCATTTAGAACACTTGTTTATTGTGTGATCTGCATGATAATCTGTTGAAATACGTGTAGAACGGGGTCCCTGTATTATTTCGTTCACCAAGCGTGCAAGGGCAGAGGCTACCAAGCGTCGCTCTTCTCTTCTAATAGTCTCTGTGTGCATGGAGAGGTGACTACACGTGAGGTTTCTCCTTGAAGTCAATCTGGTCATTAGGTCCCAATTTGTTTTCATCATAGCTACCATTATTTGTCGGGCCCTCCTCTAGATATAAGTTTGCCAAGTCGGCCTCTGCTTCTGAGTGAGCCAATCTATTTTCCAGTAGGAAGGCCAAACAAGAAACACCAGGGTTACACATATAATGTATACCTTAATATTGCAATATGAAAGCTATTATTAATGGTGTTTATAAGGCTGTTGGGTGCCTATAGAAAAATTATTAAATTAAAGATTGCCTCCCTGGTTTCTTCTGTGGTTTTGTTTATACAATGTCTATAGTGTTCCTAATAAATAATATAACTGCTAATCTCTTTCAACTTGGTGACATTACAAAGCTACAAGGAACCTTAGCCCTAGAGCATTAGAAAATACATATAAGCCAGTTTATAGATCTGAGCCTTTGATGTCTGTTTTGTGCCACATGCTGAATATAAGGGTTGTATAAGACACTCCCAGGGGTATATTCACTAGCAGTGAGATTGAAAAGAGGGGAAGTTGCTCATAGCAACCAATCAAATTCAAGCTCTGTTTCATTTTACACACTGGAGAATGTGAAATCAAATCTGATTGGTTGCTATGGGCAACATCCCCACTTTTCAATCTCACTGCTTAGTAAATATACCCCCCAGTCTGCATTGTAATGTGAATATTCTGGTACAGTCCATTTAAGGCTTTATGTATTCTGAGACTACAACTTCCAGCCCTTTGCATTTTGGTAACCTGATGGATACTATTCCCACCAGATATAGAAAGTGCATATATATATTTGTCAGATAATTGGACATGATTGCTATACGAAATGTGCTACGCGTGTGGGATACGCGGCACTGACATTTAACATATTGATGTGCCAGTCGTCCGTTTAAAAATTGCAATAACATAGCAACCTGTGTACTGTAGTCCTACAGGCCAATACATTGCAAGTATATATGGGCATGCTCACCTTTATAGTCTTTCCTGGTATGCTGGCACATGTAGTTTCAGAGCTAGCGCCACACAGCCTCACAGTGCTTACGCCTGGGCTGAAATAACTGAATGCGTTGCGTTTTTGGCAGGCTATGTCTACAAAATCCCTCTAAAATAAGGCTTCCACTGAGATGTTGGGTGTCCTGGGAGTGTATAAGAAGCAGAATTAATGACCCTTGTATCTTTATAAAGGGGTTCATTTCCATCTGGGAAACTGAAGGAAGCTTTTGTCCGGACACTAGGACATATTCATTGCACACAGCACAATTCCCGAAAAATAAACCCCAATCCAGCAGTGTTATTTTTAATACGTGCTCTTTTGTATCCAAGAACATTGGGCGGAATGCATTAAATAACTCTGGTATTACTCACCATTTCAAAGGCTTTGTAATAACCCGCGGAAAGCTGCTTCAGTTACACACTCAACCCACCTCCGAATTTTGTTGTTCTTCTTCGGTAATGCGTCAGTGATTTTGAAAAGACTTCTCTCTGTCTGTCTATTCTGTCCCCTGCTCCCTGCTCAGCAGTCTCCTCCACTACCCATAGACTGCAACGTTCATGGCAACTAGTCATTTTTGACAGCACATCAGACACTTGGCTTTATATCTCATGTTATTTGTTACAAATCCGGCTTTCTGAAATGTATTTATTTTTAAATCATCCTGTCACTTTGCATTATTTTTGTCTGTTTTTAAAGTAAGGTTAACCATTTAGACTGTCACTTTTTGCAGCCTTCTCTCTTCCTGACACATTATTTATTATTTATTAAAAAGGTTTGAATATTCGGGCGGTCAGATTTCTAGGAACTAGAGGTGTTGTTGAGCTATGGACGCTGTAAAGTCTTTAGCTTTAAAAGTATCTGGCCCAAAGCTTTTTGCTGCAGATTCTTGTCCTATAAGAGTTGAGGTGGGGCATCCATGGTTTGGGTTTGTTTTTCGGGACAACACAAAGATGAGGAGTTTTAGAGGTTGGTTCCTCTTATTGAACCAATCCTGACATTAATAAAGTCCGGTGATTTCCAAACATCACGTAAGCAAATTGCCTGTAATTATTCCCTATGCATGCTCAGTGCTTGGAATTTTGCACCAGCTCTCATCCATCTGATGCGGAATTCACTCAATCTTCAGTGTCCGCAGGTGGGTGGGGGATGGCCACTTATCATACGTGGCTTAGCCCTATGTACAATCCTGATTTCCGACCGCACACTGTTGCAAGCATAATACTTAAGGATGCTCTCTATATGTAGGAGAGGAAGAGCAATTCACTGCGCTCCTGTGTGTGGTACTTGTGATACAAAGTTCTGTGGGTTTACCACCAACAATTCTTCAGACCAGGCCATCTTTTCACATAGATCTGTAGTCTTGTTTTGATGCTGACATACACAGTGACAGCTTTTGGTGGTGGACAGGGGTTGGTGGTCGGTGGTTTTGAAGCCCCATAGGCAGTAATCTTTGTTGCTCTGTGTATTCTAATTAGCTTCAGAAGAGAAGACAAACTAGCCTTATACCTTGCTAGAAGCGAACTACGGCATACTGTGAACATCCCAAGGCCTGCTGATTAGTCATCTAGCCATCACAGTATGTGAAAGTCTCTCAGACATCCTTACTCCTTGCCTGTTTTTCCTGCTTCCATAAACCGATGACCCTTTTACAACTGGTGGGGTTGTAACGAGATAGTCAATGTGTATCTCTTCCCCCGGGAGGGGAAAGTACACCTATAATCTTGATAACATTATTTATTGATTACATTAAATATCTCATTAAACCCCATTACCTTTGTTTAACAGTGCTATGACTAACCATATTGAACTGTGTCGTGGGGCTTGAAGGCACAATTCAGATCCATAAAATCAGCTGTAGGCCATATACACTTCTCAGAGTTTGTGTGTACCTGTCATAATGGGGGCGTTAGCAGGTAAGTAACAATGAACATATAGCCAGTTTTGTTTATATAGAATTCAGACTTTCAGCCTTTTTTTTTTTTTTTGTTTCTTCTTCTTCTGAGAATGTATCTTTTGAGTTGACAGAGAGGATCATATGTTTGATGTCCTTCTGTAAATTCAGAGCACTGACACGTACTGACGGGGTGTCCCGCTTCCCCTGCCATGCGAGGCAAAGCACTGTATACTGTGTGTGTGTTTTTGCTGCATGCTGTAAATTGAAACTTTTTCGTGCATGAGAATTCCGTTTCAGGCCCCTGGCTGTGAAATGCATAGGAATAAAGCCGGCATTGAGGAGAGTAGGATGTGAGGCAGTGGATGACTAGACAGTGCACATTGTGGTGAGGTAATGGTATCCAATGATGATGGCTCATCCAGCCACAGACTGTGACAGGACACTAAACACTTCTTTTGATGGTCCTTGAAAATGATTAATTAGAAATTGCCTCATCTGTCTGGTCAGTCAGGAGCTGAAATATGAGTGTACACAGGCACAAAACACTGAGGGCCTGTATGCCATTGTGGTCTGTTGCAATCAATATTCTGAGGAGAATCCTGCCCAGAAATAAACAATCTTCAGATGTTCAGAAAGTTCATTTTCTCTTTGACTACGTTTGTCATCTGAATCTCCTGTTATGCTGGGTCAAAATCTCTAGGAAGACAACCTGTAAAAGTCTACCATTAATAATCACATGAAATCATGCTGTACCTCTGGGAGTTTCTACATAACTATCAGTGATGTTTAATATTATGTATTATTTATTTAGATAAATTGTGGAATGATGATTCGGCGTATAAAATGGCTGCATTTATCGCTTAGGAAGCTTTCTGTATCATTGTATGTCTTGACCACATTTGTTTACGCATGTAATCAAGTACCAAATGATTAGCTATAATGGACTATACAATAGTGAATCTCTACTGTATATATACGTATACATGTAATAATTCCTAATGTAAACTCCAACCTCCAACTTCAGGACCCTACATTAATATTACCAATTTGTTCCCACCTAAAATAGTGGCAGATCTGGTTTGATCAGCTGCATGAGACCCTGCCTGTTCTGTTTATTCTAATACTAAAGCCCACACATTACTGTCTCCAGTACTATGTCTGGATTGCTCAGAGTGCATTTCGATTGCCTCTTGGATGTGTGAATATTGTAAGACTACCTGAATGGCATTGCGTTTCAAGGAAGTACCAAAAACAGGATCCAGACCGGAACTGAAACCACGAGGTGGGTCCGTTTGCAGACCAAACAATGCCCCCTTTACAGTAGTCTAAATCCAGATCATAGCTATAGCTGGCAGAGCTTTGTGGGACTTCTAGTTTTGACAACACATGGCACAAACTGAGTTAACCTAGACTAAGGCTCTAAATTTATCATAAGGCAATATACCATAAAGTACAACTGTGTACTATAATTATTTGACTTACTGACAATAGTATTATCACACACCCCCTGACCCAATGGCTGGCACTTTCCCAAAATGAGCAAGTCATTTTATTAGTATCTTGATCAGATGAGCTAAACAATTATATGCAATATAATGCAGATCTGTGAGGACTTTGAAAAAATGAATCGCCTTTATTGTATAACTTTCACTTAATGATCGATCATTATCCATAATGATTGTTCAACATGCGTGCTTGACGTAATTATCTTTTTGTTATTTGAGTGCAGACTTGTATTACGCATGTCTGTGTGATAGAAGTGTGTGTGTGTGTGTGTATATATATATATGTATATATATATATATATATATATATATATATATATATATATATATATGAAAGGTTAAATAAAACAAAAATCTACTGTCCCATTTCTAATACCAATGGGAGTCGCAATGCACCATGAAAGGCAGATGTTGTTGCAGCTGGCAGGAGGATGCTTTCTGTCACTATATATGCTTCATTCTTGCTAAGGGTTTGCATAGACAAAATTATTAGAGAACTATCAAGCATTTAAACCCTGCTTTATTCTTACATGAACAGTTTAAAGCAAACAAAAAGAAAATGATCTGCTTTTTATACAAGAGAATTTCTTCCTGAACTTAATTTGTCTTCCACCTATAACTTTCAGTAAATATCTATTTTTTTATTCTCTCACGCTCGCTGTGGCACCGTGGTATCTAATCATTTTTATTTTAACTTCATCTGACAAAAAGATCCTGAGAGAGCAGTCACTGGCCGCATCCTTACATGACTACTATCGCTCTGCCTCAGATGGCCTTTGTTATCGGCTTGTGTCTAGACATTGCGCAGCCAGGGTATTTGGGCTGGGGGGGGACAGAGAGCGTTTTGCATACTTCAATTATTTTCCGATCCTATTCAAAAACAAAATAAAAAAAAAAACCACATGGAATTTCATATTTCCTAATAAACAGATATGTCTTTGTACACTGTCTTTTAAGCTTCTTATATGAAGAAAAGGAAGGAGGAGGGCTGTGATCGCAGTGTCTAGACAGCTTGCAGATGTGATTGTAACAAGGGAATACAAGTACTTTGCCCCCCTGTTTGTTTCATGCAGGAATATATCTGCCTCTGATGTTTTATTGTGCTAGACATCTATCCAGGCTTCACATACAAAGTGATAGAACCACTCTCCTCACAGTAACATCTTTAATATGCCTTGAGATCTGACAAGATCTTTATTAGGGAACCTAAAGTGTTTTGTATAAAACTACACGTTCCCTTATTTATATAATTATTGGGTATTTGAAACATAAAACCTTAACACCTTAACCTTAACATTATAAAATATGCCTTACTGTAGTTATATTGTTATATTATATACTTCATATAGCATTCATGAGGAAAACACCTGTTCAAGGTGATTTGCAATAGAAGTTGAGTTAAAAATCAAAATAATAAAAAATATATGTAAAAATTCCATGTGAAAACTGTAATCTGTGGTAAATAGGTCAATGCACGCTTACATTCTTTGTATGTAACCACATCACTTTAGATACTGTAAACTTTGTAAAAAGCTTTTTTTAATGCTGTAAACGCTTAACTGCTGTCATATGGATAGAGCGCATTAGGTCAGAGGCAGCATTAATGTACTGTTGCAGCCTTGGGTCATCGTTATATTTATTTTAATATTGCGTTTCTTTTAATGAGTTCCAATTCAAGTACATTATAGACTAATGTGTAAATTCGGGGTTAATCATACCCCCACCCCTTTCTCCTTAAAAAGTGCAGTCTGTCTGTGATAATATTCATATTAGCATCACCCATTATGAGATGTGACCTGAGTGGGATGATATGCATAAATGACCATAATATTAAAAGATTACACTGCTGCTTTATTTGGTTATGCAAATTCTCTGCACCAATTACCATCTTAATGCGTGTTACTAAGCCGAGTCTGATGAAGGGCCTACTCTTTTTCTCCTGTGACGCCCACACCAGGGCACAGGACATCTGTCATAGGAACAATAAAGATGGAGTCTTGCCCAGTTACTGTAAACAAACCATGCTATCTACTAGTTGTGCGCAAAATGGGAGTGTTACTGTACAGGTTTATTTTGCTGGCACCAATAGCACCTGCCGCATCCATATAATCCATTGTATCAGTAATCGGATACTAGTTTTAGCTGTTGTCGCATGGAGGCTGAAAGGCATCGTTCATCTTCATGCACTGCTATTGCTAATAGAGGTGAAGGAGAGCTGTGTCATAGCAGGGTTTCATTTGTTTATTTTTTTAAGTTCTGAAAGTTTTAGGCCTAGTTTCACTAAACTGCAGAAACGGAAAAGTGGATATGTTGCCCATAGCAACCAAGCATATGGTATCTGACATTATGTAATAGGAAAGTTGGAGCTAGAATCTGATTTGTTGCTATGAGCAACACCAACTGTTCTGAATCTAGGTATTCATGTACATTTTTTTTTGTAGTTTCCTCGTAGTAATGATGTTGTATTCTTTGTAGGCAGGTTGGCTTTCTGCTCTACTGCAATAGAGTTCTGTAAATGCATTGCATAAAAATCACCCTTTTAATATCTGCTTTTTGGTAAATCTCAGTTGCAGTTTTTTTACGATCACATTAACACTAGGTGGCACCCTTTTTCTGCAGCATATTGATAATGTTTCTTTTTCTGGAAAATAAAACGTAAGCAATTTGTTTGTGTATTTCTGGGTCTGCTTTAAACCAGGTCAGTGAAGGGTCTTCATGTGAGGGCATGGAATGGTCAAAGGGTGAGGGGTGGTCAGATTGGGGGCTGGGGACACCAGCAGTCAGTATGGTGTAGGTGATGGACTGCTGTGTGGAGCTCTCTTTTTCTGTAGCCATTGTCTTGATCTGACAGCTGTAAATTTTCAACATGAAGAAACAGTCATCAATCCATCGTTATTTTATGTGCAGGGAAAAAGAACGACAGATGTGCATCATCCTCAAAATTGCTGAGAAGCCATAGATTTTTCTAAGCGCCCAAACATTTTATTGTATTTCGTATATTTTCTTTAAAGATGACAAAATAGAAATATCATTCGTCATAGGTAAGATGAATGTGCAGCAAACAGTCTTCCATGTTTTGGTGAACCGTTGTTTTTGTTAACTGTAAGTGCCGTGCCAGGCATGGTTCCATTCACACAAGTAATCTATAAATAAATGTATACCTGCGTACATGGCTCACTGGAAGAGTAGAAAGGCTAGTATCTTCTAGTGCACTATGGCAGTGGACATCTGAAGCCGGATCCCTGCTCTGAGCATTGGTAGGTATGAAAGTGTCTGAATATATCAGATGAAGGCCTTGATGCACTAATGATTCATTTCCACCTATAACACTTTATTTATAACACAGCACTGTATCCGAACGTAAGGACTCTTTCAGGCCCCAGGCAGCACTCGCTCCATCATACAAAAGGATAGTGTATTCCCCACTCATGTACAGACCACATACGTGCTCCTAAACCCATCCACGGACATCTCTGTGGTGAGGTGATGTACAGAATAAGATACAGTACATACGATCAGGGCTCAGCCAGTTCCACTGAATACAACAATTCGACTAAACTGCAAACCAGACACAATTTATCAGTATTGTTGGATCATACACACGGGTAAGATGTTGGCCCAGAGTATAACGCGATTGTCGTTTACTATAAGCTGGTGTGTACCCAGCATAACAATAGACAACAAGGCAAAGTAATGCTTAGACAAGTTCACAGCTAGTGTTAATCTATTCAATGTACAGACTGGAGAGAGAGGTTATGCAAGGACTGGTAAGGAAAGGATTACTAAACAAACTATTTGTACATACTATATAAAAACATAGCTCTGGCAGTGGTATGACATTTGTTTATTATAATGTATATCTGACATTTTATGTATTCGTGGTAGATAGGCTTTAGCCATATGCACCTTTCTAAATTCCTTTAATAAAAGTAACCTTTATGTGAGGTCAATATATTTATTTTATTATTTTGCCTCTGTCTTTAACCCCTTCCCGACATATGGCATACATTTATGCCATGATCGGGATGTACTTCCCGCAAAATGGCATAA
>JABWIB010000032.1:150963-179462 GCA_016617825.1 Platyplectrum ornatum | reverse complement strand
ATATATATATATAGATATATATATGTTACTATTTATTTTACAGCAGTAGCAATGTTTCTGAATCTCGATTCAATTTCTTGGAGGATGCTAAATCCTTGTACATAAGACAGATCACTGCAGTCACCCAGGAATTGTTATACCTATTTAAATACATGAGAAACGCATCAACTTTTCGTGCGCATACTGATAAGAAACTCTGACAGCAAATAGTTTCATTGGGGTTTGCTGCAGTCTGTTCTTTTACTATGGAGTTCATAATGATCACATAAAACAAGAAAATACTATCCGGACTACATTTATATGGGCTTCACAGTATTACCTTCCTTTTTGACATGTACGGTATTTATCAGCAGGTTCATTCAAGAAAAGTGAGCATAAGACATGCTTATATGTATATACACATGATAGGACGGTGCACAAGGACGCTGTGAGGGAACAAAGCAGCCTTTTCATTGGTGTCTCCCTGCCCAAGGAAAGGTTATAGCAAGGGCAAGGCCAGGCCATTATACGTCCTTGTATCCTTGGTCCTTTCATTGTCTTGTGCTACTATAATAGAAAGAAAGACGGTGGGGGGTTGGTGCATGGGTTAGAGGCTATCTGAGACAATACAGGGAACATGCTCATCAGTAAAAGACCTTCCATTCCAAAGACTGGAACAGTGAGAGCAATGTACTTGTGTGTCCTGTCTGTTTGTTTGTTTGTTTGTTTTTTTGTGGGTTTTTTTTTTTTTAAGAATTCAGTTAAAGACTTGAGCTTATAGGAAAGAAGTGCAGATGTTTCCCATAGCAACCAATTAGATTCTAGCTCTTGCATTACTATTACATACTAGCAGAAAATATCAGCTAGAATTAGACTGGTTGTCATGGGAAACATCTCCAATTTTCATTTGTTCAGTTTTGTAAATAAATAATAATAATCAGTGGTCGAAGTGGAAATTTAGAAGTGGGGGTATGGACATTCAGAAGTGGCGGTATAAAAGCACTGAATATAATAGAAGTCTATGGAGATTTGACATTTTTCCATTACAACAGTGGGAGAAGTGCCGGTATGTCATACCCCCGTATACACCCCCACTTCGAGCCCTGATAATAATAAAAAAAAGGTCTTTATATGCCATTTTCAAAGGTTTCATACAGAAAGAGTTGCACATGCACATGGCCGTAGTTTCGTCCATTTGAATCCCTACGTTGTTGGCGAGTATAGGCGTGCTAAAGAAGACAGGAGGGCGGGGGAAAGACTTTATGCACTGATCTGCTTCATACATAAGCAGACCAGCACATAAGCTTCTGGAAGCCTTACGGGTTAGGGAGGGGAGTGAACTTTCCTCTCGTGCGTATACATAGACCTGCGTGCTTGCACTGGTCGGATCTGGTCCATACTCCAATAATATTGGATGGGTGGTGGTGTGTATCATTGAGTTTCTTATGAACATAAACTATCATTTAAACTATAGGTTCATTTTAATTGGTATAACAAGTTCATGTTAGGTTGAAGAATAAAAAAAATAACACATTAAACCATAGCTTTTGATAAGAGGACCTAATGTTTGAGAAAAATATCATTATTTTAAGGACAATTAAGTTCAACGTCTTTACAAACCATCTGGCTACTTTTATTTTACTTTATTAGTTAATGATTATTCAGGTAATCTGACTAAGACACCAATATAATTTTTAGTGTTGAGGTTGGCAGACTATCAATGTCTGGATGTTCTAACACAAAACCAAATAAACCCTTTAGAGGCGGGCGAGTTTCTACATATAAGGACATATGAATTTCTATGTGAAAGCTTAAACCTCTTGATCACAATGGGTAATGCATGCAACCTTAAGTTTGTAACGCATATCCACCTGTATGTTTGAGCATTGTATGATATATTAAATTAGATAAAAGGTAATGTGTGACTACTAATCATTCTGTATTAACTGAAGGCCTGACCACTTTCTATCCTTCTCTTGCAGCGGAGCTGGAGTTTGTTCAGATAATAATCATCGTGGTGGTGATGATGGTGATGGTTGTAGTAATCACATGTCTCTTAAACCACTACAAGCTTTCTGCACGATCCTTCATCCACCGACACAGCCAGGGAAGGCGCAGGGAGGAAAACCTTTCTTCAGTAAGTACTCTACTCTTATATGTGCTGAGATTAAAGTTACAATTAAATGAAGATTAGAGAACAGCCAACAATTTCTTTTTCGGAAATGGGTAATGGAGAAACCAAGGACACTGTTTTGAGGTAATAATTTGACAACTTCACTACATATAGAAGGCGGCATGAGAAAGTCACAAAAAAACTGCAATCCTGGGACTAGTAGTAGAGTTGAGCATAAAATACAGGTATCTGTGTATTTTTCAGTATGGGAAATCGGTTTGTAAAGTTTCCCTTTCACATTCTTTACTTTAATAACTCTAATTTGCCCCTATACACTTTTTCCACCATCCAGGGTGCCATTTATATAACCTAAGCATGTGTTATAGATGTTTTTTGTTATTTAGCCACAGAGACTAGCTTTCTATTATAGTCCGTAGCAAACACTTCATTTTATATTGCCTGTGTAATTTTATCACTGTCTGGTAGCATGATTCAGACACCATTGTTCTCATTTTACTTTATCATGCTTTTTAAAGCTCGTATGAAGTATATTAACTGCAGTCATAAGTACAATAATCTGATGTCATTTTCTATCCCTTTTAAATTCATTTTCATAATATCCATTAATTAAGATACCTTTAGTGTGATTACCTGACTGCCCGATCTCTAGCCACATGCTAGTCAGTGGAAACCACATTCATTATAAAAAAAAAACATAGGTGTCATGTGACCAAAGCACATGTCTTTCAGATAAAGTGGAAACACTTTAAACAAAAAAATTATTATATTGCTTCATGTCTTATTTACCTTTGTCTTAGTCATATTCCTTTATATTTTATATTTAGCAAAGTAAAGCTCACGTATGATAAATTTACCTTTTTTTGAAGCAAATGTTAAACACATAAACTTGTTTTACTTTAAGCAACAAAGCTGTGGCAGGTAATGAATTGGATGCTGACATTTTACCTATTGTTGTTCTTCTGCTATTAATGATTTAGGGTACTGTTACCATGGTGACCACAGTTGCATAACATTTAATGTAGTAATCTGTGTATAGCAAGCAGTAGGATGTTCACCAGAAGAAAGTAGAAGAATTTATAAGTAAATATTATATTAAATATACTTTTGTATATTTGTGTAAATATGATTTGTCCCTCCTATATTTCTAATAACGTTTTCTTTTCCTGTCTGCCACAGGAAGGGAGCCTATGGCCTTCAGAGAGCACAGTGTCAGGGAATGGAGTGTCAGAGGTAAGCTGGCGTAGTGTAAACTAGGTGTTACCTTGTAGATGCTTTGATGGAGGAATTGATTAACCCGAATGAGCCATAGTCGGGCTATAGATTTTGTGTTTTTCACGTCTGACCGCATTGAAGCTTTCCTTTAGCTTTGTTGTTGGCGTGCTTGTAGATTGCAGAGTGCATTTGTGTTAAAACCAGATTAGTAAATTACTGGCAGTAGACCATACCCAGCAAATATAATGCATTTTCCAACTCTGCAGCCTTGTCACATGAAATGCCATACATGGGAACTTGACTAAATAGAACAGGAAAGAATTATCAACCAGACATTTTATAAAAATATAGATTATATATAAATAAAGATTCCAGGCCAGGTCCAGCACTTACACATACCGCATACGTTAGTCAACTGTTCATACCTTCTGCACAAGCTAGCTACATATTTGAGTATCTGAAGACCGATTCTGTGCTCTGATGTGTAAGGTGAATTCTGACAGCGAGCATGAGGGATTTCCTAGGTATAGGTTTTCCTGAAGCCTTTGCATACAATCCTGCATTGCGTACAATTTAGATAGTGTTCTGCTTGTGAGAGGGAAGTGCTGTAGTTGGGCACTATCTGTGCACATACACTGACTAGCCTCTGATGTTTTAATAGTGTCCTTGCTTTTGTACATCTTCCCTTCAATAGAAACTATGGCTTTTACAATTTTTAGAAATCTGTTTATTTCAGTCCAACCACTTAACAATGTCTTTTGTTATTTTTTGTTTTTCTTGTTTTCAACAGCACATTTACACACCCAGACCCTTGGATAGACTCGGGATCCCTCCTTTCCTCCAACGAGATCGCTTCAATCGTTTCCAGCCCACCTACCCTTATATTCAGCACGAGATTGACCTTCCTCCCACCATTTCTTTATCTGACGGTGAAGAACCGCCACCTTACCAAGGACCCTGCACATTGCAGCTCCGTGACCATGAACAACAGATGGAACTGAATCGCGAATCTGTGCGGGCACCTCCCAACCGAACCATCTTTGACAGTGACTTAATTGATAGTTCGGTTTATGGGGGGCCCTGCCCGCCAAGCAGCAACTCTGGAGTGAGCGCAACTTCTTACAGCAGCAATGGGAGGATGGAAGGCCCACCCCCTACCTATAGTGAAGTCATAGGTCATTATCCTGGATCCTCTTTTTATCAACACCAGCAACAAAATATGGGCACGCCTTCTATACTAGAAAGCAGCAGACTTAACTTGCAAAGCAATGGTCTTGACAGCACAGTAGCACGAAGCAAAGAAAAGGAGAAACAAAAAAGACAGCCATTTTAGAGTCCACATCGAACATGACGAGAGAGAAATGAATCAATAGACACTGCACTTTTGTGCTGTCCTTATCGCAGTCAGCTCATTCCGCAATGCCAATATATTGCGTGCGCTTCTGACAGCTGATGGGGCACCAGAGAAAGAACTTCAAAGAACATGGCGGGGAGGAGAAAAAGTTATTTAGGAAAATGAATGCCTCCCCCATCTTTACTTCTTCCTGTATAAATATTTACTTGTTATGTCTGGTTTGAATGCACAAGCGGAAGAAGCTTGCAATCCTGTTTATATGTTTAGCCTTGTCTTGGAAAACTTACAGTTGCTCTTAATTTGTTTTTTGTTCCTTTTAAAGAAGCTGAGTAGTGTGAGTGAGTGCTTGCCTATAATATCCCACCCACCTTATATCTATCTATCTATTTTTTTTTTCTCGATATCTCACTTAATGTTAAGGAAGAAAAAAAAAAACCTGAAATATTTGCACAAAACTATTTGTTTTAAAAGACTTGCAATATATGAATATATATAAAAAAACGAGAAGAGTATGAGTGAGGGAATGTGTATTTTTGTATTAGAAAAGGGCCTAGACATTTTGGGATGTCTCATCAGAAATGGACAAAAAAAATGCAGAAAAAAAACAAATGTTTTCTTTTGTTGGGGGGAGGGGTTGTTTGAGTGCCAACTTGGAAAGTGTGTTGTAAAATGTTGAAAAGCTAGGGATAAGAGTTATTTATATAAATGTAAAATTTGCACTATTTTTTGATATGACTATACCAGTCCTTGTGTTAGCAACAATGTGTCATGTCTGCCACAAATGAATTGAAAACTGCAAATACAAGACACAAAAAGGGATATGTGCAGCGTTGATCAACTGTTATGATATTTTAAGAAAAGTGTAACAAAAGCTTGTTTTTGTACAAAGTTTGATTCACCCTGTCTAGGGTTATAACAAATCATGTCTTGTTTTTAATCTGGCTGTATATACCATGCTATAATATAAGTTTGGTAATAAGATATAATATATAAATTGCACCTGTCTCCAACAAACCGTTCCGGCAGCCATTTTGAGGGCTAGATAAATATGTATATGGATGTACATATCCTGTAAATTTGCTAGGAACCAATTCCATCTGAAAGACAAAAATGTGTTGCTATGCCTTCAAACCATTCTTATATACCATTATAAATAGTAGCTAACCTAGTAAATTAATAGTCCTGTGTTTTTAATAGTCCAGTCCACAAAATGGATGTTTCCACTTGTGACAAATGCAGGTTATGGGAACAGTTATCACAGAACTTCCAACATGACCCATTCCACCAGGTACAAAACACCCTGTTCCTGAGATTCAGTCAGTTACTATGGTAACCACCAGTGTTGACGAGAAAAATGTTTTTCAAACAATATTTTGTAAATACCAGGTGAGTGACAGTTGTAAGCTCAGGAGCGGAGTCTGTATAGCTGCTGGAATGGGTCATGTTGGAGGGTCTGTTATTGTGCAATTTCCTTTATAAAGAAATGTTGGGGGACAGTGAGATATCATAGCAGATGGCATCATGTAAGTTAATGTAGTACCTTTTTGTAGTACTGTTGCAAGAATAGAAAGGAAATACAAAACAATGAAAGATCCACTTTTAGAGTCCTCCATAACTGTATTATTACATTCCCTATTAGACCAGAAACAGTACTTGGGCCAATTAAACCTTCATTGGGTATATGTTTGGTTTGTTTTGTTTGTTTGTAATAGCTTATAATAATTGTTTATTGTTAAAATATATCTTATTTTCCCAAATGGTCTTAAATTGGCAAAAATTGTTATTTCGACAAGCTGCATGTATTGTGGCTCTTAGCTTTCACAAAAAGACAGGGCCTCGCATCTGTAATGTCTGCCATTGTCATTATGAACAATCCAAAATAGTGCAGCAGGTTCATAAAATGCATTCATTTCAGCAAGGCATGCTGGGAGTTGTCATTTGTCCTTTCCTGTTACATAGGTACCATATAGCCATTGAAATGTTGTTTGTGGAAAGGCTTCAGAGAGAACATTTAAGTGCAC
Organism: Platyplectrum ornatum; assembly: GCA_016617825.1. Classification (NCBI taxonomy): domain Eukaryota; kingdom Metazoa; phylum Chordata; class Amphibia; order Anura; family Limnodynastidae; genus Platyplectrum; species Platyplectrum ornatum. Next base: position 172,762 of record JABWIB010000032.1, on the reverse strand, counting down.
AACAGCTCTATATCTGGGATTTAGCACTGTTATAATGGTCCCATGCCTCTCGATGTTCAAATTATGCTTCACGAGAGCTTTCACAGAACTCTTTTTGGATCACAGTTGTTTGTGTAAAGTGTAGCGTAGGGCTAATTTAACTAAACCAATAGATCTCTTGTTTAATGTGGAGGAACTGCCATTTTGAATTGACAAAAGATTTTGCACATTATTGGTTCACATGTGTTTCTAATCCTTCAAGAGACTACGCAGAGATTCTATCCAGCACTACAAGAGTTAACAGCTAAACAGAGTGTAATGTCTAATCTGAAACTTGGCAGACTGTATGGCAAGTTACATTACCTGTGTTTCTTTTATGTGGCACCTGTGTACAGGTAGACTGATATACTTCTTTTTACTTGTCTGTGGTGCCCAACCCTTGTGCCTTCAACAAGCATATTTGACTTGTTACTCTAGAACAGAGAAGCAACTTGCGGTTCTTCAGCCAGCAAGCTCTGCCCTAACAGCTGGAGAAACACAGGCGGCCTAAGCTTGCTGTAGACCTTTGTACTGTAAAACCTATTGTACCCTTTGTCTTTGCTGTAGCACCTTCCCCCATACCTGCTATTTTGTACTTGCCTATGTGGTTTGTTAATTGCTTAAAGTCTTTTTAAACCAAGTTTCATTTTTGTTTTATTTTTTTTCTACTGAATAGTACTTGAAATCGAGTCTCTGAAACATCGGTAATCAAATTTGTCTAATTAGTGCACACACAAAAATCTGACAGTCACATAAACCTGTGTTAGAAAAAGAACTGGGAAATATATGAAAAAGAGCGATTCCCAATTGCATTTAATAGGAACACTACAATTTAATATGGTTTCTATTCAGTTACATTTTCCAAAATAATGGTTCACTCCATTATCACTAATCTGTTAATAGTGTTTTCTGCAGTTCGAACAGTTCTAAACACTTAATTGGAGCTTAAGTCTCTTGTATAATGGTGGCTATGCACATGCAACAATGTTACCGTAATTTAGGTGCAATTGGCTGTTATCTAGTGTAGGCTAGGCAATGAAGGCAAGTGTTAGATTTTGTTCAGTGTAATGTTAAGTGAGCTGGCAATTATTTGGCAATATATTGCCTTCATTTCTTCTGGTTCCTTAGTCTGTGTTTGTGCGTCTTTAATAAATATATCACACAGACCCACTTAATTCCCGAAGTTCCTATTAAACATTATTCATGAAACAATTAGTGGAAGGAATTTGAAAACCATTTTATGTGATTTATGATCTATGCCAGTGTTTTTTGAGGAGGACTTATATATATGTGTGTACATAGTAATAGAAAAGAAATGTGGTGTTTACACATTGGGACCATATTTTGTCAAACTATAGTTTTGTATGTGCACCACCTGCTTCTTATGTGATTGGCTGGAGACACAATTTACCGGATTTAAAAATGGGCTTTTCCCTAAGATCTGTACTTTAATATTAAAAAACAACTTTGCCATTTGAGTGTTGGTTGTAAATAACTGACATGTTGCCTGCTACGGTTATTCATATTGTATCTGTCCTATGCCTCTTCAAACTGTCTACTTATAGAACTGCACTAGTGCCTAGATGTTTTCATCACTTTCTTGGCACATAATACTTTAATCCCTCCCCATTGTCTGTATGCTGCACTTGTTGCCCCATATTAAAAATTAACATTTTTGTAAGTGTATTTTTTGTAAGGGAATATAACTTAAAATCTCTTATTCCAAATTTAAGTTGGATTTAAGTTTAATTTAACCTCTTGCAAACTTTACTGGCTGCATACTTTTGTATCCTTTTTCAGCTTGTGGGTTGTAGGCCTGCCAGACATAGGGGCCTGATCCAGTGTTGTTCTTACACCAAATCAGGTGTAAGTGTAGACCTGAGCAATACCATGTAGGGAAAATGCTTTTTGAGTAATCTATAAATTAGAGTTGAACTAGTAAAAAGTTTAATTCTGTTATCACAGTATAAAGTTGCCTTCCCTTACAATTTCATCTGGTCTTGTCCAGGTCCAAAACTATGAAATAGCCCCAGTGATGTGTTTTTCCTTACCCTTACAAACTCAATGGAGAGGGAAAATAACTGAAATAAATATAATCAAATAATCCAATATAGATCCTCCGTTCAAAACAAAGGACACAGTTTCTGAATTTACCATGTAATTTATTGTTGTTGTCTCCTTGGATACATTACTTAATTTTTGTTGTCTTAATGCCTCTCTTGAATTATCACTTCCCAGGTCTCTGCAATGGTACATTATAGGGTAATCTCATGAGCAGATTATTTATTATCCTGGGGAGGGGGTTCTGTTTAGAGAGTGATGAAGACAGCCAGAATATATTACCGTGTATTTAGTATAAGCTACAGGAGCACTTGCTATACAATAAAATACCCAGTAAATAGAAAATAGTTTTTGCTGCCAGATAACTTTAAGACCCACCTGTTGTCTACCTCCATTAAGTCTCATAATTCCTGCCACAACAATACTAAAGCTTTTCTAACCATATTGGAGTCAGTGGGTCAACCACAGCATCAATTAGCTTGTCTAACTGCTAATTACAGTGATTAACAGACCTTCTGAGTGAACCAGATCGAGAATTCATCTGAAATCTATATTTCCGTCAGTTCAAAATGACAAGACATTTTTCCTCCGCTAAATTCCGCTTCAGTGCGAGATGTTTATTTAAGGACAAGAAAAAATTGTTTATAAACAATGAGTATGGAATACCCTTCCATACAGATATAAATAAAATGTATACTGCTGATCACCTATTATGGCACTTTGCCATATACATTGGAGAGTTATTTTGTTTTGCCATCAACTTAAAAACACTTATGAATGTTCTTAAAAATGAGATAATATAAAAAAATATATATTTTCCAGCACAAAGAATTCTACTGGATGAAATAAAAGGAACTCCCCCCCCCCCCTCCAAACATTTGTAGCATTCTATTTGGGTTGGGGGGGGGTTCACTTACAAACTTGTGTGAACAAGCTTTATATGTTTAGTACAAATCTGCAGCATGACATTACTCCTGAAAGGCATAAAGGTTTTATTATCTGGGGTTGTATACCTCTGCTGCTCCAGCTGTTCTGAAGCTATGGGTCCCAGCATGCTCTTCCAGTCCAGCACGGACAGCTTGAAAATCTTGGTTGTTGGCATCAATAGTCTAATGAAGATATATTTTAACATCTGTCCAAAACTATAAGACACATATTACCTTTTTCCATTGAAGCAAACAAAAACTGAATTAATTTGTAGTAAATAAAAAAAAAGTAAAAAAAAAAATATTGGGCAATAAAAGCTTAAATACATTTTTTTCTGTCCTTAATAATCCTTCAAATGAGCAAATTGGAGATCTGAAACATTTCAAGTTTTTACTTTGCTCATAATGTATGCTATAGGATTTTATTTTTTATTTTTGCTCATGCCTTTAATAGAATCCCATATGTACAGAATTGCCAGATAAGAATGGACATGATAATGATAACGTGGGCTTGGTATCTTTTTGTGATACAACTCTTTATAGATGTTCATTAGGATTCTCTTTGGAGTCATATCAATCTAGTGCCTTACAGACCCCTTCAGCAATGAGAAGGGGTGAGCATGGTAAGCTTGTGCCCGTCTGTCTCTGAGGGGGTTGAAGAAACTGTAGCCCTTCCTAATGCGCAGAGCCGTAGGCCAAAGGGATATGTATTGTAAGATGTCCCCCCATCCTTCCCTCTTTACCCTATATATAATGTGCCTCGCTCTGTATGGTGCTCCTTTATGCTAAGCATTGGACTGTTTGCAAGGTTCTGTGTAAGCCTTGTCTTTAATGCACATATCCTATTGCTAGATAGGCTAAAAACTGTGGTAGATTTTATATAAAGCAGACCAGAATGGTTTGATTGCCCCTTTTGAGCCAAAAATTTTAGCTGTGCATACCAATATCGCTTCCTATGCTTTAGTTCATTGCTACTGGTGAAAAAAATAACAGACCAGTGTCAATAAATAAAATGTATTGCACAATAAAAAAGTGATGTAAAACCTTAGGCTGCTGAATTGTTGCACAGGAATAATAATGTAACAGCTAAATTTAAATAACTTTCTTTGTGTTTTAAATGTAAAAAAAAAAAAAAAATTAAAAAATCGTAATATCTTCGTTTTGCAGTATTATGCTTCTCTGTCACCTCCGATATTAAATAACATTAAACAAAACACCACATTCCTATAACAAATTCCTGTATACTGTATCAAAGTATATACCTGTGTATAGAAACGTTTCTCTTACAAGTCATGTGATATCCTGCTCACCAAATCATTTTATGTATTTGTCAGATTGTAAAAAAATTATAATAGACAATTAGCAACAATTAATCTTGCTTGTAAAAATCCAACTGGGAATAAATTGGTTAGGACATAAAAAGTATTGAAGAAAATATTTGTTTTGTTTATTGGGTTGGCGATGCTTTTACACTTTTACAAACTGCATAGGTAATAAATACTATGGTCCTAGAAATATGGACTGGTCAGCAACAAGCTTGATATTGAACATATTTCCATAGTTAGGTTCTGGGGAATGCTCCAGTCCGAGCTTTATCACAAACCAATTGCATGCTCTAACAGAATATTTCCCATGCAGTTGCCAAAACTTCATGCAAGTCAAGAATGCACATATGCTATATTGTGAAACTTGCCAGCAGCTAAAGCTTTAATTGGTTGGCTGTATTCTGGAAAGGGATCTTGTATTACTCTTAATGCACTTAGTTTGCTTTTTTGTTTTGTTTTTTTTTTAAGGGAGAAAAAATGTTAAATTATACATTTTTACTGCTAATAAGTTGGGTTTCTGTGTGCTTCATGTACTGATATTGTGTATAGAACTCTCAGTTACAAGTTGTTTAAAACAGAAAGTGTAGTGATCATGTATACCATTCCAGTATTCATATTTATGACAATACAGCCCATCAATTAAAAAAAAAGAAACTTCAATGAAATATGTGACACTTTGGTTTGGCTCACAAAATAGCATCTGCCTTTGAATATACAATGTAGAGACACTAAAGCTAGTTCTTAAAAACACAATGATAATAGTGCCTCAAACCTATGTTATTGTTATTCAGTTAACGTTGTCCAATATGTTGGTAGTCTGCAACCATTTTCACAAGTTGTAATATGATAAAAAAAAGACCTACATCAAATACACAAACAATAAATAAGCTAATACGTTTGTGATTAAGTATGACATTTCAATTTAATATTACATGCCCTTCTCAAACATTCTATTCGTGTGCCAGTACTTTAGATAATTGCCCCATAAATTCCTTAAGCAGTTTACTTTTTACCTTTTAATGTTTCGGGAAATGTTGTTTCAAGATTGTATTCTTGAGGTGTGTTTCTAAAGTTTTAAAAAACGTAATTGCAAAAAGACTAAAAGGACGTTTAAAGAAAGGTCCAAGTCTCGTGCACAAAGTTACAACCCGGATTATGAAGCATTTTGTGTGGGAACTGTAACTGGGCTATCTATACATAAATATTTTCTATATTTGTAATGCCCAAAACAAACAGTATGTATATTGCTGTAACAACATATAGCTCTTTGGGGGAGCTTAATAGTAGGCTTGTTATTTTTCTGATACTTCCGTGGCATATATGTATGGCGTTCGTATTTTAAGCAATTTTTTATCACAAGTTCTGTTCTGGTTGACTTATGTAAACTACAGCACATTCAATGCAGTACTTGATAATTATTCTAGAAATATTATATTGTTCTTTTTGCCGCAGTTTTTGGTATATACAGATGTACTCTGATGCCAATTTCCAAACTGTTTTGCTTACTGTGTATTAGTAGAAACTTGTCATACAGATGGCTGCAATACTTACAATACAATAAAATTTCCGTATATGTTGCCTCCAAAAGCGTTTTGCGATTTCATTTAATGTACTGGTATTTTGGGGTTTCACTGACATTTAGTAACAAAGCAAATTGACAGCGTCTAGTCAGTGACGTTTGACAAGAAAAAGCAGAACTGGATTATAGATGTAATGCACAGTACGAAGGGCCTATTTATTAATGTTTTATTTGAGTCTTACAGGAGAAATTTTTTTTATAAGATTTATAATAAAGGCAGAAATGTCTAAGCTTTTCAATGTCATTTCAACTTTCTCTGTCCCTATGTTGACTAATGGGGCTGAGATGTGCATCTATTTAAGAAGTACTGAAAGCTTAATGCTTTTAAAATGGATGCTATAATCTATATACATTTTCTGCTCACATATGTTTTGTACATATTTGTATGTGTTTATATTTCTTTCCTATGCAGTGGACTAATAAAAGTAATTGGCAATTGTTTGAACAAAAAATCTATAGGGACAAGCAAGGGTGTCCATCCGCCTTCTTTATTAATTGAAATGTTCTTATCACTGCCAATAATAATTTGTGACACTAGCCGAAACATAACAGATTTAATTTTTCAGTACAAAACAAGAGATAGTTTGCTCATCTTTTGTATTTTTTGGAACCTGAAGTGTTATTTAGTAATTTAGTAAGTTGAATCCAAATAAAGAATAGATCAGTCATGCCTAGAGCTTTCAAATAAAAGTTTTTTTTTGCATTATTGTATTCTTTTGTTATAATTCACAGGTGATAGAAGAACGTTTATAAGCTACCTAAAACGGGTGGTCCACTGTCCTTCAAAATAATTTCTCTTCTGTTTATCTCCTGTTACATTTTAATTAAAAGGACTGTAGAACATTGAGAATCAGGTCTTAAAGTTGAAAGTGGAAATTGTATTGGGATGTGATGGGATGCATCAAAGGTGTTTGCGTTATTCAACCCACGTTATTGTAAACAATATTATCTGAAACAGATATTACATTTTAGGCTTGTTGGAAGCTGAAATAATAGGCACTAGCATTTCTGGAATGATTATCAGGCATTTAGCAAAGCCATTGTGTGCACAAACTACAGTGACAATTGGTCCAAACTCTCAGTAAAAAGATCAGATAATCACACTTGTGGGCAATTCCAATCAGCATGGATTTACTGGGGAGAGATCATGACACATCATACAATTTTTTTTGGCTAGGTCACTAAAGCATTAGGGGGAGCTCTAGACAATGCAAAATACAGTTTATAATGTGCAGAGACAAAGATAAAACATGCACACAGGGCTGGCGCGCCCATTATGGAATAAAAAAAATTTTCAAAAAAAAAATTGAAAATTATTTTAAAGAAAGTAAAAACCGAGAGGGCGGCCGACCAGCCGGCCTGCGGTCACCCTGCCACCCTCCTCTGTAGTTTTCAAGTGGCGTGACGTCATTGCATCGTAACGTGGCGTGATGATGTCACGCTGAGCATTATGACGTCACGGGGGGGCGCGGTGCTAGGTCTGCTTAGGGCGCGCCCCCAGACCTAGCACCAGCCCTGCATGCACAGTAATAATAGCAGATATGGAGAAGAAGAGCAACTCTTGTATCTGACCATAGACAGCATTCAAGTGTGCAGTTATACTCCAGAAACTCCAAATGCACTCCCATCAGTGTTAATTATGGGCCAGTAAGGGGTGGTCCACCATAACCTGCCCCAGGAGAGTGTGCTGAAAGGAAGCATGCAACTTTAATTGTAGACACATTGGTAAATAAGACATATATGCCTCCCAATAGCAAGAAAGCCCTCCGCTCTCCCTATCCACAAGGGAATCAACCCAATCCATTTTTTTATATAAATGCAGTTTTTCCTGAAATACAGGTAAATATGGGGTAGAGGAACTAGTCTAGGTCTGCAGAATAGTGTTACGAGCATCAGCACTCAACATTAACAGGAGTTTCTTAGTCTCTGCAAAGCTGCCATCCCAAACACTGCCCATTCTGCAATGAAGTATATACTGTTTAGTAGATGTGATTCAGCATATTTCATAGTTTAATTTGCAACAAAAAAATGACATAATACAGGGCAACCCCATAAGCAATGTCAGCCTCCATCTGCGCACACTGAGGGCAGCAACTAATATCATTAGTGCCAATCCTCCATTGCCCAAAAAAAGAAGGAAATGATGCAAGGAGTGATGCGCGTTTGAATTGAATCTATTTCCTACTCAATGCCAGGATAGACCAAAGGATTCTCCTTAAGCTCCAGGAAAACTTCCTGGTCATGTTGGTGGAGGAAACATACAAGGTGGGTAGCAGTCAAATATAGCATCAAGCATTAACTTACATAGATGGCAGGAACAGTCATGGACTAAGAGGTCTTTTTATGACCCATTCTAGTTAAGTATGAGGACGATGGCATCAAAAAAAGAAAAAAGGATAGCTCAACTAAAACTCAGCCATCTTGGTGCACCACCCACTGGAAGTCCAACATCATATTGTAAAACATTGATGGATAATTTAGGAATGGGATCTAAGAGAGTTGTTAGTATAGGATCTTGTTTGCCAGATAGAAAACTTAGGGTTGTAGTAGAAGGGAATTCCAATCTGTACTTGGACCGGTGTGAATAATGTTATTCAGATATTCTGGAAAAGTAGTAACTTTTTGCTGATAATACAAAGATGACTGATTATAAATATGCACTTGAGACTCCATTATAAACTATTTAAGTGGAAAGGGTTCTAGGAATTTCTATTTCATGGGATTAATGGTAGACAAGCATTGTAGTAAACCACGAAAGACGAGTCAGATGCCTATTTGCATATGTAGAGGAATTATTAGCAGTAAAGCTGGCCATACACTATAAGATAAATTGTTCCAATGAAAAGATTTTTTCAAGAGTGGGTAAAACCATGTTGAATTGCAGGGGAGGTAAAATGAATGTCAGTGTTTGCATGCAGGGAGAATACTTTATTGTTGCACACAGATACTGACCAGCGTTATTGTTACACTGTTATTAGATTTGGTCTGGAAACATCATCTCTCACCTGTAATACTGATTGCAATACATCTTATGTCACTGCTACTTACTACTCTGGTCTCCAACACTATTGCATTCATTCATGCCTTGCTCATAATCTGTCTATGTCACAATCCATCAGTAAACCTGCTAAACTCCAAAACCCTGAGTTCTCACTACAGATCACAAGAAGCCCTAAATGTGAAATGTAGATACCAAACTGCCATCTAAATGTATGCAGTGTTTGTCAGATTAACAGCATGGCCAAGACCACAATAGAATAAGACCCCCTTATTTCTTTACTCTATGGAGAATGCACAGAGGTCTGGATCTATCCCACTGTACATAAATATCCACACTAAGCTTTTTACATTTTTAGAATCCACAAGAAAACACATTTTCAGATCTCTACAGATTCTATTGGTTATCATGAGCACCAAATGCCAGATTCAGTATAACTACAATTTAGAATTTATTCTTGTTCAAAGCAAATGTATGCACACATAATTATAATTACAACAAAATAATATGTATTATGTAATAAGACACAAACCCTCAAAGCTGTATTGTAGCTGTATTGTAATCATGAGGATTCCATATCAAAATCAATCTGACCGATAAGCTTGTTGTTCAATATCATCCTGTTCATTGCTTGCAGTCTCACTCATTATGCAATGTATACTACAAATCCTCAGTGGCCAACACTTACAGCCTTTGTTTTTAACAACTCATCAGGGATGATGGGATGCTACTTATAGACCTCAAGCTGCATTTACAGAATTAAATTGATATGGATTTCAGTTATAGGCCTCTTACTATACCACAGCAAGCTAAAATATAACCCAACAACAATAAACAAAATATGATTTGTGTAGAGATTTGATTACAGACAAATGTGAATGAAACAGATGTGCTCAGACTTTGAAGTTTAGCTTTTCAGACCACTTTGTATGAAAAGATGTGCCATTACACATCTAATATTAATCCAGTGTAGCTGAACAGTCCTTAGTCATTTCCCCAGTTTATTATATATCTGACTGTAGTGTCTCAAGAACAAAAATAGTTATTGCCCAAGTAATTACTTGGATGCCCTGCTAAAATAGTGGTGGTACTTATTACACCCAGTAAAAAAAAAGCATTACAGCTTGGGCTGTCATGAGAAAATGTGGACCGATTGAGGAACCAATTGGAGATATACCTAAAGAAAGCGCCATAGGAGAACTGCAACACATCTGGGATCCGGAGACCCCCATGCCTCTAACGCAAGCGCAAGCGTGCCCTCGCAACCCTAGTCCTGCTACCCTTCCAAAGGAAATCAGAAAAAAGCTTGGAACAAAAAGACAGGTCAGTCTTGTGCAAAAGCTGAGGTAACATTTGCAATAGATAAGAAAGTCGAGGGAAGAGGACGCTTTTAACCACCGCCGCCCTGCCAAGCAAGGAGAGCGGCAGTCGCATCCATGTCTGTACTGAGGAGGCAAGATTTTTGAGCACTGGGGCAAAGTTGACCTTATACAGAGATCCCAGGGAGGAGGGAATCTGAACCCCTAGATAGCGAAAGTGGGAGCTAGCCAATTTAAAGGTAGAGGTGATGAGAGGATCAGACAATAGAGCCGAGACACCTGTAAGGGGAAGTACCTCAGACTTATCCAGATTCACCCTGTAGCCAGAGAAGGTACTGTACTCGTGTATGACGGACAAGATAGCGGGAATAGAGACATCAGGGCGGGACACCATTAAAAGCATATCGTCCGCAAATAGAGCGAGCCGAAGTTCCGAACCTGGCACAGAGATACCGTGGAAATGGGGGGCCTGTCGAAGGGCACACACCAAGGGCTCAAGGGAAAGAGCAAAGAGGAGAGGAGATAATGGACAACCCTGCCGTGTACCCTTTTGGACCTGGACCTATATATATATATATAGGTATAGTACCCGGTGCCCGGTGGATATGGTACCCGGTGGATATGGTGGTTACAGGTTTAAAGGTATGGGGCGGTGAGTTAGTATTAGGATGATTAAGATAATGCTATGCAAATAGTTGGTAATAGTTGTGTCAATAAAGATCACAATACAAAATACTCAATAATACATTACTATGCAGTTAAATAACTTTCTATAAACTCAAAAACAGATAAAAAAATTTTTATTATGTCTGCTTCTAGATGTTTCACTTTCTTTAGATACTATTTTCTTGCAATTTACCTACTTACTGGACATTCAATATGCATTCATAATAAACAATAATAGTTGTGCTGGCACAGGTGGTAGTAACCCCCATTGGTCCTATCATGGGTGCTGATCACCCATGGATTTTATCAATGCTTGTATCCTGAAGTTGAGAGGCAGATGAACAGAACTTAGACCTGAGGCTTAAGGAGGGTGAAGGCCTCAGTTATGGAGCCTTGGAACCTAGGCAACTGTGGAAACCTGTAAATATGCACTTGGTGACAACGATCTGCCTTGTTTCCTTTTTTCTAAAACGTTTGGTTCAGTCTTTGAAGTTGTTGTGCATCCATCCAGTTTCTATAAGAGGAGGTGCCATTTGGTAGCCAAGGTTATTGAGAGACGTTTTATGGGCAGTTTCCATGTCCTGTAGCTTGAAGAAGAGTCTATGCATCTCAATAATTTCTTTTCTATTGAGAAGCCATGCTAATCAACACTTAGGACTGCCTAATGAGCTACCCAAAGCATAGATGTAGAACTTATGGGAATTATTTAATTCAAAGGAATCTTTTAGTTGAGAAACGATAGGGACGTTTCAGGAGCCAGGCCTTTGCGCCAGGAAATGTTATAAGATATACTAAATATATAAGATATAGTGGTCTAACCACACTGTGGCGTGTACATTAATGGAATTCAATTTAACTTTTGTGTCAAGGGGTGAATCTGAAATTAGAGGTGGCAACCTGTCCCAGTAGGATCAGTGGTGCTGACCAAGGAGAACTGGACATCACAGGGATGATGTTGGTGATTTTGTGAGGGACAACAATTTTTGTATTATTAAAATTATTACTTTTATATTTTATTGTATTAATAAACTAGTGGATATTTGGGAATTTTCAACTCCATATACCATGATAAACACAGGTCAAATTAGGTGACATTCAATTCTCCATACCAAGCACAGCAAGGTCAAACAGGGAGATGCTGATGTTTGCCTTCCAATGTGAAAGAGACGCAGACATCTTTTTTCTGTACTTGATAAAAAATCTAGCATACAAATAAAAAAGGTGGAAAGTTTCAGTGGAGCAGAGAGGTCTTGCTGAATAATTTAGCAGCACACTCCAGAATCACTGTGCAGGCTTTATGTGAAATCTGTAATTACTCTGTCTGCCAAAAAATAAATATATATATATATAAAGTATGAAAGCGGAAAAGTTAAGGGAACTGGAAGAACAACTGACTGACTGATAGTTCAACCTACTCAGGACACCCACTTGTTGTCCTAGGGCAGGGGTAGACAACCTGCAGCTCTCCAGGTGTTGTCAAACTACAAGTCCCAGCATGCTTTTACTGGTTCCTGACAAAGCATGCTGGGACTTGTAGCCTGGGTTGCATACCCCTGCCCTAGGGTGTTTTATGGTCTGGAAGCATAGCAGCCCACCCATTCTGTTGCCCTTCTACTCACTTCCAAACCACCACACCCTGCTTTTATATTCAAGTCTAAGTGCCTCAAAAATACTTTATTAAAACCATCTGTGCAAGTGAAGCATCCCATAAATCCAGCTGCATAACTATGACCATACACACCCACCCACCAAAGTTTGACCTCTTGTTTTAGTGATTTTCTCTCTAAAATATACTTCCTTCCTGTGCTTTCCAATGAGAAATCTTTTATCACATGCTTTCTCTCTTCCAAACTAAATACATGTAGCTTATTTGATTCAGCCTTGGCACTAAGTCTATTTTGACTCCTCTCTGGAAGAACAAAGATTGGGGAGGGAGGATGGATATAACAGAACTATGAGCTACATCCTAGGTTATGTTCGTAAAATATGTGAATAAACGCTAGAAAACCATTACACATCACAAAATGCTAAACCAATGGTTCCCAAATTTTCTCTGTTTGAGGCACCATAAGGGGCTCCAATTTTTTAAAGGTACTCTAAGCCAAAATAATCACAAGGCTGTCCTGTTTTTAAGTAGCTGGAATAATGTCAAAATGTAAGATAAATCAAAACATCTCTCCAAATTATCTCTATCAATCTGTAAGTACATTAAATGAACTGAGGAGTCATGCTGTTGGCGCCCAGCCCTCACCCTGTCCAGGACTGGGACAGTAGTCCTGACTGTCCTTCCTTGATGGCGGCCCTGGTTCCTAACATAACCTCTCTCCTTGCAACCCTTGCACTGTCCTGCATTATATTTACATAGAAGCTGCACATATGCTTGGTAAGTCTAATGCTGGTCAGTATGTTGCATGGAAGGAATCTGCACTCTGGAAACGCTGCGCTCCTGTGAGTGCCACATAACTACACTAAGGCATACATGGGAATCAGAGGGACCAACCTCCCTTCCACCATAAGAAACATGAAACACCTATAGACAGCGTCCTTACAGCTGTGCAGCCATGTGGGATGGCAGGAAATATATGTTCACATAAAGGTGTTAAGTTAGTTTTTAAGCAATAGTCTAATATAGGCTAATATACTACTATGTAGGCATATATTCCAGAATATAGCTGAAATACATTGTTTCTTAAAAATAATACAGTTTACAAAATATAAGATTTAAAATGCATATAACATTCATACACAACATCTTTGCTAACTGATAAATGAATCAAGTAACATCTTTACGTGTCCAACCTTACACTAGTAATTAGCGACATCAGATGTGTATATTAAGGGATGTCACAGGTCCCATTTAATGTATAGGTTGCTGTCCCAGAGATATTGCTGGTGTCTAGGGCATTCTAGGGCTTGGCTATTATGTACCTCATGGTTTATAATCCTCATCTTAATTATTTGCATGTCTCTGAGAAGCTGAAATTGTAAAAGACCGTCTCATTCCAAACATTTAGTTAAAACATTTTCTGGAGTTTTGCTCAGTGCTATATTTGAGATCACACTGTGCTGAGGTCAACTGATTTTACTTCTAAACTGGCTCACGATGACAGCTTTCTGCAAACAGCTTGTCGGCAAGGCAGCCATTTCCTGCAGCTGCAGCGCTCGGCGATGCCAAACCTAGACAATAACCACGTCTGCGTGCCAAGGACTCCAAACACTGAGCACATTACTGATTGCCCTAGCAACTACCCTTAACTCCTGCTTTGCCATAACACTACATTAATACACAGTAAACGCATTGGTTGCTCTTATACTTTTATTTGTAATATATTCATGTTTGTTCACAAAATAGTTGTACGTGGTAATTCATTTTAGCTCAGCGTTATTACTTTGTGCTGTACAGGATGGAATAAAATATTGATTACAGCAACATGAGACAAAACTAAAAAAAAGTTCATGTTAGTTTTAAAGCACATGCAGATATTTAGCAAGGAGTTTGGAGGCAATTACCTAACTGCAGCCCTGACATAAGACTCACCCCATCACTTTGTCAGGTCTGCTCATGAGTCACTTTTTATACTGTATATGTCTGGCAAATGAGGACGGAGGTGGTACAAATTACCTGGGCCCAGACCTGCCATGGGGCCCGCATTGGTTCTGAAGTACTGATTCCTCTTTTTCTGCTCCTGGCTGAAAGTGACTGTGTTCCGCTAGGCTGTATAGGTTACTCATTGCCTAGACACAGCAACAGAAAGCCTGTATTACCAGCCAGGACTTGCAGCCTCCTTTAGTGTGACATGTCTGCATCATTCACAGCAGAGTATCACAGAGGAGAGGAGCAGAGGGAAGACTGCAAAGGTAAGTAAAGTATATTTAAGCTCATAAATAGATAAATTGGGGGTCTAGTAGATGAAGGCACGTTAGGGGAGAGATTGGAAGGCTCAAAAGCCACACGCCTAATTGTTTGGACACACATTTCTACTAGATTATCTTTAATAATCAGCGTTGGGGGCATAGGAGTTGGGGTTCTGGGCCCTCAAATCCTGTTGGTAATACACAAAAACACAATCTGCACTGTACTATGGTGTCTCAGTCTTCTCTTTATATATTGGGATCAGTGGGAGAATGGCATTTTGCTTGTAACCATCATGTAAAGAGGAGGCAGCACTATCCCCTAGTGTGACAAAGAGCATGCATAGAACACCCTGAAATATAATTTATAATTCACTGCTCATTTGACTTGTTTCAGATTCCATTGCACTCTGTAGTTGAGATTGCCGCAATCTATTTGTATTCCTACCCAAATAACACAGGGGAATTGAGTACTATTCGTACGTCCCACGAAATGCCAAGGCCGAGTATAATGGTGACACTGCAGAAGAACTTTGTGCCTCAGTAAAATAGAAATTAAACACAACAATGGCAACAATGATCTTTATTGCATATATTACATGAGGTATTAATACATAGTCAGTGCTGCATATTCTGATGAAAGTGTTAACTAAAGAATATGTAAGAGTGAGGATTTCCTGGAGTGAGGACTTCCTGGAGTGAGGACTCCCTGGATCCACTCCAATACACATCTTCTCCTCTTTCCTCAATTACACATTTCCTCCATTACATAGTTCCCTTCCAGCCAGGGTATTCTTAACAGCATTGTGGGCCCTTCCATGTTACTCATTAGAACATATGAATAATATCTCATCACACTATGCCCTCCTGCATCACATTGTCTCTTCATCAAACTATGCCTTCAAAGAAATACATTGTTGTGCTTTCATTGTCACAATGTTGCCCCTTCTTAATCACAATGTGCTCTTTACACTCTTGCCTCTTCTTATGTGTTTCTACATTAATTAAATTTCCCCTTCCTTGTGTGTGTCCGGCCATCTTCTCTACCCATCCTTGTGTCCTACCCTTATGTGTTCAGCCTACCGCCTCCTCCATATTTGTGTCCAGCCTTGGTCCTCACCCTATGGTGTCCAGCCTTCAGCCCTCACCCTATGTGTCCAGCCCGCTTTTTGTTCCCTCCATATATGTCCAGCCTTCTGTCTTCTCCTTATGTGTTCTGGCTTCTTGCCCCTCCATATCTATTCAGCCAGCTCTGCCCCTACCGGTCCAGCAACATATCAAATTGACTTATTTATTGAGTTAACTCAATAAATTCTTCTGTTTTATGTTTTATGCAGTGTTCTCTCTGCGGTGAGGACCAGTAAAGGCCACACAAGCCTCATCTTAATGGGAGTTGTACTGCTGGTTGTTTACTTCTTGCTAAAGTAGTGCAGCTGCGCAATCCTGGCACACTGGGCCGCCGGCTACACAGCTTTTGAGATGAAATAGTCCACAGCACTATACACAATCAAAGTGGAGCCTCCGATCTTGGTGCAAACTCACCAGATCATCGGGAAAGTGGTTCTCCATTTCACCATTTGATCAGCCAGTGCCTGGAGCACCAACTCCACGGACTCTGCCCTCGCTACGGCCCATCATAAAACACAATATAATCTGAATGTATTTAATCCATACACCTGAGAAAGGGCAGTTTTCTGTGTGGTTACAATAGAAAAAAAGATTTGCATTCCATCAAATCACACTTCGGATAGCACTCTACAGGGGGGAGTTAATAATTCATAAAGCATAAGGTAGAGTTTTGGGGTCAGAATATAGTGTGAGCAAATGGAATAGATACTGAGCAGCTTGAGATACAGCAGGGATCCGAACGTAGCACAATCTGATCTTAAAATGCATTCCACTGTTATATTACAAGGCTTTTTTTGATCAAAACTGAAATTACAGATCACAGTTGGTTATACATTACAATGTGTAAAAAAATGCCTCTGAAGCTTCAATATTATACAAGGTTTCCTAGCATTAAAGTGGTTAAATGATACTGTACATCTGACAATGCTAAAGGGGTCAACATGGATATAAAAACCTCAGCTCTGTAACCTAGAAACCCCACAGGAGACTGCACAGGATGTTTCAGCAGCGAGTTCATTTGTAGCTCAAGATTTCTTATTTTAGGATTTGTTTCCAGAGGAAATTATATGCTAACACTTCCAACAGATGCCTCTCTGTGCAAAGTGTTCCAGAGTCAAAAATATATTTCAAGGCAGAGAACATTTTAGGCCATGGAGTGGTTTTCTCCCACCAATAAGCAGAGAGCTGTTATATAACAGGGAAAAAAACTCTTTTCAGCTCACACGCAGGGTGGGTTAAAGTGACCCGGTTTTTCCACTGCAGAACATTTAGGAGGCTTTAAAAAAAGTCAAATGACTACTTGGGAAAAAGGAAAGCATACAGCATATGTCTTACCGAGATAATTAATACTAAGCAGTCAGATTTAATGCAGATCTAAATATTATTCATCTTGTTAGTCTAAGACCCTACATTCAATTAATAAAAATCTGCTTATCTCAGACAGGATAATAGTGGACCTGCAAATGAAGAGTAATTTAACATCTTACACACTAATGTATAGACTAAAAGCACAGCTACAATGTCAATACTGACAGTTCATTCGGCTGCTTGTTGTGTAACAGGGCTGTCACCAGGGGTGGATGCACAGGGACAATTGTGTAAGGTTAAAAAGGTACTGCTGCTGTCTGATATCACTCCCCACCAGCCCTGCTCCACATACAGGCATCATGGTCTCAAATCAGGTACAGCAGACAGTGTCAGGGCGTACTATATCCAATGTTCAGGATATGGTGAAACTATGTGGTATCTTATAAATAAAGGTAATTATTATTAATTATAATAATAATAATAATGCAATACTACCTTTTGCAAGTATGGCACGTAGCTTACAGGCACAATGCTGTCAAGCTCGCTGTGGTAAAAATGAACGTATATGTGGCGTGAGTACAGGGTATTTCACTGTCATTCACATTCTAATACCACACAGACATCCCGGGAATTTCAGTGTTTTTCTACCTGGGTAGTTTGCTGGATCTCCGAAAGTTAATAACCCTGTTGAATCTAACCTAGAATTTCACAAAATACCTGGGTTAGCACTGTTCACACTGAACCCAGGTTGATCAAGCTCAGTGTTGTGGTTCAGGAGAAACAGTACCCATTATTACTCACATGGCAGTGTGTACATCATCACTGCACGCAACAATGTATACACTAATCACAACAACTTAACCTGCCCGGGGAATCCGTGCAGGCTCCGTTCAACTTCGATCAAGGTAAAAACCAGCTTTTGGCCCAGGTAATTAAGCCAGTGTTTCACTCTCGGTGTGAACGGCACTTGTCAACTACCCGGTCAGCTTTGGCAATTTGACTGAACTCTCCGTGTAGTTGAGCACATTGTGAACGGGGAATGAGGAATGTCAACACCCCTGGACTTAGCTGGACAACTCTTTAAAAGTAAACAAGCTATTTTTTACATCTACATTTGGGTCTTGATAGGGTGCAGTACACCATTACTGTACATCACTACATGCTTCCTCCAGTTTCCTCTCTCAACATACCCTTCAGAATGCAAACTCAATACACCTATGTGATCAGGTCAATATCACATACATATGTCTATATTTCTGTTCATGTTCATATATATATATATATATATATATATATATATATATATATATATATAATATAATACATTATAATTGGTGGCTCAGGTCACATGTTCTGGCAGCTAGGCCAAGCTGCAGAATCCTACAATTGCCCTTAAAGCTGTTCTGTCTATCAAACTGCTAGAACAAGTTACCTGCACCCCCAATAGAGTTTGCAGGGATCCCAATCTGCAATCAAATTAACAGAGTAAGCATACTGGCTGCCTAGCAGCCAAACTATGTTGCCTGAGCCACCAATGAGATTGCAGGGATCCTGAACTCTGGGACCCTGCAGTGCTAGACACAGAAGCGGCACATATGACATTAGGGGTCCCAGGGAATCGCTAAAGAAGTTCCTAATGTGCGATGATGGGTCCCTGTGCCTTGCACCTGCTGCACCAACAGTAGTTCCACCCTTGATAAATACACATGAATTAAAGGAACTCAGGGCAACAAATGACAAATTGCATACTGAGCGCATACTGTTCCTGTTACTTCTCTAGATTGATTCATATCACCCAAAGTCTTAATATTACAAAGTACAAGACAGACAAGCAGGAAAATTGGTAAATGATTCTGTATATACAACCTTCCCATAGGGGTTGGAATGGGATAGGGGGGAAGAGAACCATCCTTGTGAGGGCAGAGGGCTAACTCCTCTGTAATGCTGGCCAGCCTGTCACACTGAATCACACAGTGTGACAGACCCTGCAGCTCCTCTGCTAGATCATATAAAGTATGAGCTGAACCTGTCACTGCTCAGCCAGCGCTTTACAATAGCTAACAAATGCACTCCAGAGCGTGTCACACTATCTGTGCTTCAGTATGACAGACTGATCGACATGATCCTCTCAATTTTAAGTGGACAAAGTGTGGAGAAGTTACTGTAAGGTCCTACTCGTGGTCCCTTGAGTGTTGAGAGAAGTGTCCTCCCTTCACACACACACACACACACAGAAGGTAGTATCTGATGGCGGAACGGCATCAGAATTGCTACACCACTGTGCTTGGAGGGCCATTTGTAGCGGTAGCAGAGGCCTTTATCCGGTCCTATATGTGATATGTGACATTGTATTATAATATAATATATTTTATGTATCACCATAAAAACCCATGGAATTTGTCCTGTACTTAGACATGACCACCTGCAAATGCAAATGTTACACATATGATTTCTGTGAGCTTGTACATTCTCGCCTCTTACCTCCGGATCAACTGCTCACTGTTAGAAACAATTTAGCAGAAAAGTTTGATGGTATTATATTTGCAATTGTTTGTAACCAATGTTCCCAGAATTTACATCAATACTTCTGCTACAATGAATACAAAACTGTTCTGTTTTTAAAATAAGGAATGATGACAGTGCTAAAGGAATGATATAAATAGCTGTGTAAGCTAGAAACTCCACAGGGTTACAGATGCTCAGAATGTATTTGATAAGTATAGTCATGTTCCCACCAATCGTAGAAAAGATCACCTATTAAGGCCTCCACTTGATCATACAACTGTGAAGTGTTTCAGTACTATTATGTGTATCATATCCTTGAATTGTCAATTCTACCACTAGGTGTCACTTTGTGACTTCACAAAAAACGTTGTACTTCAAGAATGTCACTGACATAACGTCGGAAAAGTTAGATGAAACCACTAGATGGCGATATCATCTCAGTTTTACTTCTCCAACTTTTTCTCTAGATAAAATAATTTTACTGACTATTCCAAAAAGCCAACTATATTACACTGTATTCATTTGTGTAACTACCATGTGTGCAGGTGGTGTGGCTGCCATGGGCCTGGAGGAGAGGGAGGCTTTGTGTAACCACCAATCCGTGATTCTTCGGACAAACTTTTAATTGAGAGCAGCATCTAGAAGACCGGATCCAGACATTCATAAATTGCATTGTTTTCCGCTGCCTAGATGTAGGAAGCGTACACCTAGAATCCACATGCATACTACATGCACTCTATTCGTAGTGCACATGTGCGAATTCGTTCTATTCAGCGGGGCGGGAGGGGGATATGTGTGTACTTACAGTATATGCAAGCAGGGTGGGAGGAGGGATGCTAATAGTGTGGTAATTACTGACTTCATCCCTTACATACCCTCCAGTTTTTCATACCTTGCATTTAAGAAAAATCTTTAAGGTAGGGCTAACACGAGGGAACTGGTCCAGTGTTTGGGATTAAGGGCAAAACAGGTGCAAGTGTAGACCTGGGCAAAACCAAACATTCAACTTCTGTAAAAACAGCATTACATTTAAGAGTTGAAATTTCTTAGCTCAACTCTAATTTAGAGTACGCATAAAGCTATGCAGTTTGTGATATCTTTGTGCAAAAGCAAAGTGTTTTCACTGCATGCAACAGAATTAAAATTCATTTGCACCTTTCACATTGCAATATGGAAGGGTCGGAACTATCCTGTGAGGAGCGCCTCTCCTGAGTGAACATATAGAAAAGACTGGGCAACGGCAAAAACAAAATGATGACGTTACCGCAGTTAATCAGTCATTTTCCCCGGGAGACAAGGTGTTAGTTCTTGCGTCAACTGCAAAAAGTAAGATGTATGCTCAATATGCTTATGAGATCATAGAGGCGATGGGACTGGTCAACTACAAGGTTCGTAGAAGGAAGGAGGTACAAATCTACCATGTGAGCCTGTAAGAACCTTGGAAAAAAATGCCAATCAACCCTTTTTAGTAGCAAAAAGAGTTCCAGAATGCCAGGTACCCACTGAAGTCATACTTGGTCCTGAACAGACACACAAAGCTGTGAAAGTGAATGATATTTTCACTCCACCCAGGGTGGTGATTAAACAAAGCCGTACTGCATACCTAAGGCAAAATGGGCACTGGTAAAGCAAGAAATGGAAGAGATGCTTCACTTGAGGACGCAAAAAGCAAGTGGAATAATCCCATTGTCTTAGTACCTTCAGGTGCTGTAAGATTCTGTAATGACTTCCGCAAATGACTTTTTGCTTTGATTTGTACCCCATGCCCCCGTATTGATGAGCTGGTAGAATAAATAGCCAAAAGCCAGTATCTTACCACTCTTGACTTAACAAAGGGATACTGGCAGATTCCCCTAACAGAAACTGCTATGGAAAAAAAGCCTTCTCTACCCCGGAGGGCCTTTTTCAGTACAGAAAGTTGTCATTTGGTTTACATGGTCCCCCAGAAACCTTCAAGAGAGATATGAATAAGTTTCTGCAGCCAAAAATGGCTGTCATCAATCAACTTAGCGCATGGTTGCCAACTCTCCCAGAATATCAGGGAGACTCCCTGAAAAGTGGGTGATCTCCCTGACTCCCTGAAGTGCTGGATAATCTCCCTGATGCTCATTCAG
>JABWIB010000032.1:113265-137599 GCA_016617825.1 Platyplectrum ornatum | reverse complement strand
TTTAAAAAGTTTTAGAAGTAGCATTTATGGTTTTCATACAGGGGTTCTCAATGCGGTACATGAAACACTTTTTGGGTACAACTGGGCTGTGTTATATGGTATTACAGCATCCAGAAGTATTGATATTTTAAACATGGCCAATAGTAGATGTCTAAAAAAATATGTAAACGTTAACGGATTTATATGCTATTTAGCAGTTTATTGATTTCACACATAGCATAAAGGTAAAAACAATATATGCAGTGTTATCTTCGTTTAGATGTCGAAAATGTTTTGTGGCTCCCACGTTTTTTTTTCTAGTGAAAACAGGTCCAAATGGCTCTTTGAGTGATAAAGGTTGCCTACCCCTGGTGTAGTGCACCGGATGGATGTGTACTGTTCCAGGGTACTGTCTTAAGACTGCCTTAATGAAATCTTTAGAAAATGTGTCTGTAAGCAATTGTGTCACTGCATGGCCATATTAAGGCACATGATTATAAACATATATCTAGAGTGGAAATTTTCACCTGAGCAAATTGGGTGTATATGAAATATCACCTATCAGACTCATTGATTAATGTTTGTTTTTATGTGTAGAAGTAGTAAATAAGGTCACACTGTTATTATATCATTTGATTTAATATGCAGAATGGGAACAGTATGGAGCCTATGCATATGAACCTTATGACCCAACCACGACATCCAACCCAACACAAAACGAAGACAGCAACAACTATGACAGTGGAATAGGTAAGGAGAAGAGGAAATCTGGTGATCAGGAATGTTTTCTTTTACAATGATTATATAAGGGAGTCATTCCATTTGGTCACTCCGTTTTGCTATGTTCTCACCAGCCTTCACAAATCCTATAACCTGAGAATAATAATATACCTTACCATATCCAAATCCTCTATGGCTCATTAAGAACTAGACAACTTCTTTGTGTGAATATATTTCTAATCCCTATTCTGTTGGGGAGAAGTGGCTTTTGAAATAACACCACTTTAGTAAATCAACTTGGTTCATTGTTTATTTGACTGCACATACAGCTGTTTGTTTGAGACAAAAATATGTATAATTAAATCTTATAAAGGTAACTAAATTGGAATTATGGCATAAAATATATTCAAGGATCTCTACATATGGTTGACATATCAATATATGATATCTGCTTCTTACTGATCACACTCCAGTAATAAACATTCCTAAGAGGTGTATTCCAGAAAAGGCTATTCATGAATATCCATATTAATAATGTCTTAACTTTTCTATTTATGTTGTAAAGGGTCTAATATGAAATGGAATGAATGGCCTGATCCACAAGTCACAGCACATGAAATGGGCAAAGAATACTTGGTGAATGGCAATCACTCTGAAGATGCATCTGATTCCAGTCTCTTAAATAAAGAAAATGATTTGAGTAAGTTTCTGAGTACAGTAGGGTAATAACATGGATAGTTTCTAGACATTGACTTGTATTTGACACTGACACTGTATTTTCTGATCCACGTGATTGAAGTAAGTGTGGATCTAGTCTATTATGAACATACCCTCCTATGATACTAAGAGATAGCATCATACAAATGTTACCATATGAGCTGATACTCAAAATAATTGAAGCATAAATATTCATCTTGGCCTCTATGGTCCTTTACTAAAGTGGTACCCATATATGATCTATGTCCGAATAATGGACGTATGTCTTTGCACGTTATCCAAAGTCTGGCGAGTGACTCATTTTTTCTGGTACTATTCAAAACAGTGTTTATTAAGAACATATTAGACTAATTACACCTTTTCTTCATTTGTAGTGCGCCAGAATCTCCCTGCAATTACATCCTCTCTTATTACCCTAAATCATTCCATCCAAACAATAGACATCTCAGACATTTGCCAAGAGCTTGAAAATGTGACACTGGAGAAGCAGGAAGAGAAAAGTTGAATATCTACAGTATTCTATCAATAACAGATTTTTTGGTTGATTAAACCTTGAATTTCACAGACTGATCATCTACACTGCCTCAGGGAGAACTGTGACTGCACAAAGCAGTCGGTAAATATACAGCTATCAGTTGGTGCAAGGATTCTGTAACCATGTCCAGATATAGAAATTAACTGGCCATAGAACATTCAATCTTTATTAGCCTTTATATGAATTTTCTTTTACATACTGCGGTGTATGAAGATACCAGATAACCTTAAGGGTGGTGTCAAGTGTTTAATAAAGACCATACCTAGTAATTGATTGGATGAAAACCTTATGCAAACCTTATAAATATAAACATACACTTTCATCGCCATATCAAAAAATGGGATGTCTTATGGGATGTGCATAAGACACAGAAGAAAAATGATAACAACCCTAAAAGAAACATGGCTAGCCCCCTCAAGTAAATGGTCACCCTTGGTCACCCTTAGTAGGATATTTAATATCACCATCTGAAAGCGTATGCTGAAAGCATCCATCCATCTGTTTCTCTGTGTTAGTAGGGATGATGTCTTAATCTCCCGCACTTGCAGCTTTACAATTTAGCACCACAACTGGTACTGGTATTGGGCTTGGTGGGGGAGAGGATTGATACCACTTTGGCCTACTTTCTGGACAGTTGGGGTGATCCTGACTGGTCTCCTCCTCAAAATGTATAAGGTCGAGCTCCACTACTGCAGCAGACTCATTTGGCCTGGCATCCTGCTCGTAGTGGATCCTACTACTTCATTGTGGGACTTCAGGAACTGAACAGTTTACAAGGGCATAGGATTTGGGGCCCCTTTGGGATTACCTCTCTATACAACGACTCTTAAATCATTTGGTCAGTTACAGGATGACTCGTTCCCTCCTCTTATTTCTTTCGCTATCTTGAATGTTTATTCCTCTCTGCGCACTGCTACCTCAAGCTCCCGGACGGTGCAGAAGATGGGAGCAAGATTTAGGTGCTCTGGATGATGGTTGGTGTGATCTTTTGTTGTCTTCCAGACAGACTACCTCTTCCCTGTGCTTCCAGCAAATTCATTTCTATATTCTACCCAGTGTATTTGACCACACTCCGGTTGGTATGGGAGGGTCGTCATCTTAAATGTGGGGACCCCACAGGGTTGTTCTGGCACCTTCTCTGCGACTGCCCTTCTGTGTCTAGATTCTGGATGAGTGGTGAAAACCTCTGTTGATACTCTCCTCATTTCCCCCTTCCTGGATTTGAAGATTTGTTTATTTGTTCTTTACCTGGTGGATGGTTTTGATAGAAACACATACGCGTATTTGTACTCCCTGCTTTGTGAGCTCTAGTGATTATCGCTAGGAAATGGTTAGCTGCCGATTCTCCATTGCTGAAAGACTTGATTTGCTCTGGTCAAACCTTACCTCATGAACATGTGTATGCCCGGCGACCTGTCTGTGGGGAAGTCAGGCTGTGGAAGGGATTTTGCATCCTGTCCTTGGTGCACATCAAATGGAATATATTTATATATAAATGTTTATATTTTTGTCCTCTTTGGTTGATCATCTGTATCTGCAAGTTATGGAAGCCAGGACCATGCTAGTAATGATCCTGCAACTCAGGGAAATGCAATCAGAGAGCTAGTGCCTAGGAGGAAATAACAAAGGAAATAACAAAGGACCAGACTCAGACTTCACTCCATACTATTGAGTGGCCAAAACCATGTGGAATTGTAGTGGAGATAATGTTTTTTCCCACTTGTAAGTCATAAGTCAACAGTACGTAAAGCACTTGTCCCTATATATCTATCCCCAGTCACCTTTAGAATGTAAGCTTGCGGGCAGGATACTGTGTGCTGCCTAATAAATAAGCGATAATAATAAGTTTGTGTACCAATCTGTGTGTCTTGTCTTTACCCTCTTCACCTTAGTACTGTAGGATCTTTGTGGGGTAATGTTCTGTGCCTAAATTTACTAAACGGAGATTAAAAAGTGAATATTGCTATGGACAACTTTTCAATCTCCCTGCATTTAGTTATAAGAAAAAAAAAAATAATTTAATACCCTGTTCACACAGAGGGCCATTACCCTGGTAATTCAGACTTCCCGGGTTGACTGAACTACCCAGGTAGTGTGCTCGGCGCTAAAATTACTACTAACTACCCTGGTTCAGTGTGAACGGTGTTGACCAGGGTAGTTAGTGAATTACCAGGGTAATTCAGCGCTGTGAACAGAGTTAATTACCAGGGTAATCAGATCCACACTAACAACCCTGCTCATTAAAACCAGATTTACCAGGGTAGTCTATGTGAATGGGGGTAACAGAGGGAGCTCATGATATGATCCCTTTGAAACATTTTTTATTGTCATCCAACCCTGGCCCACAGTGAATGCTAATACTACTTGAGAGACATTGTTTAGCATCAAATATAGTAGATGGGCTTCGTCCTAGCCTATCACAAAACACATGTAGCCTATTCCTTAAAATTGGTATTTTGTGACACTGATTCTTGGGATCATTATGGGTAAGGTGGGGGTTTGTCTGCAGGGATGCTAGTACTTTGATATTCTGTATAAACTGGTAAATGTTATCCAGATACATGTAAAAACACATCAATTGCATCATATTCTTGCTCTTTATTTTTCAGATTGCAATTAACAGAATATACATCCTACTCCAGCATTTACCAAAAGGCCAGAATAAAAACACCAGAAATACTTCATGAAGTCAGCCAGACATAAAAACACATGTAGTTAAGGATAGAAAGGAGGAGGAGATCACAAGGCCCTAATACCAGGTATGCGGAAACACAAATCATGCAAGTGTTCGTGTCTGGTGTCTTACACACACATTTAAAAAGAAAAGGAAATAAATAAAAAGTGAAACAGTGCTTTAGTTCAAAACGTGTATTATCAAGGAATTCCATGCAAGAATGCAAAATTTATATATTATATTAGGTATTAAAATATTTACCATTTTGTACATTGTTGTGAAATTTAGCACCATCAGAAAAGAAAAGCATGTGTTGATAACCAGTGCTTTTTGTTGAGGTCCATAAAAGTGCATTACTTACTGTTGCATTTTTATTTTAAAGACGTAAACAAAAAAAAATATATATATATATATATATATAAAAAATAATTACAAATATATTTAACCCCATTCCCCACCAGGGGGCTGGAAATGTCACAGTAAAAATGTGTTTTTGCAACTGGCAATCAAAGTAAATAGACCATTTTATTCAGATGGGCCTAGTCAGAGCATGACAAAACAGCCAAACACACAGACATTTAAAATATAAAAGCCCTTCATTGAAGAATCTTCGTCCCATCAAGTTACTCTCATTCCCCTATAGCGTGAAGGTCAGAGAGTACCTAGAATTCTCCTCTGGAGTGAAGGGTTACAGGACAAAGTTTTGCTAAGTGCTTAGTGTCTCAGCAGTATTGCAGAGGATTCTGAGATGCTTCGAGATTTGAAGCCACTGTCGGGGAACTCACTTTGACTCATGTCTATAACATCCAGCATGTACTTCTCACATTTAACACAAATGTCCATGCGAGTCCAGTTGTGCATTATCCTCTTGTGAAAGGAAACTTCTGCTACATCCATTGGCTCAAACACCAGTGGAACACTAAAGACAAAGAAAAAAATGTCTAGTTAGTCTGTTACTTTAGTAGAAATGGGAGTATTCTTTAAAATGTGTTTGTGGTGGGGGGTAAAAAAAATCCACACTGGTCCCACTCACTGCTTTGCAATGACAGACATTTTCATGCCAGGGGGATCAGTAGTAGTGCTTAGTCTTAGTAAGCGGTTTAGGAAGGAGTCTAGATTACCCAAACAAGTACTAAGCAAACCATTGTTTTTGCAGCATCATATTTCAATTACAATAACAATGAAATAAATACAAGGTTACAGACTCCCTACCTGGAGGAGCCAAAAGCTGGCAGCATGGGGTTGAAGTAGAGGGCGTAATTTATGCTACATTTACTATGGATGGGCAGGGCTGATGTCATCAAGGACTGCCCATTCATAGAAAAGATTGGGGCCGGAGGCAGTGATTTAATGTAAATCTCCATTTCCACCCAGGTCTCTGGAGAATTGTCTAAAAGTTAGGAGAATCCTGGAAATTCTGTAGTCTACAACCCTGAATAAATAGCAGGTGCAGGTAATGTGGATTTCAAAGATGACCCTTACCTAGAGTAATCCCAGTGCAAGACTTCCATTTGGAACATTCTGTTCTTCTGTGCCTGGCACACTGGATCACTCTCTCGAGATAGTACTAGTGCTTTGAAGAAGCTAACTGGGAGATGCATGCATTGCTTGAAGGGCATCAACATCTGCAGAGTAAACAGTTCGTTTAATAGGAACTTCAAAGAAAGCTAGAGTGGGTAATGGGATTGGGACATAATGGGGATTGAGCTACTTAATGGCATACAGAAAAAAAAAGTGTTCATTTATGTCTAGATAAACCTACTTAAACTCATACTAGAACTTCTTTGCTGCTTTTGGTTTAC
Organism: Platyplectrum ornatum; assembly: GCA_016617825.1. Taxonomy (NCBI): domain Eukaryota; kingdom Metazoa; phylum Chordata; class Amphibia; order Anura; family Limnodynastidae; genus Platyplectrum; species Platyplectrum ornatum. The sequence continues at coordinate 131,172 of JABWIB010000032.1, read as the reverse complement.
AATAAATTCCAATAACTAAGGTAATAACTATTAATTGAACATCCCTACTTTTATTAAGTCAGTCATGTATAGATAGGTTGAACACATGTAGCAATTGAAAGCCAGATATAAATTTGATATAAAGACTAGAATAATTGAAGCTGTCCTTTAAATACTTATGAATTTGAGTCAATACATTATTCATGCAGGTATTTTCATTAGAAGCACAGTAGCACCACCTGGTGGCAGACAAAGGACATAGCTGGTTTAATGTAACTTCTATGGAATGAGGCAGCCTTTTAAGGTGGAGATCACTTGATTGTAGGAGTCTGGATCTGGACCCACCACACAAAGTGGGAGCTCTATAAACATGCTACAAGAGCCTGCATTTTACACAACATAAGATAGCAAAACCCAGTCCAATTTTTTAAAATGTTAACCCAGAATGCTTACCAGTTTATCCCAATAAGATGACAAACTGGTATGCAATATCGTTTTTGTCCAAGTATAAGGGGGCTTAGACCGAGTCAGGGCGGGACTTATTTGTCCCATTTTTATCCCCTAAAATGTTGGGAGGCATGCATTAACATTTGTCAATAGCTCTTACCTCAATATGGCAATTTGGGCAGATAGTCCTGCAAGAAAGAGTTAAATGGTTTATATATACATAAACACACAAAAACCCAGTTTATTAATTCAATAGTGATAGCATAGGATGCATCCAATATGATATCTATTTGGTTCCAGTTTCCATAGGTTCAACTGCATAATTTAGCTTAAACAAAAATCACAGTAAGAATGAAATGTTTCACTCATTGATGTTTGTCAGCACCATTGGGCAAACAGAGTTGCTTTAGTAGCATCTTCACATAGCAGAAACGATCAGAGAAACAGATCAGCAGACTGGAACTACAAAGTGGCAGTAACTGCACACAGTAATGAATAACCAATGTTAAAATGTATGCACAAAGATTACAATGTCCAATAAATGCTGGTGTTAAAAATGTTCTACTAATATTTACACAAAATAATGCTCAGTTATTAGGAAAGTTTTTACCGGTCACATAGTTTACAGGAGTATGGCCAGCAGAAGAACAGCCTTTTCCTGTAACAGCTAGAGCAAGCCTAAAAAGAAAGCATTGCATATTAGTAGCTTCTCCTTAAAGCCATGTCCCTCATTGCCCGGTTCCTTTATTACCTTGTACCCAGGGAAGTCACCACTTGACGCAAAGACCAGTGTCTCTGTTTTAATCATTGCTCGCCGGACAGGAACCAGCTCTGAGATTGTTGGGGATACACGAATTCTTGGAGTTCGCCAACTCTGAGATAAAACAGATTATCAGTAGGGTTAAAATATAAAAAAAGATTTAATGAGGTTTGTTAAAATTGGTAAAATTATTAAAAGGACAGGATCCCGACTCATCCTGAAAGAATTTGAATCTGAAGAACTGCAGTATACAGATTGTGCTTATCCTGGAGAAGGGGAAGACTGCAGCAGGAGACCACTGTGTATATGGCAATCTGCATGTTGACCCCTACCTTCCTTACAATGAGGGCAGTATAGACAGCTGCCTGGTACGCAAGGACTGAACCGTTTCCATGTTTCTTCCTCTCACTGCATACTTCCGCACAACCCCACAAATTGATAATGGCATCTCTAATGAAGTCTGCACAGCTAGCCTTTAATGTGCACATACATTTTTCAGTTTTCTGCATCTGGCATGTGTTAAAGGACATGCTTTAGAAACTTTGGATCTAGCCATAATCCTTGTAAGAATAGATCTCGCTGTTTAATATCAGTGGATCCAATTAAGGTCAACACTCCCCTCATTTTTGTAAATAAAAATACAAAAAGTGCCAGATCCACCTTTGCGTGTTGCTTGACCCCAGTAACATCTGTCCATGAGTATTCAGAAGGTACCATAGGCAGGTCAGGATTCCATTATATAACTTAATATGCCTGAAGACAGTGACCTATGTGTGGCAAATGTTTAAAGCTGTCCGTTGTGGTTTTCCTTTACATTCATATTTAACCAAATGAACACTCACCTTTCTATTGCTTCCTTGAATGGACCCTTCACATGAACATGACCGTTTATGACCCGACAACTTCTCTTGGTTCAAAATACTGGTCACCCTTAGGTCCACTTGAGAAGACGTGAGCACTGGGTAAAAGGAAAGCTCTAACAAAAGAAAATTTTAATTACGCTTCAATTTTTGCAATTCCTTTTGCCAATCTACTTAAATCTAGATTTCCATAATCTATTATTTAAGCCCAACGAGGATGTAGGCAACACGTACAGTAGGTTATTAGCTGAAACTTGCTCCTTTTTATACGGTCCTCCATGAGCCACAGTGAAAAATGGAGCAATCGTTTCCTTACACAAACTGCGTAATACTCAATACTAATACACAGTATTACACACATGGGCCAATTTCACACGGAATAGTTTTAGGTGGAAAGCTAAATTACCAGTGCTGCTTGAAGTCAGGGAAGTCAGGTCGGAAAATTTGTTTTCAGATAAGGATTCATAGCGAAATTCAGAATGCCAACTATTTCTCCCCTGTAAAAGAACACACTGAAGTAACTCTTATGTTGCAGACACTTTACACAACGTCATGATTAACTGCTTGTAGGCTCAGTGATAATGTATTCATCCTACAAACTAGTAGCCTCCAAAATTCTCATGTCTGAACACAATGAAATACCTACCTCTATTGCATTGTCCAGTAGATCAGCAGCAGGTAAGTGTCCCCATCTGCTTTTTAACCTGCAACTGTATATCGAGTAGTCATGATGAGTAGAACACAAGTTGTTTGAAATTTTAAATTCTTCATCTGGCAAAAGAGTAAAACCAACAAGCTCAGCTACTATCCATCTTCAGTCTACCCAAGATATTAATTCCATAAGACTTCTCCAATTAACGCAGACAGACTCCCAGGGTTCACCTGCCTCCCAGTGGTGGGATTCAGCAGGTTCTCACCGGATCTATAGAACCTCTTCCTTATGTTGGTATTTGTTCTCGTAACCGGTTGTTAATGACTTAGTTATGCTGCGCAAACGTTGTGCATCTCTGCCCAGCATCCAGATAATAACCGGGACTGGTTGNCAGAACATAAGTGTAAGTAGGAAACATTGTCAGCATAATTACATATAGCAAATCATCTTTATAGACTATGTTTTTCAGATCTCAGTAGTCTAGATATACTTCAATAATTATTAGGGTTAATGGACAAACTGGTAAATAAAAATTCAATTTTGTCCCAATCGCAGATGGTAATAGGCGGGTCTTGGGTAAGTCAGGGTGGAGCCATTGGGCATAGAACCGCTTGTTAATTTATTTGAATCCCACCACTGCTGCCACCTGTACCATAAAGACCCCACCCAGCATGTACCAGGATGAAGCACAAACTACACCTTGTATTAAACTTCTTTTTACATCCATCGTTGCTTTGAGGGTTTTGGAAGTCTTAATTTCAGACATGAGCTGCTGATGTAAACTGGGCTCTTCTTGGGAGCGTTCTTTCAGCTTTCTCTCAGATGCCTGAATGAAGAAAGACAAATACATTTGGGTATTGAAAGCAAAGACTAACACAGAAAACGGAGTAGAACTAAAGCTTTTTTTTTACTCAAGGCAAGAAATTTTCTGTATCATTTGACTGGTCCTTGAAAACGTTAAATTTAGGGGCAGATTCAATTCTGCACGAGGTTCTCCGCGAGAAAAAATAAACAAATGTTTAGTCCTTATGGGCTGTACACTTTGCACACAATTCATCTTCTTGATAGCAGTAGACTCACCTCTACAATCTAAATATGGTAAGCAGAATAACTGAACATTAGTTATAGGACAAGGATCACATCAATTTATTAAAAAATTAAATGACAGAGGAACAATCACCAGTAAAAAAAAATAAATAAAAAACTATGAATTACCGGTTTAAGTGTATGTGAACGAATCAGGTCCAAAATAACATTCTCTTCACTTTTGTTTGACTTATTCTGGTCACATTCCTTGAATAAAAGTACAGACACCATCAGGATTCCTGATCAGACAATTTCTCTCTTCTCTCTTGCAGGGCCGGCAACAGTAATCTTGGGGCCCCGGTACCCCCAGATTTTTTAGGGCCACCTTCAATAGTGATAACACTAGTAACAGGGTTTCCTAAAGCTTGGGGCCCGTCACAGCTGTCCCCCCCTGTCACCGGCCCTGCTAATCAAACAGGTTGTAGCATTTCCACCAGACAAGAAATAGTTTTATTTTAAAAGACCCATTTAGGAGTTTGCCGATTTTCTAGCAAAAACAGAGTATATTCTAGAACTTACCAAATCACTGTTTCTTCCATGACTAGTAAAAAGCATGGAAGATCAGTGCACAGACCTTACCCAAAAGGGAGGAAAGAATACAGAACCGTGACCTCACTGGATATAATGTAGTATACTTGCTGTGCTGTATTTAAATAAAAATTCCTATATGTTTTTAATCTTATTTATTCATCTTTATGGCTGCCTGTAATTAGTACTCTTGCACGCACATCCTGTATGTTTTGTTTGGAACGGTGATAGAAATAGGGAAGTTTAGAGAAAACACAATCTGCAAACAAAACTGGGCAAAGATCTTGGAAGTTGTAGACGTCAATGGGTTCCTCCATATTTCCTTAGTCTAGCAATAAGCAATGAGATTTATGACAGTTCTATTACCCCATCTAATGCCTCCATCAACACAACACTCATACTTGTTTTACATTTCTGTACATAGCAGTCAAACTGATTTTATATGCCAGTAATATCCATACTTGCCTTCACTGGACGCAATGTGTATCTCTGGGAACGGATGTCACTCATCAGCTGCTCATAAGGAGTAAGCGAGTACTCCACAGGCAGTGCATTATAGTGTCTCTCCTTGGCACTGCGGAGCTTAATTCCAAGAAGTAGCTCATTCATTACGTTCCTCCACACAGTGGTCTACAACAAAATATACAATAGCTAATGCTTATTCAGACGGAATCATTCAATTTTAGTTTAGTTAAGTAAACATGAATGAAAGTCCAAAGAAGAATTATAGAAAAATGGGGAAGGAGCAAAAATATTTTTACCAAGTTCTCGTCAATAATGATGGAGTACATCTTTAAGTCTTCTTTAGGACTTGAACTCTTTAAAGCCTACAAAGGAAACAAATCTTCAGGCAATTTACAGTATCCAAGATAAAGGTATGGTAAAGGTAAAGATAAAAAAAGAAAAAAGTAAAGTTCGACCCTACATTAACTTTTTTAATCTGTCACCATTTAAAATAGCAATCAAAATTATGGCTTGTCTGAAACCCTGTATATGGTAAAACTTTTACTACTTAGCCCTTCCCACAACCTGATCCAGTGTCAAATGGTTTTGTATTCTGCATGTGGTGCGCAGAATGGAACAGGCACAAATTGTTAAAAAGTCTAATTCTGGTCCAGAGGTATTCTATATCATGTTATGGAGTACTATCACAAATAAAGGGGTATTATAAAATGTAAGCTTACCCTACTAGATTGAAATATATTGATTTGGCATGTGGATGGGAATCCATGAAAAAGGTATTTAACTTAAGACTGGAAAGTCAATTGTCTGAACTATCTTTAAAATGCCAACAATGCACACAAAAAAAGAACCTTTCAATATACATGCAATGTGCAGGCTTCTATTCACAATTCACCTGTACTTGTCGCAGGGTATATCTCTTGTAGCGGATGTCATCAATAAGGCGCTCATATGGAGTCAGCGCATACTCAACAGGCAGTTGGTTATAGGAACGTTCCTTGGTGCTACGGAGGCTAATCCCAAGACGAAACTCCTTCATTACACTGGTCCACAGAGAGCTCTAATAATAGTGTTACAGTTAGTACCCGCAATCTGACAAGAGCAAAAACCATTGCTGATTCTTTACTCACCCAGCTCTTACACATGAGGAGGGAGTCATTTTCAAAATCATCAGTTAGGTCTATTTTCTCTAAACTCTGCAACAAGATAAAGGGAGAAGCCTTTACTGCTAACCTAGACCACCTAAATGATCAAGACCCATATACGATGTCAGCATGCTATTCCATCCGAGAATCTAGTTTTCAAAAATAAAAAAATAAATCAGACTAGATAGTTTGCACAACCCCTCTCCGCTCTACGATCCATTTTCTATTTTAATTTATTGTTAGACAAACCAAGGTTCTGAAAGTTTTTTTGTTAGTGTTTTTAATGCTGGCTCTTTTGAATTGCTTAACAGAAAAAAAAAAAAAAAAAAAAAAAAAAAAAAAAAAAAAAGATTGTATTGGGCATGATTCAGAATGAAATCTATAACATCTATAACATAATAAATGTAGCATAGACCCAAGTACGCACAGTTGACAGCAAAACATTTGCACCAACAACAATGTCTTAATATCATTTTTTTCCTTTAATCATAAGGCTTTTCTGCCATGAACACTGGCTTGAACAAATATCTGAAGGAGAACGGTAGTTCACCTCCCGCAATGTGTTACCAAGTCATAATAGGTGAGCAGGAGAGGCTGGCATGTGCTTATTATTTGGGTTTTACATACCACCCAACAACTTGGTGGCTGTAAGGGGGACATACAAGTCCCATCCCATACAGCCCAGATTCTGCTGAAGACCTGCCCTCTTTGTGCCTCCATTTTTTTTGTTCTATAAAAGGAATACCGGGACAAGCGAGACAAACTGGTAGGCAGGTGGGACAATTGCCCAAAAGTTCAGCTGAAATCAGGACAGTTGGGATTCATGCTTTCTTGCAAAAGTTAATTTTCTCCAAAATGATCTTTTGGTCCTTCTCAGTTTCTCAGTAATCGCAAGGCTGAAAAAAAATTCTGACAGCAGATCTTCCTTAATTAGGACAAAAATCTAAACAACATTTCAACCGATTTGGGGACACTGGGCCAAAACAGTATAATACACAAAGCAATTCTTTTCACAGAGGAACAGTAATTAAAAGAAATCTCCAAAATATAATATTATATATGTAATTATATAAAAGTCCAGGGGGGTATATTTACTAAGCAGTGAGATTGAAAAGTGTGGATGTTGCCCATAGCAACCAATCAGATTCAAGCTCTCATTTTAATTTTACACTCTGGAGAATGTGAACTCAAATCTGATTGGTTGCCATGGGCAACATCCCCACTTTTCAATCTCACTACAATCTCGCCGCTTAGTAAATATACCCCCAGATGTGATACCTCCTAACAGTTATGCAACCAATCTAGTTATAGGAGTAATTTAAGAACATAGAAAATAAAAAAATGTAATTCTTATGCATAAAAGTGGAAATAGGGAAGGTTATAAGACAGTAACCTGTAGCGGTCAATGAGACATAATTGATGGAAACCCTTTTAACAGAACCAGTTGTACAATATAGTAAACCTGTTAAGTTACAGATTGCCAAGCAGCACAGATTCACTGAAAGATAAAGAGGGCCTAGGATGAGCCACGTAACAATGGTCTGTCATTACTTTGTATGCTTATTTGATTACATTTGTTATTGATTTTTAATTCTCATTACATAACTACCATTTGTACTACACATGCATACATAACATGTACTTAAGTCATATTTGCATCGTTGTCTAGCAAAGCAGTTATATTCTTTGTTGGGATGCACCTAAGTCTATAATAAGGTACTTGGGAGTATCCAGTACTAAAAGGTTTGAATGGTTAGGAAAAGAATTTACAAGTTTAGAACAAACTTAATGTATGCTGCTTCATGATGGGGAAGTGGCGTATAATTATTCTATTGTATGGTAAGTATGTGTCATTCATTTTAGTTACATTAGTTTTTTGTTTCTCAGATACAGAAATCTTCGGGGGGTTTAAACAAGTAATAGTAAAAAAAAAANTTCTGTCTCACTCATAGTGCTGTTCTTGTTCACTCATTCTAACACTATTTGAAACTGAATAAAAGGTGGTACCTGAAATGAAACACATGGTAATTACATGTTGGAGGGAAGTGACAATGGCAAAACAGCATTCAGCATATAACACATTTACTATAATCATAAAGTAGGTTTAAATTAATATGTAGTAAACAAAATCTGCCTTGTACCTGCTTAGAGAGTTCAATGGTTTTCAAGAGGTTGCAAATATCCTTGTATTGTGCAAACTGAATGCAACAAACTGTCCTATAGTGAGTAGACGCTTCAGAAGGAACAAACATTCTTTCAACGCACTCCTATAAATAAAACAAAGTGTCATAAATATACAAAATAGAACATGCAGGTTATCATCAAGAAGGGACAAAGGAACCATAAAACAAGAAATAAATCAATAAATGTTGCAAAGTGTAATATCACAGACTGGTGAAGATCAATGTTCTTACACACCACCCTTAAGACCCCCATTGAGGTGGGCACGTTTGGTTAGCTCCCTCATTTTAAGGAACTGTACTCTAGATTTACTAAACTGAGATAGTGGAGATGTTTCGGACAACAACCCATGAGATACTAGCCCACTCTTTCCTGTTACATATACGAGAAGGTCAGCTGTGAACCCAATTGGTTGCTATGGACAATATCTTCCTTTTTCGGCAGTGAAGTAAATCTAGTGGACATTAATTTGTCTTGTAAGAACATTAATTTTCACAGTTCTGTGTCTTGATAAAATCTTGCAACATTTATTGCTTTCTAATCACTATGCACTATACTAAGGTTCTTTGTCATCTAAAAGACTTTATGTATTAGTAATGTGGATATAGGTTTGCTGTGATTAACACTTCTCTGACCATTTGTCATTTAATGGTTTAGTCGTCCTGTCATTGTATTCAAAATGGACCAAGACCCAGACTTCTGTACACATGGAGGTCTGAAGTTACATTCTGGAGTTAGCTCCCCTGTCACTCTTTCTCCCATATGGATGGAGTTCTGGACATATACATTGAATTGTAGCATGGATTATACCACCTGGCGCCTGCCTGCTTGCTGCTGCTATAGTTTTGGAAGTCACCTAAACTACGGAAGCCTGGATCAGGTTCAATATCTTAAAACCTATAGCATACTTTCTATCCCACAATAAGTCTTAAGGGATCATACCTTGATGACATCATTTAGCAGGAATATATTCCAATTGCCATTGGCAGAATCACTGTTGTCAGCGTTTAGTTCCAGCATGCAAAGCAGCAGGTTGTCCAGAGAGTCGCTTAGCACGCGTTCTATTTCACTGCTGAGGCCCCAATCCAGAGCAGCGTACACTGCCCTACCCAGTCTCTCTGTAACCTGCAGGAAGAACACAGGCAACATTACCGGACAGTCACCAAATCTTCTGGGCTGAGTGCGTTTAATGTAAATCACTGCCTCAGCCCCAAACGGTACTATGAATGGGCAGGGTTCGATGTCAAACCATCCATTCATAGCAAGTGTAGGGGGTTTACTTTTATCATGCCCTCCACCCCCCATGCTGCTGACACTTGGTTTCTACCAGGAGGGAGAAACTAAAAGTCAGCAACCCTGTCCTACAATTAACAGCAGCACCCTCGTCGCACGGAAGTGGCGCATTCAGTTTCCCATTAACAAATCGCAAATTGGAGATAGCATTGGAATAGAATATAAGGAAACCCGATGGAGTAACATAGACATCATCCAGACATTTACATTGTACTATCTGTACATTGCAATTACTACTCTACAGACTGTGGTATATTTCTGCTGATTTCAACAAATAGAATCTCATAAAATGAGTGCAATTAGTTTTTCATGATATTCAAGTTTTTGATTTACAATATTGTTGACTACTCCTTGTAATGTGTTAATAACAGTGCAATAAGTCTAACATTGTAAACAAAGTATATAGTATTACACATAATATTCTTTAAATGTTGGTGATGGAAAAAGGACTTTTATTCTTATTTATATTGTGAAAAACCTTGATTGCTCATATTATATACACTAATGTGGAAGCGAAAATGTAAATTAACGCTTTTAGTCCAACCTGCGTCACACATTTGTGGTTGTTGTAATAAATATTGGCTGCAACAACATACTTAACCACAAGGTGGCACTATGCAGAAATATGAATAGACTAATTCCAGCAAAAAACGTGTCAGTACACTGAAGTTTTATATGATCAATTGGACATTGTAAAACTAAAATGAAAGTAACACGAAGCAATGCAGTTTGTTGATTCTGCAGCATCATTTGACATTCAACATCACATCTCAAATCTGACACTTCCTGCAATTATAAAATACATGAACACTAAACCATTTTACAAGGACAAATTAAACAGAAAACTGTACATCTAGTATAGGGGTGCTCAACCTGCAACACCCCAGATGCGTGAAACTACAAATCCCAGCTAATGCCACAAATATTAGTATTCCAGACTGCTGGTAAAGCATGATGGGACTTGTAGTTTGAAGTGTCACAGGTTGGCCATCCCTGATCTAGTATATCAAACATGCTGAAAACAAATGCTCACAATATAGGTTACCTTTTTCTCCGAAAGATTTGAGTGTTGGTCAACTGGAATACAAATCATAGAGAGTTAAGAAAATAGTTGATTAGCATAGATTTTATAAAAAATATATACGTATAATATATAGACAAAAAAAACTTCAGAAATGTTTTTTCTTTACTTATAAGCCCGATTAAACTGGGAAACTTGTGGTCGGTCTTATCACCAGGATGCATTGAGAAGTACTGAAATAATCAGATGGACAGTATTACAATATTTCAGAAAATTGTGCCTTCAGTTATTTTTTGCTTACATTTGGGTTGGGAATAACAGATAACCCTAGCTGCTAATTTATTGATTGATCCTGAAGCCAGGGCTACCAAGAGAAATTCCTGGCCCCACAACTTCTGGGGACCCTCATATATAATAAGCAAATTTTTTTCATTGCTGTTTGCGTTTTCACACCATTGGTGGCATAGCTGTGTTCACTAGACAACAAATATATAGTTCGACAATCAAATATACTGTCACTCCTAATTTCCAATACTGCTCTTGTTGCTGCTTACAGTCAATCCGAATACAACACCATGCTCGAGAAGGTACTCTCCAGACTCGGGCAGTACATAAATGCAAAAAACAAAAGCACTTTTCCTAAGGGCAACAAGTAGTGCCATCATGTTACACCCCTGTGTAAATTTAACTCCGGGACAGAGTATAAATCATCAACTTTGCTATAATTTTATTTCAATTTATAGCTTATACAAGAAAGATGGCTGCAATCTCATGAAATCACCCAAGATTTTTCCCAGGTTGACATAATTTCCACTGAATTATTATTGAGTATTGTAACTTACTATGTTTTAAAAAGAGAAACCCCCATTTCCACTGCATTGACCTGGGAAAAATGCTAGTAAAACCCTGCATTGGTCACAGGAAAAAACCTGGGTCACTTGACCGGGTTTTTTTTTTCTTGGGACCCATTTCCACTGTGTTTTTGGCCAGTGAAAAAGGGGTATAACATAAAACAACCGCATAAGAAATAATGGAACTTCTTTTTGACATCGAAAGATTCAATAGAATGCATAACCATTATGAAGGAGGCTCCCTCTAGTGGACAATACACACAAGAACATGTATTTAGAGCGATGGAATTGAAACACTGTAAAAACGCCATTCCTGAATGTTACTTATAAACACAATGCTCTTTTGTATATATAAAAAAAATATTACTTATCCAGTTTTATAAATGTATTCAGAATTTATTCAATCAAGTAAATTAATTACTATCAGTTGTTTTTAAATTATAAGACTAGTACTTAGACAAAAAAAATAACTTAAATAAGTAAAAAGCTATTTCATGCTAATCATTGCTGTATTAATACAGATATAAAACCTAAACACCAGAAGTCACACTTACCAGTAGGGGGTACAAAGGAAACACTTCCATCCTGGTGCACATAGATGTGGTCTACACCCCTCAGTGGAGGAAGGTTGCCAGCCCCCAACATCATCTGCTTCATTTTGCAGCTACATTGGTAGCACAGCGCCCAGGCCTGTTCCTCTGTGATGGGTTGTCCAGAGCACTCTAAAATATCTTTTAGCGTCACTTTACTGTGAAGCTCAGAGGGGCCCCACTCATTCATATTCCACACTAAAGCTCACTCTTACCCTATGATTGTCAATATACACTACAACCTGCTTAGTACTCATCACCATTTGGTTTTCACCAAGATCCACCTAATCCCTTTCTGCTTCTTATAGAGACCAGGAGAAAGCATTTCTCCAATTAGGACACACAAAATTAACCCTTTACAGGTGCAGCGTTTTGCCCACGTATTGCACTGCATTGTACTGGCTTGCATTTCCCATTTGTTTTCCAATGTAAGCCTGTGAAATGACATAGTAAAATACATCATTATAACAAGTTAGTGCCACATGCACGTCAAATCTGGGAAAAGCAGAAATAAGCTATTTTCACATTACGAAAAGTGTGCAAATGACAGCTAGGTAAATATTTACCCACTGTGCACTGAGTGAAAGCCTCACAGTGAAAATATTAAAAGGATGCTGAAGTTGGCTTCTCATTCACGTTATTCATTCTTCAGGTTATTATTCAGTTATTCATGTTATTTTTAAACAAATAAATCTAATATTTGTGAAATACTAAGCTGACATTATATGAACCTGAAGGATTATGTATTTTCATGTAGTCAGCAAGATTTTGGGCCCAAGTGTTAAATTTGTGATCCAAGGCTATTTAGCACCTGTACCCGCGTTACACCACTATTAAATGCCCAAAAGCTTGTTGGGCCAGTCAAAATGCATGTTGTAAACATGTAATTAATAACCTTCTGTTGGCTCTAAGGGGTATATTTACTAAGTGGTGAGATTGCAGTGAGATTGGAAAGTGGGGATGTTGCCCATAGCAACCAATCAGATTCAAGCTCTCGGTTTCATTTTACACACTGGAGAACGTGAAATCTGATTGGTTGCCATGGGCAACATCCCCACTTTCCAATCTCACTGCAATCTCCCCGCTTAGTAAATATACCTCTAAGTGGATGGGGGGAAAGGAGGGAGTGAGATTTCTTTTTAGGCTTTTATTCTAGATTCACTGATTCTTAGCTGTGTTTTGACAGTGGTACTGTTGGGAGTATTATTTCTGATAGGGCATTGATTGGGAATTTTGGTTCCACTTCTCATTTGTTACCTTCCAATGCTTTGAATGGGGTGGTGGAAGAGTCCACTGTACCGTCTTCTGAGCTAATTTCTGATACCCCTCGGATTGCTATGTATCCCAATGCTCCTAATACCCAGGGTCCTGTTATTGTTCCTAGGTGGGGTCTCAGTTTCCCGTCCCATCATCAGCCTCTCAGTGGCCGCTTCCTCCTGCAGTGTTTCAAGCTTGTTCTTGACTGAATTTTTCTCCCGGGTTTCCAGAAGTTTCTGGCGTTCCTGGTACTGTTATACAACAAACTGTTCCTTTGCATGTGAGTGCTAGAGTGCAATATGGTGCTGCCTCCTCCTTTCTTAGCAGGGTCTGTTCATTGCATGTTCTCCCCATCTCATTTTTCAGATTCCAATCCTGATTCAGCTCCTCCAAAGCCTGTATTGCCTCCTATGGATGAAAATTCTCCCAGACCCTCGAGGGGTCATTCATTCTGATCCAGTATTTAGTTCAGGAGCTGCGGTTACATTGGACTCAGGTAAGAATAAGGGTCTTATAAAGTTGGGGGTGGGACATCTGGTTCTAGTGGGAGTTCTAGTGTAGCTTCCTCAGCTTCTCACATTCAACCAGCTAAAGTAGTAGTAGTAGTTGTTGAATAAAAGTTAAACAGGACAGTAGCAAGCAAGCTGTTAGCGTTTCTGTTCTGCATAGGCGTTCTGGTCCTCCTCTTTTGCTGTTCTGGTCCTCCTCTTTTACTGTTCTGGTCCTCCTCCTTTACTGTTCTGGTCCTCCTCCTTTACTGTTCTGGTCCTCCTCCTTTACTGTTCTGGTCCTCCTCCTTTACTGTTCTGGTCATCCTCCTTTGCTGTGCAGCAATACCTGGGATGTGAGGGATTCTGTCAGGGATCGGATAAAAAGGGACCATTATGGTAATGTGGGTCTTGCAGCACCTAAGGTGCCAGGGGGTGGGGAGAGGATTCCTTCAGGACCTATTCTATTTGGATTGAGATGTTTTCTCTATTTGCTGCTTGGAGTTGCGTCCTACTGGGGATACTTTGTTATTTATTTGTTATTTAGAGTCAGGTACCCCTCTCTACTCTTCCTATATTGGGTCCAAAGGCAAATAACGCGGTGCATTAGAGGCACCAGCTGTAGATTTAAACACACAGGTATTAAATGTGGGGCCCCCATCCTGCACATGATTGCCATGGGGTCGGTCCAGGAATCCGGTAGTAAGCCTCATCCAGGAGTGTGTGTCTCTCTCCTCAAGGCCCCTTCCCCCATGTTAAAATGGTTTGTTCTCTATTCTAATCAGGTAGGTGCTAATGTTTAGATTTCTGTTTTTAGGGAAAGTTGTCGTTTGCCTATTAGAGGTTCTGTTGTCACTAATTGTAAGAGGAGCCTATAGCCTGCCCTTCACCTTGCTCTTATAGTTTTTGAGAAGGTTACAGAAGAGGCGGTTCCAAAGAAAACACTGGCTAAACATTTGTCATTCCCGGAGGATTCCTCGATCAATGATGCGATTAAACTACAGTTCATTATCAGTCTTTTGAACAAACATTAGCTTTAGTGTGGACGTGTGGGTCTGGAGCTTCCTCCGAATTTTTGATTGATACCAGTATTTTGTGCGGACTGATTTCTTTTGATACTTTTGAAGACGTTGTGGCATGTCTTTTAAGTGGCATACTTTGGCCATTATTTGGTGCCTTTCATGTGTCAGAATTGCTTGATTTGGACAGTTTTCCGGCAGACACTGGTTTGCTATGCAACAATGTTGTTTTGTCAGATGGGTTTTGTTGCTTGTAAAATTTATTGTTCCAGAAGTGATCCAGGTGGCAGGGGGCGTTGGGTCATTCTTTGCAGTTTTTTAGATTATAGTATTTGTCCTGTTAGTTTGGCGCCAGTGTATGTTGGGGATGGTCATCAGGTAAGGATTAATTGGTAGTTTCATAGGAATGGTAGTCCTAATAAATATCAGTGTGCTGCGAATTTAAAATGTTCCATGAGAGGTATCACTTGAGCTTGATATTAAGGGGGATTTGGAAATGATAATGTGTGTCGGTCGGATATTGTCCCACTTTTGGTTTGCGGGTTGAGAATCTGTCAAAAATTTGAATGGGGCACATAAAAAGCTCATCATATCCTGTCTAAATTTATTTTGTCCATTGGGGATGGAGAAGGGCGGATGGTTTGATAAATGCGCAGCTATGTTATAGCCAATCTTCCCTTTATCAAGCTGATGGGGTGCATTTATTCACATAGGGGATGATTTTGTTTGTTCAACAGCTGTTAGGGGTCCTTCCTTGCTGTCACAGTGCAGGTGGGGTGGGGGGGGTGTCAACTGAGTTGGGTTTGTTAGTTGTAAGAAAAATCTTATAAATTGTGCTGACA
Organism: Platyplectrum ornatum; assembly: GCA_016617825.1. NCBI lineage: Eukaryota > Metazoa > Chordata > Amphibia > Anura > Limnodynastidae > Platyplectrum > Platyplectrum ornatum. The sequence goes on along the minus strand of JABWIB010000032.1, from coordinate 115,711 downwards.
CCATACCTAGGGTGGGCGCAAGCGATAAAAAATAAAAAAGGAAATGCGTATGCGCACAGAGTACATTTGCAAAGCCCAACATGTACTTTACATACCATGTAACGTCTGGTTTGTACCTGTAACTATTTGGAGGCAGAAGCAGTGGCAGGCGGACAAGTACGCCTATCTTTAGTTTCACTTTTTGTGTTCGCGTATGCTCCGTGCTAATTTATGCCGCACTTATGAATACAGGCAGATACTTAGCTCTGGATCAGCTCCAGAATGTCAAGTAAGCTATCGATTAATAACATCTGTTCCCGCTGCACTCAGTGTGTACCAAGAACAAAATCACAACACATGGGTGTAAGTCTTATAATCAGAAAGGAATTCCTTTAGAGAAGTATGGATCATGGGAATGTGCTGGAGCTTTTATTCCCTTTGTTTGTGTGTGGATGACCCATGCCTTAGTTTATTAACATATAGAGCGATATTAGAAACCACCATTCAGTAGGAAATAGCAGGCATGAGAAGAGATACAAACTATAAGAGAGTTCTGACACAAATCTGTAAAGGAGCCCCTGTCACCCATCCCTGTCATCAATTCTGTTCTCGGTTTTCAGATTGTCACATATGACTCGGTAGGCATAAAATGATAAGACACAGTTGAGAAAAAGTATTCCTTTGAGTCTTTAAATAATGTATATTAGCCTTCTGTCCCTAGCACATTAAGCACTACAAATAGTCTTTAGATGACAAAATTCAGGTCTGTATGAAACAGCATAGTAAATGTTTTTCTGAAGCACTGCATATCAGTATTCATTCTGTAGCACGGCAGTAATAAGCGACGCCGCCAGTGCGTGCTGCAGACATAGGTCTCAGTGTTGTGTAGATGGCTCAGCTGGATGCAGATAATAGGACTTGTAATCTTTAGTCTATCACATTTGGTTGTTGCTCTGTCCCCTCGATATTTCAGACCAATGCTAATCTCCAGCATGTTAATAGAATGCAGACGTGTTAGACAGTGACACAAACAGATGCCTAGACTCTCTTGGGGACACAGTGATTCACCATTCCAGACTTTAGTAAAAGAGAATTGAGATAGCGCAGTCAATGTGCCCTGGCTTGGCACAGCTGCTAGGTGAACACAGTGCTTCGATCTGCTTTGGATATTATATGAACATTTGGGGCTATAAAACTGTAATGATTACATATAAGGGAAGAGGGTTTAGTAAGACAGAAGTTGTTTTTATACTGAACAATTGAAAGAAGCAAATGATAAACTGATATCCAGACAATCTCTGTGTCCAGCATTCTGCCCTAGGAGCAATAACGATAATGTATAGATATGCAGATAATACACTGAGGGAGTACCAAGCAGTCTCACATCTTTAGGTAGACTCTTGTGTAAGATTTCCTTAGGAGCAAGGGAAGTGGCCCCTGCCCAGTAACAAGGGAGTCTGGATACAGCAGAAATCTGGCAATGCTTACCTGCCGGAAGCACAATTCTGTGTTTTGTATGCATACAGATGTGTCCACATACACCTTTACACTGCACTACATTTACGCTATACAGTCTATACAGTGTTTGGATAAGTATATAAAATTGCCATGCCCGGTGGTGAAATCGCTTATACTTACCATTAAGATGATCACTACATCTATATTTGAACACATCTGTATTTCATTCTCTATCTCAATCCCACCCCCAGACAGTGACTGATGAATGGAGATGGAAGTCCACTCACCTCAATGTGAATGAACCCGAGTCCCATAGGGCTGCAGGTCCATAAACAGCAGGCAGCAGAATGGGGGTCAGCAGATGTGTGTTTAGCGCTGGCAGTCCCACAATAAGTGGTGTGATGGTTTAAAGGCCGGTCCGAAAGCAGCACATCCTGGAGGGCATGGGCGCTGCACCTTAACGGTCGCATCAAGTAGGTGTCCACCATCCCAGTGCCGGGGTGGTCAGAGGATGATGGGTCGAGTGCTTGTNGTAGGAACAGATAGGAAAAGGTCAAGAGGTCTAGGCAGGGTATGACCTCTTTGGTAAGTGGTTCTTCTGTTGACCCCCCATTTTCATTCCATCTGCTATTGGACCACCAAGTTCACTAAAATACTACGGTTAGGTTAATCTCTAATTCTAATTACAATTCAATGAATTTGGCCCAAAACAATTAACGCCCCCATTTAATAAATACACGATGCCTTTTTAAATCCAACTATTGTTGTCATGGTCTTTATTTAATAATTTAGTAAGTTAGTATGCTTGGCTGATGGTGCATGGAGGATGTGGTGTGCCATTAGCTGTTTATGCTCAATATCATCTCTTCTTTTACAATTTCAACTATGTCTCACAGCAGTCCTCTTAAATGTAAGATCAGTGCTGTTACTGACCATTTAGTATAAAAGGTACTTGGCCCTTAACTAGGAACATTATGGGGGGTATTTACTAAGGGTCGAATTGAGGATT
>JABWIB010000032.1:20519-31981 GCA_016617825.1 Platyplectrum ornatum | reverse complement strand
GGGGTAGGATCACAGTGCTGTCTACCACAGGTAATTCCCAGGGGATGTGGGTAGTGCCAGGGGTAGGATCACAATGCTGTCTACCACAGGTAATTTCCAGGGGATGTGGGTAGTGCCAGGGGGTAGGATCTAGCAATGACCGTCATTTATAATGAAGGACCTGCTCAAGTAATCTCATCACTCCTGAGACATGTTATATATAATATCTTCATGATGACAGATTCTTTCCAGTTTAAAGAGAATTAGTCAATTTATTTCTGTTATGTACTTCATTAGTCATCTTCAAAGTGTAAAACGTGACATTAATATTATAGTGGTCTCCCCCTAACACCTAATAGAGGGAGGAAAGGGAAGTNTATGGGGAGATAATTGGGATTTTAGCCATCCGCAGGGTTTGTATATATACATTCAGTAAATATATATTCAGAATACATGGCGATCCATGCTTTCTGAATACTACAAAGTGACTTTGCTTCACATGAGTATCACCTGAAGAGGAACTATTCCTTTTAGGGTCTCCATTTTCCAAGATGTCTTGGTCGGTGTGAGAATGTGTGTATAGGTGTGTTTAAATATCATACAGTGTATTGAAGTAAAAAAGGGTGACACCATAGTTTTAAACGAATTTATTAAACTGTTAATTGTATGTAAACTTAGCAAAGGCTGCTGGGTAATTAGGGTAAGGAAAAGCTAAAGATGAAGGATTTAGCAGTGTAATGAATGCGCTCTGCAGATAGTGATCTTTTTACTGTCATAGCGGAGTGACAAATTCCACCCTTATACAAGGATAATTGACCTGCTTTCAAAAGAATTAGCTGGTGATGACTTACTGATAGCAAACACAGGAAACGCTGGTCTTTATTGGAGATTGTGGGTTTGTAAATATAGATGACTTGTATAGTGTCTTGTACTTACAGCACTAACACAGCAGCGTTTCTTACTCTGCACAGAGAGTAAACAACACTATCTGGAGATATACTAAATAAAGAGTAATAATCATACACACACATTTAGCATTTATATTTGTCCACTGGTATTAACATTAGTGTGATCCATCCCATCACAAATAAAAAGCTGTGTTTATAGTGGCAATGTGAAAGAAAGACCCATCCATCTATTTATTTTTCTTGCTGTGATAACCTAAAGAGCACCTAGGGGCCTGATGCTAGGTCGTAGGTTTGTCATAGCAATTTTTCGTATTTTCACAACTCCCCGCCACATCCTTCTCACAGGCTAGAAGGTTTCCATTTATGTGTTCTGAACCCTACTTTACGTGTATTTATGCATCTAGTCAATATTGTACAATTTAAATGACCTATGGCTTTTGCAAATTTGTGTGGTTTTGTTTTTTTTATTGCAATTATGTTAGCACAGCTGAAAATGGGTTTGCTTGTTAGAGAAGCTATAAAACTGGCCTTCCTTTGAGTTATCTGAAGCATCACATTTGTGGTTTGCATTATACTCTAAAATGGCCAGAAAAAATGAACTATCATGTGAAACTTGACAGGCTATTCTTATAAAGGAAGGCTATTCCATGCGATAAATTGCCAATAATGTGAACATTTCCTACAATAGTGTACACTACTCCCTTCAAAGAATGGCACTAACGGGCTCTAACCAGAGTAGAAGTGGGAGACCCCAGTGCCCATCTGTTCAAGAAGACAAGTACATTAGTCTCCAGTTGTAGAAATAGACGCCTTACTGGTCCTCAACTGGCAGCTTCATTAAATGGTAGCCGCAAAATGCCAGTAACATCTACAGTGAAGTTGCGACTCCAGGATGCTGGACTTATAGACAGAGTGGCAAAGAAAGAGACGTATCTGAGACTGACCAATAAAAGGAAAATATTAATATGGGCAAAAGAACATAGACATTGGACAGAGGAAGCTTGGAACAAAGTGTTATGGGCAGACAAATAGTAGTCTGAGGTTTATGGATCACACAAGAACATTTGTGAGCCTCAAATCAAGTGCAAAGCTGTTGGAAGAGAGCGCCTGACGCCATCTGTCAAGCATGGTGGAGGTTATGAGATTGTCTGGGGCTGCTTTGGTAATATGTGAGAGATGCACAATGTGTGGGATTTTTAGGAAGGCTATCACTACATTTTGTGGACAGTGCTCGATTGGAATCCATTTCCTCCTACAGCAGGACAATGGGCCAGATCCAGACTATACATATATTGACTTACTTACAAGTGGGAGAAACCAAGTTGAATTACAGAATTTCATTAGTTGCAAACAGTATTGGAGTTGAGTGATGTTTCCAGCCCAAGTCTAATAACAGTGTTACCCCAACAAAGTAACCAGTAGAATGCCAAAAGGTCTCCAGTGCTGTAATTGCTGCAAATGGATGTATTTATTTTATTAATGACATCTTAAGTTCTATGGGCGCCTTAATATTGTAACTTGCCAAGCCCTGGCCTTACGCCTGATTGTAATGAATTTAGCAAATGAACATTTCAGCTTTTTCTTTATGTAGGTGGCCGGTGCACTTTAAGCATATTGACAGTATAACTTTCATATCTGCCTCCACACCTATGATACATATCTCTAGGGTTTATAGTTCATGTGGAAGAGTTAGTGTAGACTTTAACCTGCACTATTTTATGTAAGGTAAAAGGAAGTAAAAGCATTTTACGTTTTCCCTGCCTCCTGCGTACTACCCTTAGAGAGTTGCAGCTAGTGTTAATATTGTGGCCTATTAACACTAGGCACAAATTTGTGTTACTTTCATGACATTGTTTACAAATAGGATTGTCACATTGTGGATATCCAGAATGTTTTATGTGAAAATTAACATTGTCTGAAATGACTGTATCTCTGCTTTAGTTGGTTGTTGTGGAGTGTAGGGGCATAATAGATATATGTTTGGGTGTAATTTATCTAGCATACAGTTTTGTATTTGCCTGAACAATGCACTTTTAATTGGTGATGGCGAAATATTTTGAACATTTGTGTTAAATGAATTACACAAATCAGAATGACGTGCTCTACGACCTGTGTTATGTCACTGCTATATGTTTTTCTTTAATATTCCCAAAAATCCTTGTGTGATCTGCTCTTCCACATTTTCTATAGTGTTATTAAACACACAAAAGAGAAACTTACAAATGATATTTTCTCCCCCCATGCTTATGAGTGTATCAAGTGCAGCTGTTGACTTAATATATTCCAGTGACATCAAGGCATAGTCATTTTAGGCACGCCCAAAATACGTCTTTATGCAGCATTGACGTATAGTGAATGTTCCCTAAACTCACTTTAATTAAACATATCTGCTAAAGCGTTGCCAGAAACAGGCTGGTATGTTCATCTAGTATCCAAGCAGACTTTATGTGTGATCCTGGAGAAATAATGGTTATTTACTGCACAGTATAATGAACGCTGCATTCCTGCAAAGGCCCTGTGAGTCCTCACCAGTCTTTTCTCTGGCAGTACAAAAATCTTTGGCCAGCCCTGTACCATGGTGTTAATATATGGCCTAATAATGACAGGAAGAGGTTGAGCATTGGCCTGTAATGGTTAACTGCTAGCCATTGAATCTGCTAGCGATTCAATTTGGCTTTGCGCAGTAAATTTGCGTCTTTTTAGCTCATGGCTCATAGAACCTCGTATAAAAAGACACAACGTGTGCTGTGCTGTAATAAACGGGGGAGGGGGGCGAGCACAGCCAGCTTTTTCCCGTCTTCGCAACACATTAAATCGTCCTAGGGTTACCATCTTTAGATTCCCGGACACAAATCAAACTGCCTGCCCTGCCCTATATGCTACAGACATCTCAACTGCCACTCTGCCCTATATGCTGCAGACACCCCAACTGCCACTCTGCCCTATATGCTGCAGACACCCCAACTGCCACTCTACCCTATATGCTACAGACACCCCAACAGCCACTCTGCCGTATCTGCTTCAGACATCCTCAACTGCCACTCTGCCCTATATGCTACAGACGCCCCAAATGCCACTCTGCCTTATCTGCTATAGACACCTCAACTGCCACTCTGCCCTATATGCTACAGACACCCCAACTGCCACTCTGCACTATATGCTACAGACACCCCAACTGCCACTTTGCCCTATCTGCTACAGACACCTCAACTGCCACTCTGCCGTATATGCTACAGACACCTCAACTGCCACTCTGCCGTATATGCTACAGACACCTAACGGCCCCTTAGACCTGATCCAGACTTTCTCAAGAGTGTTGTTTTTGCGCACTAGGTGCACACTTTAAACACTCTCAAATACTATTCTGGATCCTTGGGTATGTAATCTGTATGACTGACTTTTTCTTGTGTTGAGCTTTATGTGTGTACCCAGGTTTCGGTTGTGGTCTGGCAATTACAAGATAAATGTATTCAGCTCTCTGGAGTACAGAAGAGCAGAGGTTACACTTCTCTGTCAATCATACAGACAGATCCTAATGCTTGATGCTCTGAAAGAGGTTTGGCTTGTAGAAATACTATGCCTATGTATATTGCCATATTGTGACTAACAAGATGCCCATAACTGATAGAAAAGAAATAGTTGTACTTAATGCTGTCTATGTAATCATGCTGATGTCCTATCATTTAAAACCAGGGTTAAATTTAAAAGAAATGCATTATGTCCCAGGAAAATCAATGAGCTATTGATTTTATGTCTCATACATAGCAAAAATCTATTTTAAAATATTAGTAAGTGAATTTCTATGAGCAGCCTCTAAGATTACATGAATTGATTGGCTCGCACGACAGTTAACCTTGAACTCTATCATAACAGTGATGTCACTGAATATTGTACAGAACATGTAGACAATATTTTGTATGATTATACTTTACATTTAACTGTGTGTCCGCAGTGCTATACTCCTTGTTCTACGTGCTTCCATATTGCACAGCGGGATTGCTTATGTCCCTAATGGCAGTGCTCGTAGCCAGAGTGATTTTGCAGAATATGTGACCTCTACGAGCATCCAACACAGTGCTGAGTGCACAGGACATTTGTCTCCCCCATGAACATCCAGTCTGTTGAACACAGAACAATGCAGACGGTGCATTCTCTCACACTATGCGGCATAGAAAATCTTCATGATTCCAGTCATAGCCCTTGCTACTATATATATATTTTACTCATAAATTATTAATTGCTGAATGACTGCTCTGACCCTGCCATAAATACAGAAAGGCAAAAGCTTCTGCTTACTTAATCATAGAATTTTAATCACATCCGTTTTCCCCTCCATATGTTTTGCTGTCAATACATTTCAACTATCCTGACATGACTGGATACACTCTACCCGCAAGCTTACACTCTATAGGAGATTAGGGATTGATACACAAGGGCAAGAACTATATTTTATACAATGAACTAGCATGGTAAAAGTGCTCAGTGCTTTGTATGATCTAATCGCTACAGTGGTCATAACAGAAATGACTGTAAATTTATTATGGAAAGAAAGTGTCCACGTTTGTGTTGTTTTAGAACAGAAAGAAAACTGAGAAGTAAGATTAGAGAAGAAAAATGTTAGGTTGAGGAACTTGGTTTTTAGGGAGTGCTTAAATGTTTGGAGAGCAGTCTGGAAGGTTATTCCAGAGCCCAGAAGAAATCTTATATTATTATCTGATTTTATAGCCAATAGGCAAAAAAGGATTTGTACGCACACAACAACATTTAGGAGTACCCAATATGTGCAGTGGTATCATGCAGCTAATTGGGACTTCAGATAATCACCCAGTAGAAGACACCAGGGCCTTATATTCTCTTGAAGAATGAGAAAGTGGAGATGTTGCCCATAGCAACAAATGAGTCTACTCCTCACTTTCCTAATACATACTTGATGTCCGCTAAGTGCCATGTGCTGTTTAAGCGGTCAATGTGACACTTTTGCTAAATCATGCTCGATCAGCCCAGCCGCATCCCACACATTCACACTATGGCCCTCCTGTTTTGCGTTACACCCCTGCCTCTTACCATGTAATTGTTTCACTATACTTTAATGTGAGGCTGCATAAAGTGACACGCTACATGTGATTTCATTTCAAGAATAAGTCTGAATACTGGCCATCCATCAATGCACTTGCTCTGTACAGCAGGGAGCTAGGAGAATACACTGATAACAGCAAGGAATTTTCCTTCTACATAAGTCTTTTTATAGAATGTGATACTTGTCAGACCAGTTGTAAAAGGATATGGTGATTGTTATATATTTAATCCACTGGATTATTGTGTGCGAAGAGATACTCCGAAACGTTGTTCTTCTGTTTGCTGAAAAGATTAATCATCGTCCAATGTGCTGGTGTTTCAGGCTGAAGATAAAACTGTGATGAAACTGTAAATAAAATATTGGTCTGTCGCACCTTTATGAACCTTGTGAGTGAGCAAACACATTAAATTGCATGCAATCTTGGACTATGTGTGAAATTGCTTTATGGTGGTGTGGTATGACAAGCGATCTTTCATACAACATGTATGTTCTGAACGGGTGAAGCTATTAAATTGTACAGTAAGAGCTTGGATAATCTCCGACACACAATCCTTTTTCTGAACTCACTGGATCCGCTGCAGAAAAACAAGCTGATGAGTGTTCTAAGTCTGGGCCCATGAGTCTTATCCAGATTAAAACACTGTCCGCATTCAGAAACACCCTATATACGTGTGGATGTGTACTCCATGCAATGTTTGCATAAGGTTGCATCCCCCCAGCTAATTAGATTACTGTCAATGTAACAGAAATGTTGGTTATACTTTCTGCAATTATTGCTCACTTGTTGAGAAAATAAATGTATAAAATATATAAGGGGCGATACAATTGGTTCATTGCTTTATAAAAAGGAACAACCAGCTTTTTCGCAGTTTACCGAATAATTGAATCGGCCTTATAGTATCCAAACCCAGAGAAATAGTTACATTTCTGTATTTTTTATGTACTGTAGCAATTGTTTAAGGGCTTATAAAGGTGGCTATTCACGGGATCGAATATTGTAAGAAAGTTGAATTTTTCTGTCGTGAGTCAAAAACCTCGTTGCTGTGGATGGTCATGATTTGTGCATGTTACTAATGATTCTCGTCACTGCACTAGTCAGTAGAGACAAATTTATTATACGGAATTTCCGCGTGCAAAAACGGTCCAAAACACGTGGAAACGGCAATCGTTATCGTAAATGCCCACCTTTAACTGTGAAGGCTCACTCAGATCCTGGACTTTACACATGACCTGCAACAGGTTCAAATAAACTGAAATTGTACAGTATGTACTTTTGTTAACGTTTGTGGCTTAATTGGGCTCATTTGCGTGAACAAGTCTTTACAGTAAATAGGATATATTAGGGAACCCTCCTCCCTTATAACACCCATTGAATCGCTGGTAGTCATTTCTGTGCATTGTGCTCTAGTCTGAATACCTGGAATTGCAGTTTGAGCATGTGCAGAGTGCAAGTACACATAAATATGCCACGCTATCAGACATGCCAAAGTTTAGATCCAACCCTATGTAGTTCAATTATACATATTGAACGGAAATTTGAGATTATTATTAGAGAGCTATACTCCCTATGGCCAACTAAGATTTTCACTCCCTATTCCCACTGTTTTGACTACTGCGTCAGCACCGCTGCTATTATTCTTGTTAGATAGGGAATCCATTTTGTTACCCAGATCTAACAGTAACGCCAGCAACAGTTTTCCATCAACTGCGAGCTAAGTATGCAGTCTCGCATCTATTAAGAGAAATATAATATATTTTTTATTGTTGTAAAAGAAAATGTGTGTGTATGTGTGTGTGTGTATGTGTGTGTATATATATATATATATATATATATATATATATATATATATATATATAATTCTACAATTGTTGTTCTGGTTCTTAATTCTTTTAATTCAATCAGTTTCAAGCTCATTTTACATACTGGAGAATGTGAGCTATAAGTAATATATAATTATATATTACATAAAGGAAATAAAGGACAGAGAACAAGGTAGGGTGTGAGATGACTGGATCACACAGAGCATCCATTGTATAATAATAGCACTTACCCGTTTGTATCAATTGTATAATAATAGCACTTAGCCCTTTGTATCAATCCTCAATATCGCTTGCTAGCAGGGCCCTCTTCCCCACCCATTCTGTCTGTTACCACCTAGTCATGTCTTACTGATCGAATTGTAAATACGATACATAATCTGATGGTTCTATATAAAAACCTGTTAATAAATAATAGGTAATGCTAAGTATGCAATCACACAATATGACACAACTGTTTCAGCTGACATCTGTTCAGTGTGTACTCTACAAACATGCTTCAGGAGAGATGGTGTAGCTGGAGGTTGTTAGCAGAGATCTGACCAACTGATCGTCTGCAAAATGTAGTAATCATTCTGATGTGTACCCAGATTAAGAGTATATCAAGAGTACATAAGAGTACATACATACATACAAGCAGATAGCCGGGAACTTCACCGCGTCTCCTCTGAACCATACACGAGGACGTCCACCGGTGTCTGCTACAAATCATGGTGGGTTTGGCGAAGAATGATTTGCAGCAGACACCGGTGGACGTCCTCGTGTATGGTTCAGAGGAGACGCGGTGAAGTACCAGGCTATCTGCTTGTTTGTTTTAAAGCATTTATTCATTTTACTTGCGGTACGCAGATCTTATGTGAAGCTTGAATTGTTTTAAAAAAATAAAAAGATTTACACTATCGGGCGCCCCCTGATATATATATATATATATATATATATATATATATATATATATATATCATAGTGATATGCAAAAGAAATTGGCAAGTCTGAACAGTTAGTAGCAATAATATTAATAATAATAGTAAGGCCTATTTATTAGGCACTACAAAGTGTTTTCAGACAGATGGAATTTAATGCAATTACATATACACTAGGCACAATATAGTCAGCTCCCAATAAACCTGCTGGTATGTTTTTGGGGTGTGGGAGGAAACAGAACACCCGGAGGAAACCCACGCAGACACAGAGAGAACTCATAAACTCATGTTCAGGTATCAAACTCACAACCTCAGCTCTGTTAGGCATGAGTACTATCCACTGAGCAAGTACTGCTGCTAGTTTGAAGGAAATTGGGAGAAGTCATGAACACAGTGTGATATATAGTGATAAGCTGGTAGTATGCTGGTAAGCTAAACGGAGCAGCAGAATGGAGGGTGTATGGGGATGGAGCGTGAGTGTAAGGATAGGGGAGCCTATGATTTTTATTTTTTTTTTTAGGTTTTAATCATGTCAATCTATTGCTGCCATAGAATGAATCTGTATTTTGTTTCCTGTAGTAATTATACTTTTCCAATTGCTTTTAGGTTATGGACACACCGTTCCCTTGTCTGATGGAGGGAAAATATTCTGTATTATTTTTTCCATCATTGGGATCCCCTTCACTTTACTCCTCTTTACAGCACTGGTTCAAAGGATCATTGTTTACGTAACCCGCCAGCCTGTACTATATATACATCTACACTGGGGCTTCCCAAAGCACATTGTCGCTGTAGTACATGCGTTGCTTTTAGGGTTCCTCATGGTCACGTGCTTTTTTTTCATCCCTGCGGCTGTGTTTTCTATCCTGGAGGAAGACTGGAATTTTCTAGAGTCCTTTTATTTTTGCTTCATTTCCCTGAGTACCATTGGGCTTGGAGATTACGTCCCTGGAGAGGGGTACAATCAGAAGTTCCGCTACCTCTACAAGTTAGGAATTACCTGTGAGTATTTTATATTATAGTATATTATAATATATGACCTATGTCATATTAGTTTGCATAAACAAAATTCTTATTATAATGTATGGAATGGGCACAAGACTTGTTTTCCACTTCCATCCATCTTTACAGCAGGTGGAATGGTAAGAGTATTATGCAGGTCTCCATGTCTAGTTGTCTCACTCCCCCCACCCAGTGTGAGAATCTGCATAATGCAAGTTTCTGCCTTTATAAGCCATAAGACCTGTGTTTAGTCACGTGAAAGAAGAACTTGCAGAGCTCTGGATCTGGTCCAACATTACAGCGTTTTCGTCATAAGCCAGCAGCATTAAAATGTGCAGTGTGACGTGACCTTAGTATTTTTCCATAGAAGTATGGAAAAATACTGGAGAGAGAGCGTTCTCAGCAACTTCTGCATGATTTCTTCCCATATAGTAAAAGTATGTCCTCACACACACAATTGCTCTCAATCCTAGTAATAATAACACCAGGGCCTAAATTTACTAAGCAGGGAGATTGAAAAGTGGTTGCCCATAGCAACCAATCAGATTCAAGCTCTCGGTTTCATCTGACATACTGGAGAATGTGAGCTTNAATCTGATTGGTTGCTATGGGCAACATCCCTACATTTCAAACTCCCTGCAACCTCCCTGTAAATGTTGGCCCAGATCTGGAAGAGAAATAAACACATGACATAGAAACCCAGATCTAATTAAAAATGTGTATTACATTGTACATAATCTAAATAATCAGATTATGTACGAGGTCACAGGCATATATTCTGAGCTGCTATTCATCACTTGCTGTGTTTTTACTCACTTAATGACAAATGTTTTCTGCTGTTTTGACTACAGTGCCTTCAGTGATATATAAATAGTTAACAACAGAACTTATGTTGATAAAACAATTGTAAGCAGGTCACTGTGTTTACAGGACTCCAGAGGTGATTACTACTGATCGGAGTTTATGCAATTGCCCTGCAGCCTTGTTTAACCAATAGAGCACACACTATGACATTTCTTATGGCACCCCATGTTAGCAACTCCCCGCAACAAGGTATAACATAAAACTATATGACCTAAATTTACTAAACTGAGGGATTGGAAAAGTGGGGATGTTGCCCATAGCAACCAATCAGATTTAAGCTCTCAGTTTCATTTTACATACTGCAGAATGTGAGCTTGAATCTGATTGGTTACTATGGGCAACATCTGCACTTTTCCAGTCCAGTGGTTTACTAATTTTAGGCCTTTATGTTATTCACAAACTTTTCAGAAAGTTTTACCGTTACAATGTTTTATGGCTGCAATGGGTTTCTCAGTTTGTTTGTGAAAATGTGCCCTGAACTGCATAACACCACACACAGTCATTCCAAATCTGAGCTCATTTCCTATGTTAGTAGAGTGTTTCCCTTCCATTCATATGTCACCATATGAACCCTTATGAACACTGAAATGTTCCAGGCCCAAATATACTAAGCGGTGAGATTGCAAAAGTAGGGATGTTGCCCATAGCAACCATCAGATTCAAGCACACATTCTCCGTGTAAAATGAAATTAAGAACTTGAATCTGATTAGTTGCTATGGGCAACATCCCCACTTTTCAATCTCACTGCTTAGTAAATTTAGGCCTCAGTCTTTAAAACTGCCTTTCTGGAGCATAGCATTCACTGATCAGGACAGTGGTCGAAGTGGAAATTTAGAAGTGGGGGTATGAAAACATTGAATATAATAGAAGTCAATGGAGATTTGTAGTTTTTC
>JABWIB010000032.1:0-17659 GCA_016617825.1 Platyplectrum ornatum | reverse complement strand
TAATTCAATTTGCCTCCCCTGCAATTCATCATGGTTTTGCCCACTCTTGAAAAATCTTTCGATTGGATACAATTTATCTTACCGTGTGTACCCAGCTTTACACGTTATTTGCACTCTTTGCACTCATGGTTTTGCTCAGGGCTACACTTGCGCCAGTTTTTCCATTGAAAAAGGTGCATGGATCAGCCCCTAGTCCTCTGTGCGCCTCATATTGTAATAAGTGACGACCTTTGAGAAATGTAAAATACCATCCATTATTATTTTGATGAAGAATAAGCTTATGACTGTGGAACGTCATTCATTAAATGGCCAAAATGTTAGTGTTTCTTCGATACAAATCAGGTATTCATTATTTTAGAAGGCAATATTATAATAAATGCTATATTAAATACTGCATATTAGGGGGAATCTATATTACTCCTATCCATAGGCCTTGTCTTTTTATAATAGAATTTATTTTTTGATGCATGTAATTTATCAAGTGTTTTATAGGCTATAGTCATATAGCAAAGGATATCTGTATATAGACATATGCAATATACCATATATAAATGAGTCATAACTGAATAATCTGACCACCTTTCTGTGTTAAGTGCTTATCAACTATTAACTTGCTAAGCAGAGGTCTGGGCTTTATCATACAGCAAATTGTGAGGGCTATTATGAATACGGTAGATGTTGTTACAAATGCTACTAAAAGTGTAATATCCCTTTTACATAAAACACAATGCAAGATTAATATAAATCCTAAAGGTGACTGCAGTTTATTCATTTTCAGTGACTTATGTCCAACAAATCTCACTATAATGTGCACTGTATTCTAGAATATTTTAATAAATGTAAGCAATAATTTGAGATACTTGAATTCTCAGAGACTTAGGGGTATATTTAATAAGCGGTGAGATTGGAAAGTGGGGATGTTACCCATGGCAACCAATCAGATTCAAGCTCTCAGTTTCATTTTACACTCTGGTGAATGTAAACTCAAATCTGATTGGTTGATATTGGCAACCACCCACTTTTCAATCTCACTGCAATCTCACCGCTTAGTAAATGTTATGGATCTGTAAATAATGTTTGTGTCTGTAAATAAACTTTGTGATGACCTGATGGAATGTGTTTCTGTAGACCACATTTAAATACTAGATCTGTTTGCATCAGGCATTTAAGTGTATGTAAGCAAATGAATGTACTGTACTTGGCAGAAGAGGGCATGGCAGTGTTACATTGGAGGATCATGTCATTATCACACATGGTATGGTAACACAGCTTCTTTCTGGCCCTCTAGCTGCAACAGGATATATTTATTACATGAAAGACTTTTATTTTATTTATAAACCTTAATGTCTTAATTGTAATTTGTAACATTAATAACAATCTATGCATTGTATGTTTCTTTTGTTGCATTGTATGTTTTCCTTTTGTTATTTTTGAACAGTACAAAATTTGAGCTAAGATATAAACCAGTTATTAGCATGTATCCATGGACATTCCACCACGCTTCTGATGGGCTGACGTGGCTTTAGGGGATCTTTGCCCATTCGGAGTATTGTTCTTATACAATCCTCTTTGTGTTTTTATACTTTCTTTACACATTTATGTGTTATTCTGATACAATTAAAGGAAGCTCAACCAAAATAACATACAATTTTATTTGTGGTTTTTATTCTAAGATTAGAAATAACATTTAGATATGACTATGTGATATCTTCTAAAATGCTGTGGGGTTAGTTTGCAGCTGTTATTAAAGTGTTCCCCATATTAAGAATAGGAAGGGCAGATGTGCTTCAGTAGGAAGGGTTTACTGGAATACTTTTCACTTGCTAACAGGTGAATTTGGTTTACTCGCCTGAATGGTTATTTTGTAAATCATGCAATTAAAAACCGTTACAGACGACTGAGAAGTGCTTAGTGTCCAACACTACTGCAGGATTCTCTCAGACAGTCTGTGTTCTTTTGATTTTTATGAGCGCATAATATTTCTGCTCAACAATGACATACGGGAGCTGATGCAGAGTATGGAAGTAATGGCAGAACAGGTGCAAGTGTAGACCTGGGCAAAACCCAAACATTAAACTGCAGGGAAAGTATAAATTGTGAAAACAGAATTAGAGTTGGGAGGTGAGTTCCTAGCTCATGTCTAATTTACATACTAAACATAAAGCTATGAAGTTTGTAAGATCTTTATGTATAAGCAAATAGTTCTCTCTGCATGCAGTGAAATTAAAATTATTTTCCACCCCTCATATTGCACCATGGTTTTGCTGATCTCTACACTTGCACCTAAAAAAGGTGTACATGCAACTCTGGATCAGCCCCTCAATGTTTAGAGCAACCATTCCCATTCATATGTCTATATAGAGCCACCTTGTGGATGAGTATGTGTTTGCAGCATATTATTTCAGCAAATTCTAGAATAACATTTAGGCCTAAATTTTCTAAGCAGGGAGATTAAAAAGTGGGGATGTTGCCCATAGCAACCAATCAAATTCAAACTCTTAGTTTTATTTTACATACTGTAGAATGTGAGCTTGAATCTGATTCGTTGCTATGGGCAACATCCCCACTTTTCAATCTCCCTGCTTAGTAAATATAGGCCTTAGACGATCATCAAGAAACTTAAGACCAGTGTGTACAGGGATGTTGTGCAACGTGGATTTTGTCACTAAACTCTTCAGACTATCGGCTTATTTGAAGTGCGTACCCAGCCTAATACTAAATTTGGCTTCAGGAAATTTTCTATACATAACACTGACAATAAAATTTCAGTGTAATCTGACACTTTTTAAAGGGCGATACATTATGGTGTGCCTTTAAATGTCTTTTTTTTGTCACATGATCTCTTTGCTGCTATACACGTCATTGTGATTTCTGTCCTAATTACTCGGTGTGTCTCATTTCTTTCTCAGACCTGATCATTTAGGGCAGTGGTTCTCAAACCTGTCCTCAGGGGCCGCAAACAGTCCATGTTTTCCAGGTCTCCGGGCTGGAGCGCAGGTGTGGTCATTACTGTCTGACATATGTGAACAGGTCCACAGGTGGTACTCCTTATATCACTTATGATTGTGAGGAGACCTGGAAAACATGCACTGTTTGCGGCCCCTGAGGACAGGTTTGAGAACCACTGATTTAGGGTAACCATTCACCAGAATGATTATTGTTCTAGTAAGTGCTGGCTAATGCCCAGTCCTCTCCGCTTCAGCAGATGGTAGAACTTTCTCCTTCCTCTGCTGAAGCCTGAAACAGAGCCTGGTCCATACCCAGTACAGAGGGAGTTCTCTTCTACAATCTTTTTTTACAATCATCTTGGCCACACACTAGAAATAATTGTGGAATTAGGCCAATAATTTGTCCCTAACCGCTATACACCCCATTTTCCGCTCTCTCCTAGTCAGAGCATCAGATTATCCTGCTGATTCCATGTCCTAAATCCCTTACCTATTTTGTGCTATGTTCCTGTCCATTGAAAGTCTGTTGGCATTTTCTTGCACCGGCATTACATTCGCTGCAGCTTCAATCCACACCCACTATCCAGACCTCTGATGAAAGCCCGTCCAGTAGTTAGATTCTGTGCCTCTGATTATTGTATAACAACGGTGTGTTTGTAGTGTGATAATCAAGTTTGTTCAGGTCTGAAGTAATTAGCAATACTGACTAGATTATAGTCACATTAAACAGGCGGCACCCACAGGAAATATTATAATATATAGGTTAAAACAATTTCAGATGGTGCTTCTGGCTTTCTCTCCCTCAGGACAACCATACATGGTGTTTCACCCATGCCAGCACCCATTTAAAGTTGCTCACTACTTATTTATTATAATATTATCTACATATAAGAGTGTCAACTTACCTGGGAAATGGGGTCATTGACCCAGGTAATATCCTAGGATATAAAATTATTAATAAACTTCCTTGATTGTATAAATAGAAGATATTCTTTTATTACCCACAGAGTGGGATTTCTTGAGCTGTATAGTGCCCCAATAAATAATTGGGGGGCACTTGGCTATTAAAATTAGCCGTTATTTATTATCAGTACACTATTATATGACTGAGCTCTATTTTTGGATATCACACCCGGGAAATATAATGTTATATGGGGTTATCATATAATGCTGCCATAGGGTGACTTTAATTTTTAATCACTTATTTTTCACATCTTTGATTTCACATATATTCTTANTCTTTCTTTTAATATTTCGCCATTATCAACATACTTTTCAGAACCTGCTGTATTTTAGGAATTTAGAAATAAAAGTTAGATTTTATTTATTTACTTCTTATGTAGTTACTGGCTGGGCATTGAGTGCAACACAAAGGAACTATTTCTCCTCCTTTAGATTGGTCTCTTCCAATTCAAATATCAACCATACAAGGTACCAGGTAAGTAAGAATGAATCAAATAATTATTCTAAAGTGTTTCTTCAGAAGAAATGTAGGTCAGTCTTTTTCCCAGTTATATAAAGCAGTAATCGGCTGGAAACAGATATACTTAGTAATTAAAATATATAATTAGGTGTGAGTTACTAAACACTATAAAATTTTAAACTGAATATATATTTAGATATTGCTCTACTTGCAAATATACTCATTACCTCAAATCTATAATTTTTACTAATTTCCTAAACCCTGCTACAGCTTAACGTCCTCTTTCTTCCATGGCAGCATATACAGATAATTCCGCCTGATAACTGGAAGACATGTCCCAGACATATGAGGATCCACCTTCCATTACATAATGTCTGCATTTTTTGTGTAATGAGAAGTCAGTCAGGTTTAGTTTGTTATTTTTATGCCCTTTGTTTTACCTGGGTGGCCAACACCACAAGGATCATCAGATCTAGCTCCCTGGTCCGCATCTTAGGAAGTGGCGGGGAAGATGGTGAGTAACTGGCCCGTATGGTGGGGAATCTTCTGAACAGGTTTTACCACTCTCTTCTTTGCAGGGTTTTCCCCTCGTTGTTAAGCAGAATGGTCCAGAATTATCACGCAACATAAATGACACATCACATACCGCAAGTGATGCATTGCGTACTAATATTGGTCAGCACATGGGCACCGCCATTTTGGAGTAGCCTATACCAAGTAGGTGAAAAAAAATAGCCTGTAAATTAGTTTAAGCTTATTTAAATAGAGTTTTTTCACCTGATCATTGCTGAATTATCTCAGCAGTAGCATTTCAAGTCGTGTGTATTTCTCTGCTTTGGTCTGCTATGCATACTGTGCAAGAAAAGTGAACATTTATTAACAGTGTTGTTTGTTATTCATGTTTTACCATGTGTTTTTAATTTAGAGAGATATGTTTTTTGTTTTTTTTAAACCAGTAAAGGCAAAATGCCATTCGCAAGTAAAGAGGCATAAGAAACAGAAAACGAACAAATGGGTCTTATGATGAAAATCTGCCTAGTGTTCAGCCTGTGAACATGTTCAACAGCAGCTTCAAACATCAGCTCAAATGAGCAAATTCATTCAACTTATGAAATCTGCCTGAGTGGCCATTCACTAGAGCAATGATTGTTCTAGTGTATATTGGTGCTGATAAACAGGGCAATTCTCCCCTGGGAAAACCTCCCGTTACTGGCACACATACTTCCCTCCTACATATCATGGATAATTCAGATTGTCTGTATACCAGTACCTTTCTTGTAGGAATATAAAGTATGTCTAGGTATGTATGCATCTGTGTTTTCTGCCTTTGCATATAAAACGGAAACAAACTTTACTTTCTTTACTGCTGGAAGACTATGCAGGAATTTGCGTGCAGCTATGGTATTTCAAGGTTATTGAAAGGGATTCCACCTTCCAGGTGAGGTCTTTCAAATTATGTGTAACCTTATGGCCAGATCCACTTACATACTACTGTACTTACAAGTGACTTAAGATCAATTTAACATGGCTTTTACAAAACCATGTTAAAATGAAGAGGAAGTAAAGTGACTTATACTTTGCATGGAGGGAGAAGGATTTTGCTTATTGGCTGGAGAATTACAAGGTGATAGAATGGAAGGAGACACACAGAAATGATGATATGACAGGGAGACTTTTTCACTTTAACCACATGTGATATGATATGTTATAGACAACATCCCCACTTTTCAATCTCCCTGCTTAGTAAATTTAGGTCCCTGTAGGTGCCTTGAACTGAAAGTATGGGAACCTTTTCCTATTCCTTACATTAACCTTCCATCATTCTCACCAACCCACAGCCTAACTATTAAAAGAAGGTTACAAGAGGTTGAACAATTTACAAAGGTTAGATCCTTTTCTCATTGCAGCTCTATCAACTTGTTTTAAATGACCACAGTAAATGTACTACTTCCAGAAAGATTTATTTCAATATTTTTTCATATAATTAAAAAAAACAAAGGTGTAGAAAGCTATTGCTAAATATCATTATTTTAACCATCATTACATGTGTACTATTTTGATTTACGTTTAGCACAAAGGATTATTGACCTTTTAAATCTAGCCCTGATCTGGTGGTCACTGACCTGAACTTTAGCACTAGACTGCCCTATGAGTACTACTGCAGCCATTCTGTATGCTAAACCATTGTTTTACTTTATCAAATTAAAGCCCACATAATAAAGGTAGGTTTCCCTGTGTGTTTAGCTGGTAGGTACTTTGGATAGATTCTTGTGTATAAAGTAGTAAATAATATACAGAGTTCTGTTATATTGAGCTTACAGAAACTTAGATATTAGTGATGATTAAAACCATGACAGATATCATACATGACAGAGCATATGCACATACAACTACAGAGGTACATGGAATCCTACAGGAAGCCACTGCCCTAATTACATGTGCCCAATAATGCTATTTACAGGAATATATGTCTAGCTATCTGCCTTGTACACGTAGTACAGTAAAACATGAGTCATAATCCCAGAGAGACAAAACTGCAAATGTCCTTTGTAAAACAGTCATTTAATAAGCCTTTTATGGTTAAGTGGTTTCCAAAGTAAATAGAGCTATATTCCACCCTTAAACAAATCTAAAAATACAACATAGCAATCCTTAGGAAAAAGCCCAAGTTTGATAACAAGTAACAGTATTCATTGGATTTCTTTGGTAATATGGATGTTTACCAATACATTTTTTTACATGTGTATCCCAGAGCAGATTTGTTATATAAATGGCCAGTTAAAAGGTTGTCTATTATTCATTGCCATGAATTACAAAATTATTTCTTGTGTTGTTAAAGATACATTTTTGGATTTAGGAAAATTGTCATCTATATGAACAATTATGAGTAATATATAATAGAAGGCACACTTACATCTAAAATCATCTAACCTTGAGTTTTAGAGGCTAAATATAACACATATTTCCCTTCCACACTGCCACCTGACCAGAGTGTCACCGACATACAAGATATGGTCTAAAAAAAAAAGTGACTAGAAGATGTATCTATGAATACATTTTAATATAGTGTTCCAACCACAAAAGTAGACTACAAAATATCTCAATACATATTCCCAAAATACCATCAGTTTAAAGAAATCAGGTAAAGGGCCGCTCTTATAACAACCATACTATTTGTTCAGACCAAGGGCTAGATTTACTAAACTGCGGAAAAGTTAAAGTGGAGAGGTTTCCCATAGCAACCAGATTCTAACCCCCACTAACCTATTACATGCTAGAGAATGTTCGCTACAATCTGAATGGATGCTGTGAGCAACATCTTCACTTGTACTTATATCAGTTTAGTATATGTAGCCTCAAGTCTTTATTAGTAAGGGCTTCTTTCTCAAAACTAGGTTTATAGGCATAGTATGTACAAAGCACAACAACCAACTACCTTTATTCTGTCTACTGCAATTTAGACAGTTAAAGAAAGTTACTGGTTGGTTTAATGTAGTTTCATTTATTGACAACTAAATGCCACATTAGTAAGCAAGCCGTGTCTTCTAATGCCATTGATGTAAATAGAAGTAGGACAAATTCTTTCCCCAAAATCAAAATGATATATATTATACTATTCTGTTATGCACCAAGAAAATGATCACTATTCAGAAAATAAACAGTAGTATCTCACTACATTACATTCAAAAAGCCAGCGTTGTAGTGCACCGACTTAAATCATTCATGCCTATTACTAACTGCCCTGTGCCGATATAAAACCCAAATTAGCACTTATCAGTGTTGGAAAACAGCCATCCCTGCATTAGGATTTCATTAAGTGCAATATGAATAGATGGAACTAGTTTTAAAAGTCTGTATGAAAGGGTATAAGGAAAAGACACAAAAGCTCTTTTTCACAGAAGGCACATTTAGAAAACTACCAGGTCATTTGAAGGACTTCAGACTGGATATTACATGTTGGAAATGATTGTCCGTCCAAAGCTTGTGCCTTTTAGCATATGGAAAGATCTAGGGGTTGCGGAGTCTTTGACTCCTGGCCTTGTAGACCTCAATAAGCAGATCTTTGACATACTGGATTTCTCTTTCAATTGAATCAGACTTTTCTTTGAGCTCCCTATTGCGGACTTCCAGGCTCTGACATTCGTCATCCAGTGCGTCATACTCGGCGCGTTTCCGCTGGCGGTAACGAAGAGCTGCCGTCTTGTTCTGGTCTCTCTTCTTCTGCTTGCGGTCACCTCTTGGTTGATTTGAGCCTGTACAGGTAGCTGAAGTGGAGGGGCGGTCATATGGTGTAGGCCTGTTAAGTTGTTTAGATTGAGCTGGCGGGTCAGTGGTGTCATTAATCACCATAAAATCCTGCTGGTCTTCTCTAGGGAAATCACTTTGAACATCTGTATATAGATTCATAAGCTCAAGGCAGCCAGAATCTAATGTATCCAGGGCCACAGGGGCAGGAGCTGGGGTTTCTGCGATGTAGGCCTGGAATTCTACAGCTCTACTACTAAGCTGCTGGTCAGGTGTTGGAAAGTGAAAGTGCACTTCTTGAGAAGGAGGTGTGCTGGGGGCCACTTGATCAGGAGGCATTGGAAGCCCAGGGGATAGGGTCTCCTCCAGGAAGTAATCTTCCATTTGCTCCAGCTCCTTCTTGAGAAGTGTGGCCATGATTTCCAGGTCTGGGGCTGGGGGGCCTGGCATGGAGGGATTGGACACAGCTGGAAGAAAACATGAAAAGTCGACCCTTTCTGTCATCCAGTCTGTGAATCCATCTCCTGTAGATGAAAAAAACAGTACATACAAATGTAATATCTTACATATAATGACATTTATTTTTTTGCTGTTAACCTTTCTATATCATGTACAAATGTGTACACAAAATGTGTCTTTCAGCAATTATTCCAGAGACAAATAATCTAACATGTTTTACTAAAAACATGAAACATGAAACATGAATCTAATGAAGGGAAATACTTTGAAAAGCAAATATTTAAGGTTTTTTCTACAGCATGAGAACTCTACCAGCACCATTCCCATGTAAAATGGAGTACACTAAATCTGGATAGGGCATAGGCAAGCCATTATTATTACAATTTATTTATTTATAAAAAGCCACCACAATGTTTCTTCAGCACCACAAAAAAGGGAAAAAAAACATTGTGGACATACAGATCTATAGGAACTATAAGGTAACGATACAAAATAATAAAATAAATATAAAATAGTACAATACCGTATAATCAGTACAATACAAAGTAGTAAAAATAGAGGACAGACACCAAGGTAAGGTGTGAGCAAACAAATTGGAATCAGATAAAAGGGGGGGACAAGTGAGAGGTAAGTATGTGAGGGGGTAAAAGGGCATAAGAGGAAGGAAGTAAGGAAGGGCATGCTCAAGTGAGTTAACATACTAAGGGCTGGATTCAGCTTTTCACTCTCATGACTTACACTCTTATGGGTAATACCATGATGAATTGCAGGGGAGATAAAATGAATGTCAGTGTGTGCATGCAGGGAGAATACATTATTGTTGCATGTTGCACACAGATACTGACCAGCGTTACTGTTACACTGTTATTAGACTAGGACTAGGAAACATCAGCTGTCACCTGTTATGCTGATTGCAACTAATTAAATTTACCTCCCCTGCAACATGGTTTTGCCCATGAGAGAAGTCATGAGAGTGAAAAACTGAATCTGGCCCTAAGTGAGTGGGGCTGGACTTACTGGAGACAGCTGGGGAGGAAGAAGTAAGGAAGTAGGGAGCAGTGGGGTGTTATGTGGATGAAAGTAGGCTAGCCTGAACAGGTGCCACAGTTTTGGCCATGCTTTACACTTTCTGCCCTGTGCTGGAAATGCCCCTTTTTTATTACACTGCATCCTGTCCCAAGAGGTTCCAGGAGTTGTATGTTAAACAAGTGAATTGCATTCATGTAGCCTATGCTTCACAGGACCACCCAATGCTCCATGTCACAGCCTAGCAATGCATTCCCCCCAGCTTGTAGCATATTTTCAACCAGCAATGCAAAACCAAGACTACCTCGACTTGAGCCAGGAAAATACAGCTGAACCATAGCGGACATTCGCTAATTTGTAACATTAGGTAGTACCTTGCAACAAGTACATACTTATTTGTGTAAGTGTAAATACTTAATGTGGAACTGAATAAAAATAACCTGGAAATACATGTAGAAGACATTTGCATAGAACTTCTCAGATTCTATACAAGGAGCTTACCATTTTGTACTATAATGTTGTACCTCCAATAATATAAAAAAAACATACAAATCTGAGTTTAAAAAAACGTATTTTATGTATGTAATTCAGGGTTTTATTTTATAAAAGATCAAGATGAATGTTTGCGTTTAGGTGCATTAAAGGTACTTGGCAATTCAGCAAGTTGTGAAAAAGGGGGACAACAATGTTACATATTTACCTGCCAGACATCCTCCTTCAGCCCCATGCATATTCATCCCGTCCTCCATGGCCACTGGTAGATGTTCATAGTGATTTCCATGAGCAGGGATCTTCAGGAGATCCGCCCGCCAGTGCAGAGTGCTAACTGGCAACATCGACATCTCCAGGTCCAGATTTAATGCCGCCAGGAGAGACATTTTGACCAAGTTTATTTTGATTCAGACCGGGGAACAGTTCGGAAGCACGATTCCAGCTGGATGCAGCAGCGGAAGGCGCAGAGGGGGTAAGAGACCTGCAATATACAGATTATAGAGATTGAAATGAAGAAATAGAACATTTTAGAACTCTGATAACAATATAATGTGTAACATGTGAAAATCTATGCGCTACAATTGGAGCAAATATAACAAAGTTTGTAAGAGTTGGGATCGTGGTCAATGTGCTTATCAGGATTAATCCCCACTGGCTCAAACGTATTACGTCCACATCGGCTGCTGAAACACAAGTGTCAACATGGTACTTGAGAACAACAGTCACCCCTATTATTGGTGTATACTAGAAAATCTATAAGCTTCCATTAGGTCATCCTAGGCATTTATCTATGATGGCAATAGATAATGGATATAAAGTCCTGCACCTTTGCATTTCCATGCCCCAGAGCACAGTTACCCAATAAAACACTGGAACACACTACTAGTACAGGGAGACTGCAGTAGGTAAGCAACCTTTGATTGACCAGTTATGTGTATTCTTTTATACTGTATTTAGGGAAAGAATACATAATACAGATATTAGGAAGGACTTAATATTTTGGTAAAATACAAATGAGCACAAGTAAAACAGCACATGTGCGCATGCATGCCATGCGACTAGAGATCTGTCCCACAGGGAGGTCCTCCCTCTGTATGGTCGATGGGGGAACATTAATGTAATAGTATGGGCGGAGTGTTGCGGATGTCATACACTTAATGTAGTGTTATAGCAGTGTAACCCCGCATCAGAGAGGACAGTGACAGGACAGTGACTACTAGACCTCTGTGCATATAGAAAATGCAGAAGGTTTGGATCCGGTCCATTGATTGTACATTTTATATGTGATCGTTATGTCTCTAATGTTATAAGTCTCTAACTAGCGAAATGGTTAACATACTCGCAGTAAAAAAACCAATGATTGGCACAATGTGCTCCGTGTGCATACAATGACATTATCCCAGCATTACTGCTTTCTACCTACACAATTTTGGAACATAATAGATTCATATAGTACATATCATGGGTGAAAGCTTGGGGACGTCATGTTCTTTTGTACCTAGCCACAAATGATAGAAGAAATAAGTTGAACCCTTAGCTGTGGTGTGTATTATATTAAGATTAACATAAAAAAACGTAACTTCGAAGGAATCTAAGCAGGAGTTAAGAATAGGCCTCCAAAACGGTTCTCATTGACAGCTGTGTTTGTAGTCAGAATGCCATGTTTCCAGGAACAGAGGTAGGGTAAATGACACAGCCAGTTCTATGTTTAACTGAGCTAGTTATTAAGTAACCGTCCCAATGCCAACCTGTTTGCAACATCTTGGATATTCATTAATGGTGACATATTTGTAGAGCATAAAGAGGAAACGATATTTAAGCTCGCATAGTGCGGCCATGACCGGGACATAGTGCAGTCTAACAAGCTCAACTTCACTTTGTTTTCCAAATGAATGTGTTCATTAAGGGGGTGGTGTTCATCACATACACCATCACTCATCTGAAAAGTCTCCTCAGGGACCTATCCCAGTACGTGAAAAACAACCATAAATTAGACCCCCAGGGGCCAAGCTGCTGCAGATGGATCAACTGAAGACAGAATAATAAATGCAGGCGTCAACATTAATATTCAGCAGCAAAGGTACATCTCAAA
The DNA here is from genome assembly GCA_016617825.1 of Platyplectrum ornatum. Classification (NCBI taxonomy): domain Eukaryota; kingdom Metazoa; phylum Chordata; class Amphibia; order Anura; family Limnodynastidae; genus Platyplectrum; species Platyplectrum ornatum. The sequence goes on along the minus strand of JABWIB010000032.1, from coordinate 4,974 downwards.
TAACCAGTGCACATTCTGAATGGTGCGGTGTAAACATATTCACCAGATCTGGAAGGCTTGCCCGGTTATTATAAGAATAGGTGCTAAAAAGGTGTCTAGATTGGAGCGACAACAAACAAAAAACACATAATAAACGATCGATATTAAAAATGAACTTACATTATGACACAGGGATCCAGTCCTATACAGCATGAAGCCTGTCTTCCCATATAACACACACACACATATATATATATATATATATATATATATATATATATATATATATATATATACACACACACACATATATATATTATTAAAGAGAATACTAGCTTTATTAAAGTCATCAGATCTGGTAAAATCTGTAAAGAGGACAGCCCCCTCTCCTATCTATCAATCATCAAAATGCTCCTATTTTGGGATTTGTAATACCCTGCATGGTGGAGATACAGACCTCCATCATTATTCCTATGTCTATATTATACTCTTTCCTACAGCTTAAACTCTGCACGTCCTGGAGATCTTACCCACTGACGTCACATATGCCCAATGACGATTGTCATCTCTGAATTTTCCACCCATCTCTAAGGGCTTGGAAGATCCATCATAANCAATAGTGTCTAAAACACAAGCTGCACAATCTATACCAACCAGAGAGCAACACGTTGAACCTTTCCTCTATATTGTTTCATGTTTTCCAGACTACAAAACAATAGAAAGGTGCTAATGACAGGACATAAGTCCTTGTAGAATCACCAGTTGTTGGAGTTACAATGACTTTATGTAAAATGTAGAAGTAGGCCTGAATTTACTAAGCAGGGAGAATGAAAAGTGGGGATGTTGCCCATAGCAACCAGATTCAATCGCTCATTTTGCATACTGGAGAATGTGAGCTCAAATCGGAATGGTTGCTATGGGCAACATCCCCACTTTTCAGTCTCCCTGCTTAGTAAATTTAGGCTGTAATGTTTTGGTATGTTGTTTTAGGTTATTTTCATTGGGGATTTTTTAGATCTGTTATCCCCAGCACTAAACATATGATACGTCTGCTAGTTCAGACATGTGAATTTCATATTGCATAAAAATGTGGATTCATCCAAATAATCACCCCATAGTAATACAAGTGCAGCCTGTGGAATTTACTAATACTTCCAGCTGTTTATTACATGAGAGAACATTCTACAGGCCAAGAAAAACAACGATAGATTAACCCCCTAAAGGCTGCAGATTATATAACAAACAATAAATACTATCATTGGGACTAAAACATGAATATATCAGCTTTATCACACAAAGCTTTGCACACTAATAATTAGAATAATAAATTATTACATATATATAATTAAAAATAATAATAATTAATGCAGTGCATTTCCCATGGGCCCTTGCAGCAGCTGTAGAGTTGATTGGCATGTCCCATAACATCACTAATTACTACAATCACATAGGACAAGACATCAGTGTCAGCTCCCACCTGCAATTCAAAATGGTTTTGTCCCCTCGTGACTAAAGCTGGCCATACACTATAAGATAAATTGTTCCAATCTAAAGATTTTTCAAGAGTTTAATTGCAGGGGAGGCAAATTGAATCAGTGTTACAGGTGAGAGATGATGTTTCCTAGGACGAGTCTAATAACAGTGTAACAGTAACGCTGGTCAGTATCTGTGTGCAACATGCAACAATAAAGTATTCTCCCTGCATGCACACACTAACATTCATTTTACACCCCCCTGCAATTCTACATGGTTTTACCCACTCTTGAAAAATCTTTTGATCGGAACAATTTATCTTATAGCTGGTCGATTGGAACAATTTATTGCATAGTGTATGACCAGCTTTACAGAGGTCTTGCATTGTCAGCAATAAGTAAAAGCCAAGGGTAACACTCATATAGCAACATGATCTGGTGTACCCCTATGTGATTTTTGCCGTGACCCTCACTCTATGGTTCAGTACCATAATGATTGCTTTTCCATACTCTATAAAGGCACAGTATAGATTATAAATACATAACCTTATGCTGGCCATACACCTGTGCGACATTGGCTCCCGCCGCACATATCACATGGTCTTCTGCAGTCAACATTAAGATGAATCGCTGCCGATGTACCTTGCATTGATCGTATAGGTGTATGGCCGGCATTATGCTCCACCATTATTAAAATCAAAGTGTAGACCTGAGCAAATCCATGTCGCCATGCGAGGGGCGCACATTACAAATATACAGAAATAGTTTGCATGCAAGAAAAATACTTTGCTTCATAGTTTTAGGAGTAACTTGGAAATTAGAGTTGAGCTGGGACACATCATCTCTGAACTGCAAGTTTATGTTCTCTCACATGTTAACATGGTTCTGGACAGAAGCGCACATCTGTTACACACATCTGGATCAGCCCCCATGTTTTCAAGTACATAGGTACATACAACAGGTTTCTAGAGAAATCAAAGCGTAGAATGTGCAGGATAAGTGATACTTACGCCATGTTTGCGGTTGTTCGGTTGGTGCAATACAAGTGCATACGCACACTTGTTTTGTGGTCTTGCAGGTTCAGAAAGCCATGGTGCGCGCACAGAAGAGCGAGATCCGATACGTAACTACTCCTGTCAGCTGTGCTTCAACAATGTGCTGGCGCAAGTACATGCGCAAACCTTGTATACTGTAATGACAGGTTACATCACCAGCAGCAGCAGCATATCCCTCCGCCAGCCTCACACCTAGCTGTACAGTGCCGCTCCACTCACACATGCAGCTGGGCCTCTTACGCTGTCACCGCTCTATAAGCCAGTGGTTTGAGGGTTTGTTAGTGTTTAGAGCCTGCACGGTTCTTCTTTGCCATGACATGCGGTGTGAGGCGCCTCTGGAGCTGCGACTCCCGGGGACTATTTTCTCTCGGAAGGACACACACATTGACATTGCAGCAGAATTGCATCAGCCGGACAGGAGTGAATTCCCCAGGTCACTGAGTTTAGGAGAGCTCGCTGCTGATTGGCTGCTCTCACTGCCTCTGCCTGGCGTGTTCCGAGTGACGGCCGTGTGAGCGGAGCTGGTCAGATGACAGGGAGGAGGCAGGGAGTGAGGCAGGGTATGAGGGAGGCAGGGAGTGAGTGAGAGAGGCAGGGAGTGAGTGAGGGAGGCAGGGAGGGATGGATGGAGTGAGTGAGGGAGGCAGGGAGTATGTGAGGCAGTGAGGGAGGGAGCCAGGGAGGGAGGCAGGGAGTGAGGGAGGCAGTGAGTGAGTGAGGCAGGCAGGGAGGCATGCAGGGAGTGAGTGAGGGAGGCAGGNGAGGCAGGGAGTATGTGAGGCAGTGAGGGAGGGAGGCAGTGAGGGAGGGAGCCAGGGAGGGAGGCAGGGAGTGAGGGAGGCAGTGAGTGAGTGAGGCATGCAGGGAGGGAGGCATGCAGGGAGTGAGTGAGGCAGGCAGGGAGTGAGTGAGGGAGGCAGTGAGTGAGTGAGGCAGGCAGTGAGTGAGGGAGGGAGCCAGGGAGTGAGTGAGGGAGGGAGGCAGGGAGTGAGTGAGTGAGGGAGGGAGGCAGGGAGTGAGGGAGGCAGTGAGTGAGTGAGGCAGGGAGTGAGTAAGGGAGGCAGTGAGGGAGGGAGGCATGCAGGGAGTGAGTGAGGGAGGCAGGGAGTGAGGGAGGCAGTCAGTGAGTGAGGCAGGCAGTGAGGCAGGGAGTGAGTGAGGGAGGCAGTGAGGGAGGGAGGCATGCAGTGAGTGAGTGAGGCAGGCAGGGAGTGAGTGAGGGAGGGAGGGAGGCAGGCAGGGAGTGTGGTTTAACCACTTTCTCCTCTTTCAGGAACTCCTAGTCTCTTCTCATTTGTGGTGTCTGGGCCGTGAAAACACACAAGTCACAGTGTGTACTGAGGCACTATTTACATGTGTGTTAAACAAAACATACATATCACATAAATGCCTATGTAGACATTATTGGCTGCTGCTAACGTGTTTCCTGGCACATATTAGTTATTTTCCTTTGTATATAGAATAAACAATGAGCTAGGACATATTGCTACTGTGCACTTCAGGTATGCGCTGTATCATAATGGCAGAGTGAGAGTAGAGGACTCCTCCTGCACTCACTCACATGGCTGCTCTCTGCTCTGCTTTGTGATAAGGCTGAATGCTGTCACCCACCTCCCAGCACTCTTCTGCTGATCACTTATTAACACATTAGGGCAGGCTCACTCTGCAGTCACAGGTTGCCAGGGATAGGGTTAACATTAGCAGGGACCTCCAGACACAGTCCTGCCAGGATATGAACTGGACAAAGTGGCTAAAGGGATTTTATCAGATGTGGGCAAAGGGTCTGAAGGATCACTGAACATAAACTTATTTGTGTATATGCACAACAAACTTATCAGGTTGGAGAGTGAACATTTATTAAACATAAAATATTGTTTCATTTATGTATAACAAAATAAATAACTAATAACAATCATAATAATTAACGAGTATTAAAATAATTGTTTTCTCTTTCATTTTGTTGCCTTCACAATTGGGACACATCCAATCTTGCAGTATATTGTGACATGATTGTCTACGTATGAAAGGACTTTAATTAATAATTATATTTTTATTGTTAAAAGGAAATTAATGGATTTGCAGCATTGTCATACCCCTGGATGTTTTTTTCTGTTTCAGAAATCTTACACAGTAATTTATGTACTATAAGCAATGTTTCACTAGTGAGGACGGACACATTATATATTCTAATGCAGTTTGGGCCCCCATATTTGTATTATATATATACCGTGGGATATCTTTAAAACGCTTTTGGAAACTCACACACATAGATTCATTCCAATGGTAAACAAAAGAAAAAGCATTAAGCATAAACCAATGTGGCTAAATAAAAAGGTAAGGGAAGCAATGAGTAGGCGAAGCAATGAGGCGTGCATTCAAATTGTTAAAATCTGAGGGGACTGCTGAGTCCTTCCAGATCTACAAAGAATGTAATAAAACATGCAAAAAGGAGATAAAAATAGCAAAAA
>JABWIB010000031.1:222184-237520 GCA_016617825.1 Platyplectrum ornatum | reverse complement strand
GTTAGTGAATAAACAAACTCTCTGTCATACAGCGAGTTAAACTCGCCGCGAGTTACTGCGAGTTTAACTCGCAGACACAACACGACCTTAGTAAATTTCCCCCCATTGGGTCTAATATCCAAATATATTGGACTGTAAATAGAGGAGGATTAATTGAGCTGCTAGTCCAGCTGTTTTGTTTTAAAACACTAAGAATCTTCTTTTCTTTTTCACATTCTTTACCTTGATTTTAATATTTGTAACTCCATAATATAATTTTAATGATACTAATAAAATAAAAATTTCAACATATATGTATAAGGAGTATTATCAAAAATACAAGTCACTAATGAGTGCACCTCGAAAAGGAACCTCTTTTTCTTTGTTTCCTTTGATAAGGATATTTTATTTGCCATATCCAAATGACCTTTCAGGAAAAATCCTTTACTCTTTAATTCCTTGCGTTATTCCAAGTGATTTCAGAAGGGCCCTTTTAACATCCTTATTCCGTAGACTGTAGATTAGGGGGTTGATCATAGGTGTAACGACAGAGTACAGTGCGGTGAGGACTGGTTCTAAGACATTGGAGTATTTTGATGACGGGATCATATAAGCAGAGAAACCTGTTGTGTAGTAAATGATGACAACTGTAGCGTGTGAAGAGCAGGTGGAGAAGGCTTTTTTCCTGCCTTCCTCAGACTGTATCTGCAAAATGACCTTTAAAATTTGTATATAAGATGCCAAACAGAAGAGAGCAGGGAAAAATCCCAATACCAACAAATCCAGATAAATGCCAATATAAGCATCTTTGGCACAGAAGCTTTTAAACACAGATTTTATGTCACAGAAAAAGTGCTGGATGATATTTGAGTGACAGAAGGGCATATGAGACACCGGGATTGTAAAGAAAACCGCATTTACACATCCTACCATCCAGGTTCCAGATGCTAATAACAGACATTTATTCCTACTTAGGAAATAGTGATATCGTAATGGATGACAGATCGCAACATAACGATCATAAGCCATGACAAATATCAAAATATTCTCTGTGGAAGCAGCCACACTATAGAAGAAGATCTGTGTGAAGCATTGCATGAAAGACACACTGTTATTTCCGGATAATAACATGTACAGCAGTTTAGGGACAGTAGTGGTTGTATAGCAGATATCTACTAAGGCCAGGTTGCAGAGAAATAGATACATGGGGGTGTGTAACTGCTCATCAATATAGATCACTGTAATTATAACAGAATTGATGGTTAATCCAAAAAAGTACAGAAGGAAAAACACACAAGAAGTTAAAGATGCAAAATTAGGTTTAAAGAAAAAAGGTACCAAATAGAATTCTGTAATGTATGTCTGATTCTCCATGTTACATTCGTTTGTTATGAAATGTTAATATTACAAAGGATGGTTTGTGACAGTGGTCTGAGTATCACAGAAGAAATAAACAAAATGCAAAACAAGTGCAAGTGCAGAACTGAGCAAAACCATCTTGAGCTGCAAGGGAAGACACGTTTAAACTGTAAAAACAGAATTCTGAGTTGAGAGGTGAAACTTTCTAGCTATACTTTAATTAAAGACTAAACATAAAGCTGTTCAGTATGTGATTCTATGTCCCCCCTCACAACAATAAAAATTAATTTGCACCCCTTGCTTTGCAACAGAATTTTGCTCAGGTTTTGCCCATGCTTCCAAAATAAAAACCTAATATTTGATTATTATCACTATCCAATAAATATGCATAAAAAATGTCTACATAAAAAGTGTTTTCTAAATCTATTTCATGTAATTTCTATGAATAAAACAGCAAAGGCAGAATTGCTAACAAAATTTCCTTTTAAAGTTAATTTATGTTTTTTTATTTGTAATTTAAAATTTGTAGAAAATAGATAATAGTTTTTCTTTTTATTTCCCATCTTTTGAAATAAAAATTATTTGTTATAATATTAGTATCTGATATTAGCAAACAATATATTATTTGAATATTTGCACAAAAAAATGATCACAACCAAAAACCGCAGCTTTAAATTGAATATTGCAAATCAGTGGAATCGACACAACTCACCTTTGAGCCAGTCAACACAGATGCAAAGAGGCTTTTTATACAGTGTAGTTCTATACATGATGATTACTAATTATGACGTTACTTTGGGGAGTAGTTGAATCATCCATATATTCTGCCACTGGGGTCTTAATTATTTTATATTTTTAATAGTAATAGTAATAAAATATTTAATTATATCTACATCAATAATATTCTCATCTAACTTTCTATCTTTATATCTAAAGTTTAACATGTTTTCAAATTCCAATTCTTACAACCACCTCTTTTGTTTCGCTGAGGTTTGACATAACACAACATATTAAACATGGTGTTTTATATGTTGGCATTTAATAAATTAACAACAGCGAACAGTTATTTAAAAAAAAATGTAATGCTGTTTTGGCAGTTTTACTTTAAAAACACAGAATTAGGGGCAGTTAGAAGATATTCCATCTTAGTAAATGTTGCCCTATCAGTTTATTCAAACTGATATGACATATCAAGACATATGATGAATAGCGGGGCAGTCCAAAGAGAGGAGGTGATGGGCTAACAATAAGGCCTTGCTTCGATGAGTTGACTCAATACAGCCCCAAGTATTTGACCCAAGTACACACAATGTGAACCTTATTATTGGGACCAGTTACAGGTCTAAGATCAGAAAGATGATAATGGCCAAGGCTCCACAGCTCTATGATTCATAGGCGTAGAGTTGAACATTTGCAAATGCATCACTAAAGATGTAGAAATATTGCATATACTTTAAGTCATGATAATATATTTTGTGCTTCTTGACAGTTAACAAGCTTAATTCACACACAAGGCAAAACCAAGATCTTCATTATACATAATAGTGGAATAATCTTGCATTTGCGTGTATACGACAGAATACCACTTCAGTGTATGACTTGGTGATCGTACTCTAAAGACAGAACTTGTGAAGAGATACAGAGCTTTATTTAGACCTGTAACTGGTTCACTCTTAAACCTCTTGTTATTACAAGCATGCCATCTTAACTTGTGCGAATTAGTCCCTTACTTACTTCAAATTTACAAAGATATTCATCCACCTACCAAACACTTTCCCTGGCCTAAATTTGCTAAACTGTAAAATGAAGCTCTCTGTTTCATTTTACATACTGGAGAATGTGAGCTTGAATATGATTGGTTGCTATGGGCAACATCCCCACTTTTCCAGTGCCACTTTCATAATATGGTAAAGAGTATTGTATTCCTTAATTGATGGAGCACACAAAAAATAAGTAAAAAAAAAAAACAAAGTAAAAAGAAATACAGTTAAATAAAAAATTTGTAAGAAAACAGAATAACAACTCTCCTTTCCTTAATTGCTCAATTGAGCACACATGAACAAATGAACTGTGAACGCATATACACAATACACAATATCCAGTATAATGTTACTCAGGACAAAGGCACAATGGGTGCAGAGTCTAACTGGGGCCTGGACCTATATTTACTAATCTGTGGGAATGGAAAAGTGGAGATGTTTCCTATAGCTATAGCCCATACTTAAACTGGCATTTTTCATAATAAAAAAAAAAAAACTGAGAGCAAGAATCTGATTGGTTGCTCACATCCCCTTATGATGTTACGATTTTATAAGAAATACTTGGTTCTTGTTCAGCTTCCAGGAAGAGATCTGTTTCTAAGTTACAGACAATATTTGCTTGATTGGATTTTAGAGGCCTAAGTTCAGTATGTGTGAGGGGAGTGTCAGAGAATGCATTAAAAATATGATTATAAAATTGTATAGAAAAAATTAAGGATTAGGCACACAAGTCTATTTTGCATAAGACCATTAATATTATGCAATACATATTGAATTGGATCGGGAATTGCATGCAAGTTATGCTCCCCTCTCCCCCCTCTAACTTGTACAAGCTTTTAGACACTTAACAAAGCAGATCAGTGCAAAAAGTTTTTACCTCCGCTGGCTTCTTTAGCAAAGCAAGGCACTAGTATGCTTATGCCCGCCTACAGTGTGGGCATCAGGCATGCTAAAAATGAAACCTGACCCCTCGTATGTTTTAAAAAATGTATTAGTAATAGTATCTACCAAAAGCATGCTCTGATGTTTGTGATGATTGTTTACATAATTTACACAGGAAACTTTGCAAGTCTGGATCTGGTCCATTGAAACGCCTTACATCAATAAACCATAGTTACCAACACACAGAACCACTTGACTAATGACTAATAAAAGTTACTATTTTTATATTTTATTTTTAGTTATTAATTATTTTGAAATGTATAATTCATACAGAAAATGTATGGTGCTTACATGTCCCGAGTCCATCCCACCTTAGGCACAACCAAGTTCCCCCATTATATATAAGTAAGCCAATAAACTAGGGAAAGTTTACTTAAAAACAGCTGTGCAACTTTACATTTCAAAGAATGTTTATCACCATCCCTCACGTAGTACAGGAAGGAAGAAAAAAATAAATGGGAAAACAGACTTCAAAGGTTTAACATCTCTATATCACTTTCCAGTCTGATGCTCCTCAAGTCCAACATTCTTTATTTTTGCCAAATGTAGGAAACTTTCATTTGAAGCATGTATTTGGATAAGGCAAGACAACTTATTGACAAATATTGCTCTTAATGGTATTAGATTATATTATGTCTATTTACTCAACACATTCTAAACACATTGGATGCTATGGTCAGTATTCCTTTTAGAAGCTCCATCTACAGTATCTAACCATCTATCTCATATCTATCTATCTATCTATCTATCTATCTATCTATCTATCTCATATCTATCTATCTATCTATGTATTATTTTTGACAGAGCTCTTTTTACATCTTTATTCCGTAGACTGTAGATTAGGGGGTTGATCATGGGTGTAACAATTGCATAGAGTGCAGTAAATACTGTATCTAAGACATTAGAGAAATCAGATGCTGGTATCAAATATGCTAAAAAAGCTGTTGTAAAATACATTATGAGGATGATGAGGTGAGATGAGCAGGTGGAGAAGGCTTTTATTTTCCCATCCTTAGATTTTATCTGCAAGATTACCTGGATAATTTTTATATATGAAACTAAACAGAATAGGACAGGGAAAAATATAAATACCAACAAATCCAAAATGATGTAAAGAAAAAAATTGTTGACACATAAGATTTTAGACACTGATTTAATGTCACAGAAAAAGTGCTGTATGGTGTTTGAGTGACAGAAGGACACGTGTGACAATGAAAATATTAAAACAAATGAATTGAAACATCCTGATATCCAAGAACCAGATGCTAATAAGAGACAGTTTTTCATACTTAGGAAATAATGATATCGCAATGGATTACAGATAGCAACATATCGGTCATAGGCCATAATGAATATTAGGACATCTTCTGTTGAAGCCACCATAATATAAAAGTACATCTGTGTGAAGCATTGTGTGAAGGACATAGTATTATCTCCAGATAATAACATGTACAGTAGTTTAGGGACAGTAGTGGTTGTATAACAGATATCTACAAAGGCCAGGTTACAGAGAAATAGATACATGGGGGTGTGTAACTGATTATCAATATAGATCACTGTAATTATAATAGAATTGGCGATTAATCCAAAGGTATACAGAAGGAGAAACACACAAGAAGTTATAGATGAATAATTTGATTTTAAGAAAAATGTCACCAGGTTGAATTCTGTAAAGTGTGTCTGATTCTCCATGTTATATTCCAATTATTCTGTTAAGAAACATTGTTTTTGGAATGTTAATGTTCACTGTGTCTGCACTTCCGACTTCTCGGTACAGGAGATTATGTTTGTGAATAAGTAAAGATTCAGAGTTTGAATGCAACAGCATATAAAGGTGCAAGTGTGCAACTAGACAAACTAATGCAATGGAAAAGATGCAAAATGTATAAAGTACAAAGTCTTTAAAAATTTTATTATTACATAAAATACTCCTTATATTTATTTACTGCACAAAAATACAGAACAGCTTTAATTTTAAATTGTAAGTTGCATTTAGATATCAAGAATAAAATTTGGACATATTTTATAGCACAGTTTCCCCATACTTCACTGCTTTATGTCTAATACAAACAAATGTTAATGTTTCATTATTTCAGTGTTTGAGTATTATTCATGTAGATTAAGCAATTATTACATCATAAAGTGTGTGACATTTTACAACTAGAAAACAAGGTCTATTAACTTTGTTATGAATTGTATTTTAAAATATTTTTTTTGTATTTTGTATATATTGAGTACCACAACAATCTGTATAAAACAGTAATACAGATTATTACCTCTAAGTAATTACCTCTAAGATACATTTCAATATCTTAGAGGTAAAATCATTATGTTTTTCTGCTGCTCTGCTGTACATAGTACTAAGTACATGCAAGTTTAAAATCCAAAGTACAATTTTTCTGAGTTTCTTTTTGTTATTTTACTTTTTCTTTAAATTTGTGTTTCCTCTTGCATGTTGCAAATAGGCATTATACACTCTAAATACAAGTTAGGAAATCTTATTTTGATGTTTCTGTGTTGGATGTGTAGAGATAAAAATACATTTTTGCTATCACTTTCTCTCCAGAGAATGCTGAGTTAATATGAGTATATATACTTATATATGTATATCATAATAAGATATTCAGAATGTATTTTGAAATTAATATTGAAAATGTTTGACATGTTAATTGAGGACTAGAGATTTAAAAATATTTCCATCAATATACTGGGAAAAAGATATAAGCTGAACTCCAAAACTGTCTGTAAAGCACAAAATCTTTCAAAATGTGTCAGATTCTCACAAGTGAAACTACAAAATTATATTTTGTACAGTAATTTAGTAGAATCATCACAACTCACCTTTAATTCAACATATAAATTGAACTCAGAAAACCAGGCATTTTATACTCTGTGGATCCCAATATAATGAGCACTTAACTAAGATATTACCATGGGGAGTAGATGAAAATAATGTTGTAACATCACCCACATATTTTCCCAATAGGACGTTTAGTATAACATTTAATAGAGAAATAGCAATAGCATATTTTAATAACTATTTCTGTGAAATATTTATTTTAATTCTAAGTTCCTTCAAGAATCCCAGGATCACTGAAGGTATTACTGTCTGCCATTCATCCAAATCTAGAGGGGTAGCGATCCTGCACCCCAACACTTACAGTACATGGTTGAGAATCGCACACTGGACCTACAGGGCAGGAGTATTGTTTTAGGCAAAGTTTTACTTTGATTAATATTTATGGTACGAGGGGCAAGAATCAGGCCTACTTTGAATCACTCCCCCTCCAACTGCTTCAACATGATCACCCTAATCTAAATATTGGTGGGGCCCACCTCAGCCTCTCTGACTCTTGGTGATTGCTCAATCCTACGGACATATCTTTCACTTTCCATTCCCAAGTTCATAGGTTATTCACCAGAATTGACTACTTATTGGTAACACCCTCATGTCTAGGTTTCTCTCTGCTACTCTGCCTGCATCGTAGTTTCGGATCATGTCCCAGTGCTAATCTCCCTTTGTCTTCAGGATTACGGACCCCGCTGGGTGGCCTGGCGCTTCCTGTCTCACCAGTATGACTATGATGGTTTTTGCGATTTTATTACTGCAGGTTAGTACAAATTCATACACAACAACAATGAAGACTGGGAGACTGGGACGATCCAGTCCTCCTTTGGTGCACTGTCGAGGCCATAGTAGGAGGCCACAATCTCTCGTATCATGCACATCGTAGTATTGTACATATAACAAACTACTACGCACGTTCTTCCCTCTATTAGGTGACTGATAACTGAATCTGGGTCTGTCCCAGGTTTCATAATCAACCATGACAAATATGAGGTTCTACTTTTGAATACTACTGTTAAACTATCCTGAGCCAAGCACTCCACTGGGCCCCTCGCTTCCCGAGCATCCAGGTTTCCAAAAAAAATGACTCCCTTTACTCTTGCAATATCCAGGGCCTAATTAATATGATTATTGCTGGTTGGCAATGGCTGATGCTCTCGTACCTAGGTAGGACGGTCCTATTGAAATGATTATTGCAAGATCTTGCACCTCCAGCCGAAGCTACCTATTCTGCTATCATCAGATGATGAAAAGCTTCTTACAGCTACCCGCAACTACTTTTGATGGGGTCGTTGCTCAAGGATCTCCAAATGTTGCAACAGAGTAGTACCATGGGAGGGATTAATTTCCCAGACCTGTACGCCCAGACCTACCAATTACATTATTTTAGAGGCTGGCTACATGACACAGAAAACTGCAATGCACCAGGGGCTTCACTTTACCACAACTTGTGGACTGCTTGCATATTTACAAACTTTGTTTACAATCCAGTCCTACATCTCCCAAAATCTCCTCAATCACACCCCATTGGGCCATGTTGGGAATCCTAGACCCTGCAGTCCGATGTGCAAAGAGATGCAAACCCCTGCTATTGATTATATCTGCAGTAGCAAATGTATACTCCCCATATGAATCCAGGTTACGTCCTCAACATGAAACTATTCAAAACTAAATGTTATTTTGTCTTCCTCATGGAATGGCTGAAAGCCTCCCTATACATATTGGGATCAGTTGGCAAATTATTCTCACTATGAGAGCAATTCAATGACACCCTTCCATCCCCTATCAAAACTGCCTTTTCTAAATTCTTTAGCCAAACAACTTGGTATAAAATACGAATCCCCCAATCAGACTGCATAACCCACATTCTTCTGCCTCCTAATTCCTATGACTGTCTGCTGCTGTCCTCGAGCCTTGGATCCTTCAGAAACCTACAGTCATCCTATTGAATCTTAATCTTCCTTCTCTCCAAATCTATCTATCTATCTATCTATCTATCTATCTATCTATCTATCTATCTATCTATCTCTCTCTCTCTCTCCCCCTCTCTCTCACTCTCTATCTATCTACTATCTATCTATCTATCTACAGTAGATATCATGTCTCCTTTAAAGTACTTGTGATCATGAAAAGGCTGCGCAACAAATACTAAAAAGTTACATTTTTAAAATATTTAGCTAGATGAAAAATGAACATCAATTTAAAATTTTAATTCAATTCATTTTGAATAAGACCACACACTTTTAACTGGAAACACAGACTTTGAGGGTTAGCCAATTTTTCAAGATAAGCAAAACAAGATTCTTTTCCCCTAAATAACAAATTTAAGTCCATATTTGATAGTCTTTTACTCCTACTATCTATCTTAATGCCAGAATGGAAATTTTTTAGTTTTTTCATGGTATTATGCAACAGTGTTGTGCAATAGCTAAGTAACTTATAGTTGAGTTAAAGTTCACTTATACTCCGTTCACACTGCCATAAAATGAAATACCAGGGCAGTTCAGTCAAATTTTCCAAAACAACTGTCTCCTTTTCAACTCCCCAGGTGTGTTTTTTTTTAGTTTGACAGCACGGGCAAAAAAGGGTTTTGTGTTGATTGGACCCAGGTTTCCGATAGTGTTAACAGTCCTTTCATTAGTTTTCTAATCAGGTATCTCAAAAAGGCTGTGATAGGAGAAGTTAGGTTACACATAATCACAACTCCTATGGTGATGAATAACATATTTCACTTAACAAGAACCTGGGGTTAGTGTAAATAGTGTTGACCTGGGTTTTTCAATAAAAATATGTGAAATACCCAGATAGAAAAACCAGTGGGACTGGGGTTCATGCTCTGGGAAATTAAGTGGCAGTGTGAACAAGGTATTATTTGAATATATTGAATTTATGTATTGATAATTGTAAATATATGTTTACATATTAAATTCAAATTCCACCCTATCTATCTAAAAACATTTCCTTGTGTTCTCCAACATAATACATAACAGAGCATATTACCCAATTTAAATATCCAATTGTCTTTCTTGTTTTATTCCCCACATATTCAACAGGGCCCTTTTTACATCTTTATTCCGTAGACTGTAGATTAGGGGGTTGATCATGGGTGTAACAATTGCATAGAGTGCTGTAAATACTGTATCTATGACATTAGAGTACTTTGATGTTGGTATCATATAGGCAAAAAAAACTGTTGTATAATGCGTTATGAGGATGATAAGGTGAGATGAGTAGGTGGAGAAGGCTTTTATTTTTCCTTCCTTAGATTTTATCTGCAAGATGACCTTATATATATAATCTTTATATATAATATATATAATATATATCTTTATATACGAAATTAAACAGAGGGCTTATATAAAAATTGTTGACACAGATTTTAGACACCTATTTAATGTCACAAAAAAGTGCTGTATGGTGTTTGAGTGACAGAAGGACTTGCATGACATTGGAAATGTAGTCACAAATGAATAGAAACAACCTGATATCCAAGCACCAGATGCTAATAAGAGACAGTTTTTCATATTTAGGAAGTAATGATATCGTAATGAATTACAGATAGCAACATGTGCTGTATTAATTTAAATTTCTGTGTGTGAGAGAAAAAAAATTCAAGCATTCTGCCTTTATGAGGGAATAAAAAAACATTCATCTGCATCATTTACATTGCGCCACAGATTTGTACTTCCTTACAGTTAATTTGGTTATAAACAATTGTATGATTATCAACTGAGTTTCTAAAATAGTGATCTTAAGAATTTAGCACTAGTGGAATAAATTAGTAGAGATATATAGCTACTTCAATAGCCGAATAGTATAAACGAAGCATACTGTAGCAATGAAACATCAACAAACATAAAAGATAATTTGCATGTACACAATACATTTCAATATCTTAGAGGTAACATCAAATTAAGAGATAATCTGTTTTTCCAGTGCTCTGCTGTAGTATACAAAATCAATTTGCAAAATTGAAATGCAAAGTACCATTTTTTGTAATGTTGTTTTTAATGTTGTTTTGCAATTAAAAATAATAAATAAATAACTTTCATTAACTTTTTATTTAATCTATGTGTTTCCTGTATTAAACTGTAATATGAATTCATACTATAAATAGATGTTATGACATTGTATGTTCATGTCTTCGTTGGGTGTTTACTTTTTAAAGGGAAAAGATAACAAAATTAACTTTTGCAAATACTTTCTCTCCATAGACTGCAGAGTTGATATGGGTATTTCTACTTATATGTATATCAAAATAAGATATTCAGAATTCTTACCGCAGTGCAAAATGTATTTTGAAATTTCAATTACAAACATTTGACATGGTAATTGAGGGCTAGAGACCAAAATTATTGTCACTAATATACTGGGGAAAATATATAAGCTGAGTAACTCCTAGATTGGGAATAATATACAAGAAAAAATGTTCTAAAAAAATATACAAAATAGTGAAAACTATGGAATTATATTTTGTACAGTAATTTAATGGAATCATCACAACTCACCTTTAGCTCAACATGTACACTGAACACAGAAAAATATACTTTTTATACTGTGTAAATCCCAATTTAGTGAACACTTAACTAAGATATAACCATGGAAGTAAAAATAATAATCAACATCACACACGTGTTTTCCCAATAGGACTTTTATAAAAACATAAAATAGTAATAATTAATTTTAATATCTGTTTCTGTGAATCTCTTTATTTTTCATTTTTGTAGTAAGATGCGAAAACATAACAATGAATTACAGGATTCGTCTCCTAAGGAGAGGCATGTACAAGGCCAAGATAGTTAAAAGGTGATAGCAATGTAATGGTGAGATATCCTTCAAGGGTACAGTGAAGCAAAAAAGAAGTAGGATAACAGGGAAAAATAGGTTGGAGAAAAAAGAAATCAAGAGGAAGTTGTAAGGAACAGAGAATGAGAAATGACCACTTCAGAAAGGGGAGTCTAAGAGAGAGAGTGGGAGAAAAGCAGTCAACGTTAGCATTGCAGGCAAACTGACAATATCTAGGCAGTAGGCTTAGGGAGAGAAAGCAGTGGCTTATGTGACAGTTATACCACTGGGTTATAGGGTAGGTTGTCCAACATTAAGTGTTGCAAAAACCTTGAGATGATCAGGCCAGGTGAAGCAGAAAGCCCACCCCACCACAGTCCTGCCAGCATAGAGGAAAAGCAGTAGTAAACAAATGATGCAACTTAGCCGAAACCAAGTACCATTGGGTGTAGAGCTTGTAAGTCTCCAAATGTGTGAGGGGGCCTGGTGACCGAGGATGTGATAAAAGCGATTGATGCCCTGTCAGGTCCACCTAGCTATAGTGTGAAGGGACGTGTGCGATGGAAAGAGGGGGTGAAGCAAAATGAGGTGAGAAGGGAAGGGTACTTGTAAGTGCATGTTTTGTTGCAACAGTGTCCCAGGGTGAACCGGATGGTAGGGATGTCATAGGAAGTGGCTGGCCTATCTCTCAGCAACAACCACAGGAGATAATCCAAATGGCTTACACTAAGTAGCCCATTCTCCAACATCTACCTATCACTTGACTAACAACCTGTAGCGTAACCAAAGTTTATTTATGTCACAAATATGTGTGTGCACAAGGACTATAGGGAGGTAAGTACAATAGAAGGGACTTTGACAGGGTGTAGTAGTGAACAGATATAAAAGGCAAGTCAGTAGGTTCATTTTAATAGCATTAATGCCACCTATTCTTTGTAAATTTGATCATGGTAAGAAGGAAGATGTTGGTGAACAGGGTGATTTAGTACTGTACAAGTGTCAAGGCGACCTCTGTGATGTCTTGGTTTCAGCAAATTCTTGCCACCAATGACTCAATGCATAAAACACAAATTACTTGGGAAAATGGGGCAGGGACTGGTTCCGCTATGCAGTTAAAATGGAGGAGACAATATTCCATTGCTGAAGACTGAAACATTCTAAACACATTGCTAGCTATGGTCAACATTTCCAGCATTCCTTTTAGAACCTCCATTTGATAAATGTATATGTGTTATTGTTTTAGCTATACTAGTCCCAAGGGTATCATTGAGAAATCATTAAATATAAACTATGTATATTCTATTTGAATATATAGTATTTAGTGATAAAAAAACAACATAAATATAGGCACATTTTTAATAGGGATTCTTCCAAAGACAATTACCAATGTTTATTAAAAATATTCTCTATTGAGTAACACAGGTACTATAAAAAATTCTCTTTATTTTTTGTCCCAATTTTTAATATTTTAAAGCAATATTAAGGCAACACTGGTCCTTGATCATTATAAAGTCCATTTTTACTATTTCATTCTTAATCTCCCCCCCAATATTTTCATTAAACCCCTTTTCACTTCTTCATTCCTTAGACTGTAAATTAGAGGGTTTACTATGGGTGTAACAACTGCGTACAGTGCAGCAAAGATCGGTTCTAAGACATTGGAGTATTCAGATGGAGGCATCAAATAAACAGCAAAAAAAGTTGTATAGTAGATAGTGACAATGGTGAGGTGGGATGAACAGGTAGAGAAGGCTTTAAATCTGCCATCCTTTGATTTTATTTGCAGGATGACCTTTATGATCCTTATGTATGACAAAAAGCAAAATACAAATGGGAAAACACCAAATACTAATATTTCCAGATACATCACAATATAAAAGTTTTCAGAACAAGCAATGTTAACCAGAGCTTTTGGATCACAGAAGAACTGGTGGATAGTGTTTGAATTACATAAGGACATGTGTGACACTGGAATTGTAAACACCAATGAATTGAAACACCCTATAACCCAGGTACAGATTTCTAATAAGAGACAATTTTTCCTGCTTAAAATGTAATGATATTGTAAAGGATTACAGATAGCAACATATCGATCAAAGGCCAAAACAAACATTAAAACATCTTCTGTGCAAGCTACCAAGGTATAAAAGTACATCTGCATGAAGCACTGTATGAAGGACACAGTGTTATCGCCAGATAATAACATGTACATCAGGTTAGGGACAGTAGCGGTTGTATAACAAATATCTACTAAGGCCAAGTTACAGAGGAATAGATACATGGGTGTGTGTAACTTATCATCAATATAAATCACAATAATGATAACAGAATTTATGAAAACTCCAAATATATATAAGAAGAAGAACACATAGGCAACCAATGTTACATAAGGAGTTTTTAAACAAAATGGTTCCAGGTGAAATTCTTTAAAATAAGTTTTGTTTTCCATGTCAATTATAGTCGACTTTCCAAAGTATAAGAATTACAATAATTCTAGCTCTGAAATGTGAATGTTGTGTGTTGATTTGGCGCTTTTCTTGCAAGTGAAAATACGTTTTTCTTTTTTGCTTGAATAAAAGCTTTGCAGAAATTTGTGACATATATTCTACCAACGGGTGTGTGGAACATATTGAGAAACAAGAACACCTCGAGTAAATGATTGCAAAACATATAGATATGTCAACTCCTAATAATGCTGGGTGGAAAGACCTCACTATAGACAGAGAAACTTTGTGTTGTATGTTAACTTCTCAAAATCAAATACAATGAATAGAGATAAATTAAATAAATAATATACAATTTTACTGTTTAGGATTTTATCTATCTTTCTTTTGACTTAATATTTTTAAGAACAAACAAACAAAATATATGAAAGTAAACATTAAAATATAATAATTAGAAAGTGTTGAAGAACAAAAAAATAGACAATAAGACATACAGTAAGACAAAATATGAAAGAATACTTTTTTTGTTATAAAATAAGAATATTACAAAAACAAAATTAAATAGAAATCATTTTCTATCCATAAATTGTTTGAACAATCAGTTACAGTTCATTACATTTCATATTAAAATGTACATGATAACAACTCACCATTAAATCACTCTAAAAATTAAGCAACAGTGGCAGGATATTTATTTTGTGTGATTCCCTGTGCAGTATAAAATAATATGTTACCATAGGGAGTAATTATTAATTATGCCACTACATTTTCTATAAACTGTCTTGGGGTCTAATTTAAAAATTTTAACAATTAACATTTTAATGATCTGTTTATGTTCTTATAGTTTTATTTTTATTGCTATAACATACAAAAATAAAGGATAAAACCTAGTACAAATTCATTGGATAAAAAACATTCATTCATAAGTTTGTTTAGTAAAACCTTAATCAAATAATAGAAATTTTGGGGGCAATCCAGACATGGGGGGGTATTTACTAAAGGTCGAATTGAGAAATTCGATTTCTGCCCTCGAATTTTGGTCTGAATTCGCCCTCTTCGTATTTACTAAGGGCCGATTTTCTGAAAAATCGCATGTCCGAATGAATTCGCGTCCGAATGATCGTTCGAATTAAAGCTTCGATTTGCAGATCGAATGTTTGAATTTTCCCTATCTCCGCCGTTGGCAAGTAGATTTACTAAAGGTCGAATTGTGAATTCG
>JABWIB010000031.1:202055-222109 GCA_016617825.1 Platyplectrum ornatum | reverse complement strand
GAAGGCATAATTCGACGCGAATTCAGAGCGAATTCGCGCCCAGAAATCGGACCACATCGCGTTCGAATTTTATTCGACCATCCAAATTCGAATCTTCGTAAATACGATAATTCGCGCCCCCGATCGAATTCAAAATCGAAGCGAATTGGTCCGATTTGTATTCGCGCTGACAATTCGATCTTTAGTAAATACCCCCCATGATCAAAGCTCTTAACCAGAACATGAGTATGACAGGCTGGACAACACAGCCGATGCAGATCTTTTTCTGCTATATATAATACAAACATTTCTATATGTTGTTATATATAATAAAAATATTGATTTGGGCTCTGAAATTGCAAATATAAAAATTTAACTCCAGAAATGGAGAGTACTGAGTGTGGAGGAAAAAAAACTGGGCATAATTTAATGACTCAAGTATAATTCTCTCCCCACTATATCTGTGTGTCACCCTGTGAATGGCTCATGTCACTTATCTCACTGATGGATCAATGCCGGCATAGGACTGCTCTTGCCTCTTGTCTTTATTTCCCAGCTATAGATATTCCCCTATATGTCCCCCTCTTTCCAGCATGTTCAGGGTTAATATAAGGCATATAAGGCAATGTAAAGCTCCTATGCCATGCTGTAACCCATAGAGATCACTACCATGCCTGTGTCAGCTCTGTGGGCTTAATGTGGTGGGTGAGTGGTATGCTCCCTACCAGTGTCACACTATCCTCCTCCTTTACCATCTTAGCCCTGAGCAATGCGTTCATCTCTGGTATCTGGGGACAGACAGGTGAACGCTACCACACAACAGGAGACATAAGAAGGCTGCAAGCCCAGAAATCTAGATTCAGCTATGTGGACTGATAACTGTAACGCAGACCCAGCAGCTTGCTCACATCCCTGCTTCATCAATGACTCGAGTATAAGCCGAGGGGGGCACTTTCAGCACAAAAAATGTGCTGAAAAATAGGCTTGTACTCGAGTATATACAGTATATAAATTTAAAGATAGAACTGAGGAATTTAAAGCAGTGCTTCTTATATTTTATCTACATGGACAAGTCAAGAAGGTGTATATTATAAACAATATTAAACTGTCCCTAGATGTTTTTATATGCTCTGTTATGCTCCCAGTCCATATTATGTCCAACTGTAATGGTCTATGTATTGAAGTTGTGAGTATGAGTATGATGCTCTGTGCTTTGGGTTGTAGTTACTGGGATGTTCAATGCTTTTCAGTGGTGGTTACTAGGATGCTCTCTGTAATAAGAGGTAGTCACTATGAGAGTCTCTGTAGTGAGGGGTGGTCACGAGTCTCAAAAACAGTTACACCATCAGTGTTAAGAATATATTCACATACAGAACATGTATCCTTTTTGGGCCAGGAGAGAACCACCTCGTTAACTTCTTTCACATTACAAAGGGTCTATGATGTCCCTTTCATTCTAGAGCAAACCAGCCTCTTCTTTCTCTGACCCACACATTTATACAAGTTTAAGGTTTCGTAATTATAAATAGAAGAAGAGTTGTTAAAGAAATAAGGAAATAAAGTTTTAGCAAAATAAGAATAAATTATTTGATGAAAATGCAAAAAAATATACAGTAGTACAACATAGGGCATACCTTGTTTTTGCATTCTCCAGATGTGCACGATCAGATCCTTTGCCATACTGATCAATGTTCTGTATGGCAAGGGAACCATCCCCGGTTAGGACTTTGCCTCCCCACCTGTCCACCTACATTACATTAGATGGGCCGGGTAACAATCTAAATTACTATATAATTTTTGTTAACCCCTTCCTTTTGCGCTAATCGGCTCGCTGCCTGCGGGTAAAAAAAGGGTTCACCCAATCCCCGTAACAACTCAATAAATAGACAATAAAATATTTTACCCGTATGATTCAGCGCCCGGTTAGACCATATACATCAATACAGTCTTATAGTATTTCCTTTACAGTCTCAATCCAACAGTCCGATTCAATTTAACGGTAGCTGAAAAATCGCACTTATCCAATCCTCTCTGCGATTCCTCCTTATACTGTATGTCCAGATCTCTCAAAAAAAGAAATTATGTACATAGTGACGCTCTGTTATATATAAATGTTCTTGGTCTATAATAGACCTACTCACATTCTCCGTGTCTTGAATAGTGTGCCCATCAAGATCTTTCCCAGGCGTTCGGTTNAGCGTGGAGAGAAGCGGCGGCGGAAGAGAACCGAACGCCTGGGAAAGATCTTGATGGGCACACTATTCAAGACACGGAGAATGTGAGTAGGTCTATTATAGACCAAGAACATTTATATATAACAGAGCGTCACTATGTACATAATTTCTTTTTTTGAGAGATCTGGACATACAGTATAAGGAGGAATCGCAGAGAGGATTGGATAAGTGCGATTTTTCAGCTACCGTTAAATTGAATCGGACTGTTGGATTGAGACTGTAAAGGAAATACTATAAGACTGTATTGATGTATATGGTCTAACCGGGCGCTGAATCATACGGGTAAAATATTTTATTGTCTAACAATCTAAATTAGTCAAACAGGACAGGTTCTGTCCCTATTAAAGCTGTTAGCAGTTGCACCGACCGCTGATCTGCACAAATAACTTAAGGAAGGGGTCTTTTTCCAGAAGGCAGAGGGGAGTGATGGGGGAGTTCTAGAAGAGATCATGGACTGTTGGTAGATCATGAGGAATGAGTTTCGCCAGTCCTTATCTACATAGTTTCCAGAGAGATTGTTTATTTAAGCATTACTTAAACAATTCTGTTTTGTATTTAGTTTTACCCCACTAGCTTATTTATGGCCCTTTTAACATCTGTATTCCGCAGACTATAGATTAGAGGGTTGATCACGGGTATAACAACTGCATACAGTACTGTAAATAGAGGTTCTAGAACATTAGAATATTTGGATGGTGGCATCATGTACACAGACAAACTTGTTATATAATACATAATGACGATGACGAGGTGGGATGAACAAGTAGAGAAGGCCTTTTTTCTTCCATCCTTGGACTTTATCTTCAGGATGACCTTAATAATGTTTATATAAGATGTCACACTGAACATAACTGGACAAAATCCCAAAACCAATATTTCCATAGCGATTGCAACATAATAGTATTCACTACCAGCACAGGAGATGTTAAACAAAGCTTTTGGATCACAAAAGAATTGATGGATGGTATGTGAGCAACAGAAGGACATTTGTGTCACAGGAATTGTAAATACAAGCGAATTTAAACTTCCTGATATCAAATTACAGGATGTTAATAACATGCAGAATTTCTTATTTAAGATATTGTGATAGAGCAATGGATTACAGATGGCAACATATCGGTCATAGGCCATAATGAAAATCAGTATATCTTCTATGAGTCCAACAAAAACATAAAAGTACATCTGTGTGAAGCATTGTGTGAAGGACATAGTATTATCTCCAGATAATAACATGTACAGCAGTTTAGGGACAGTAGTGGTTGTATAGCAGATATCTACTAAGGCCAGGTTACAGAGAAATAGATACATAGGGGTGTGCAACTGATCATCAATATATATTACTGTAATTATAATAGAATTGACGAATATCCCAAATATATATAAAAAGAAAAACATTCCAGTCAATAACAATGTATACAGTGATTTGGTGGAAAATGGCACCAGAAGGAATTCCCTAATATAAGTCTGGTTCTCCATGACATTATGTCTGTTAATAAATCCTTTGATTCGTATGGGTATAGGTCGTATTCACTAGATTGTAATTTCTAAGACCATACTGCAAACAAAAAATTTATAATAATAATAAGTAGAAGAAGAAGAATTGTTAACATAATGAGTTAAACATAAAAAATGTTAATGTTGATCGTTGATCTTTATTCATCAGTAATATATATATATATATATATATATATATATATATATTGTTAAGACATTATTTTTAAATAATATTGATATGAATAATACTATAAATTATTTATTATAATTTTAAATATGTTGTAATAAATGTATTTGCTATATTATAACTAATAGTCAAATATACTATATCACCGTAACGAAATGGATAATTTTAGTAACAATGTATTATTATTATTATTTTTTTTTTTAACATATAAAACACTGCATTACAATTTAAAAAATTCAACATCACTGGGGGTATTAGAAAAACTGGTTGGGGATGAGGGCCCTGCCTGCAAGCTTACACTCTATGGGCCAGATTCAGATTTACACTCTCATGACTTACACTCAATACTTACACTTTCATGGGTAAAACCATGGTGAATTGCAGGGGGGGGTAAAATGAATGTCAGTGTGTGCATGCAGTGAGAATGCTTTATTGTTGCATATTGCACACAGATAGTGACCAGCGTTACTGTTACACTGTTATTACACTTGTGCTGGAAACATCATCTCTCACCTGTAATACTGATTACTACTAATGACATTTACCTCCCCTGCAATTCAACATGAGTTTGCCCATGAGAGTGTAAGCCATGTGAGAGTAAATCTGAATCTGGCCCAATTCCAATGCTGCGGTGTACAAGTCTAAGACATACTGTATGTAACTGTGCTGTTGGAAATGCCACCTGGCTGCAAAGCGTTAGTGCAGCCTTTTGACACATTTCCCAGAATGTCACACAGTATCTGTATGTTTAGAATGTATGTTTAGGAAAACCCCATAAAAAAACACATTTTAAATGTTATCCAAATGTAAATACAATTGCAGTTCTGGATATAAGTACACTTTGTAGGCACAATGGTGGCTATGCTTTATTTGTCAGCCTCATTGACAACTATTCCTCATTGCAAAGTCATATTTGTCAGTTTGGCTATTCATATTTGCGTGTGTGGAATGCATGGATGAATGTCTTGCATCAGTTGCATGCCTCACTCTTGATCCGGACTTAAATGTTTTCAGAAAGCTTCATTTTTTAATCCAAAAATGTTATTTAAATCCTAAATGAATATAGCAAACAGACAATAATACGATTCAGTGTAAGAGTAGTCACACAACTCACCTTTAGACCAGCATTAGACAGATCACGAGAGGTAATGGGATTTATTTATACATTGTTTATCCCTATACAATTAATCAAGCTGTGTCTGGAGAGGGAATACAAGAAAAATAAGACATTTCATCACCCATACGCTCTGCCCTGGGGTTTTTATTCTCATCATTTTTAATTATATTTAGCTAGATTTTTATTTTATCTTTTAAAATGTTACATACACAAAAGACAAGTCTTAAACTGCAAAAATTGGATTTAATATGTAAACATTCAAATAAGCACAATTATCAATACATAAATTCAATATATTCAAATACGTTAACTTTAATTCAACTCTAAGCTACTTATCTATTGCCCAACACTGTTATATAAGTCATTGGGAGAAAATAGATTTATTTCTGCATTTTATGAACATGTGATCAGGTCCAAAGGTGGGGTCATTATATCACGCGATTGTGAGGAGACCTGGGAAACATACACTGTTACGGGGTCCTGATAGGTTTGAGAACCACTGCACTAACATTTGCCTTCATAAGCCATGGCTGAAAGAGAATCAGGGCCGTCGAGAGAGGGGGAGTACAGCCTCGGGCCCAGGTACACTTTACCTGGGCCCGGGGCTGACAGGGGGCTCGTGATTAAGATTGATGGTTTTTGTAGATTTATTCTTTATTTTTTTAACTGTTTACTGAGAGTGATCTGCAGTGAAAGCTGCTATGTGTAAGAAAGAGAGCCCGTCATTAGACTCTGCTCAAGCATGACCTTAACAATTTATGGTATATACTGCTTGAACATATTCCTCTCCATGTACTTTTGCCTCTGTAGGTCTAGTGCTTTCAACCTTATAGGTATACATTTATGGGAAAAAAGCCATGCCCCAATGATGTGAAAACATGGATGACAATGGTGTTTGTTGCGTAGCGTCAGAAAAAAAAGTGCTTATTGAAGGGGCCCCAGGAATTTGCTGTACCGGGGCCCTGCACAAAATTATCTGTGTAGTCAAGTGCCCAGACCTGCATGCAATGTTAATGCACTTAAGCAGTCGACAGTTTTACCAGTTGGTAAAGTAGTAATGGCATGGTGTATTTGTATATGACAATATATCAATAAACACTATGGAAAGGGGGGGACTTTACATAGAGATGAATTTCAACAAGCATTTGTTTTCTGTGCACTCACGCTAAATCTCACATTGCTACAATAACATTAACAATCTTGTTTTTATTTTTGCCCTGTAATTCTCATTAGAGCCTTTTTAACATCTTTATTTCGTAGACTGTAGATTAGAGGGTTGATCATGGGTGTAACAACCGAATAGAGAACAGCAAAGGTTGGTTCTAGGATATAGGAGTATTGTGATGGTGGCAACATGTAGACAGACAAACCTGTTATATAGTAAATAATGACTACAGTGAGGTGGGATGAGCAGGTGGAGAAGGCTTTTTTTCTTCCTTCCTTAGATTTTATCTGTAAAATAACCTGGATAAGCTTTACATATGATGCCAAACTGAACATGACTGGAAAAACCCCAAACACCAATAACTCTATGTAGATAATAATTGCAAACTCTTCTGTAAATCCACAGGAGATATTAAATAGAGCTTTGGCATCACAGAAGAACTGATGGATGGTACGAGAGTGACAGAAGGACATGTATGATACTGGAATTGTAAATACAAGTGAATTTAAAAACCCTGATATCCAATTGCCCAATACTAATAAGATACAGTTTTTCTTATTTAAGATATTGTGATAGTGTAAGGGATGACAGATAGCAACATATCGGTCATAGGCCATAATAAATATAAGTAGATCTTCTGTGATTCCAACAAAAACATAAAAGCACATTTGTATTAAGCATTGTATGAAGGAGATGGTGTTATCTCCAGATAATAACATGTAGACCAGTTTAGGGACAGTGGTGGTTGTATAACAGATATCGACTAAGGCCAGGTTACACAGAAATAGATACATGGGCGTGTGCAACTGATTGTCAATACAAATAACTGATATTATAACAGAGTTGATGAGTATTCCGCATAGATATAAGGAAAGGAACACACTGGAAGATATTGAAAGATATTTAGATTTGTTAAAAAATGGTACCAGGAAAAACAAATTGGTCTGGTTCGCCATGATGTCTTGTATGTATATAAAAAAAATATTTGATCAATTATCTTATTCTCAAAGTCAATAATCTTGACTATTTAATTGTTGGTCTTCTTATTTGGATATTTTATTGTGATGATCCAGAGTACAAAATAATTGAAAAACAGGTGTAAGTGGTGTAGGCTTGGGCAAAACCACATTGACTTGTGAGGGAAGGCAGAATTAAAGTTCTAGCTTGACGCTACAACCATGCAATGTGTATGTAAATTCTGTGTCAAAAAAGCTGGATTTAGTCCATGAGCACTAAATAATTTAAGTGTATTTGTTGTACCTCTTACAAATATCAAGTCTTAGGCCGAATCCAGAGATTTAGTTGGCAGTGATGTGCGACTGCAGGGTTCAGTCTATCCAGAGGTGCGTGTTTAGGCAGAAATGCGCCCCTTTGGATGGGATTCAGGAATAGGACAGCCCTTTTCCCTCCTGTCAGAGCTGTTTATTTAAGTTTTGTTTATTGATAAAAAAAATACCATACTTCTACTACATACGACCATTGATAAATGTTTTTTAATGTTAAAATATTTTTTAATGCTAATGTTTTGCAAGCATAGACACATAAAAAATCAAATTTTTAAACAAAAGTATTTATTAAAAATAAAAACATTTTAATGTAGAAAAATGACCTGCACCCATGACTTGCATTATCTCTGAAATGGTACAAACATATGGTGGATGTGCAGTTCACATCCTCTTCTGCTACATATATTTCAATGAGAGAAACTCACATTCTTAGTTTCTATATCAGTGTTAATATACATCCTAAGGCATGTGTCTTAATACAACTGTATAAATGTATAGGAAAATGGTTCATGGTCAATATGTTATATTATAGTAATTTAATAAAATGTAAATACTTAAAGGTTGAAAACTGCAAAATACTTCAAAAAATATATTTCAGTGATGATTTAGATTTTAAAAGTAACTGAAAAAAGAGAAAATGTGTACATTGACATAACAGAACAGAAGATGTAGCACTTTGGAAATGATATGCAATTATCTTTTATTGATTGTTTACAATTAATTTGCCTTGCAGCACTTTAATATATTTTTTATTTTGTAAAACACAGAGATTATAAACAAGTTTTGGTTTAAAAAAATAAGCAAAAAATATTAAATAATTGTAAAATATATTTAATATGCCTTAGCTAATAACTAGTATATGCTATTAAACTGCAATGTGGTGATGTGAAAATTTCCTGTAGACATTAAAAATTATGTGTTCCTATTATATTTTTTAAACTTAAATAATTAATTAAAACTTAATCAATTAAAACACAATTAATTAAATCATTTAAGTACAATAAAATACTAAATTCAAGTTGTAATATATATATAGTAAAATATCTGCATATATGCTGTAATCCTCTATTTACAGTAGAAATCATAAACCATACTTAACACTTGAAACTAGAGCTCAATACTAATAAATGTAAAAAGGCAAAGCAGTCAGACAACCACATGCATTCTTTGTCTTTCTTAAATGTTCAAGAGCAAAAGATACAAAAGATCAGTGGCAGTAATACAATAAAACAGTATTGTCATTATATATTACAACTCACCATTATATTAGCAGAAAGCAAAGTTCTGTAAATAATGAAATGCACTCAGAGTATATATATAGTATTTTAAACATTAACATATTACTATGGGGAATAAAATGCAATTAGTTTTTTTTTCTTTCTTGGTAATTATGTCTATGTTTTGCAATTTTAACAACACGATTATTTTTTTATGTCTTTGTATACATAAGAATTGGGGAAAAATAAAAGTGCAACGACTAAAAGCTAAAATATATATATAAAATAAAAAAAAAGTGTAAAAAATAATCCAATTCAAAATAAGAGTGTACAGGAAGATGTCAGGCTGAGCAAGTAGAATAGGTGGACGATCGTGGTAGAACTGGAGCTGTAGAGGTAGGTGGGCTATATCTCCAAACCTGCTTTACTGTATTTTGTGTCCCTTTCTTAAAAAGCCTAGTTTTCCTCTGTTCGTGAACTGATTACATTCAGTTCAGTTGATTAATTAAGTAACAGCTGATAGCTTTATCTTTATCATAATTCTAAGTAATTTTAAATATTATTGATTCCATTCAGTGATCCATGTTATTAGAGACTCTATTGGCATAAATCACAGAATGGAAAAAAAATGTAATTAAATTTGAAATGACAGCATTATTATGAAGTTTTACATTATGACACCATCAGCTGTTACTTAATGAATAACCTGAATCAGATTTAATCAGTTCGCAAACAGAAGAAACCTAGGCATTTTTAGAAAGGGAAACAGAGACATGAAACTCTTCTTGGCCGGACAGACATCATCGAGTACACAGGAATGGCTTATATGATCATTCTCTTTACACTGGAGTGGATGGACTTGAGGGACAGACCTGTTTAGAGGGAAGTGCTCTGTTATCTTTTATGATTCTTATCATTTGATTTTAGATAATAATAATTTTATTTGATTATCTGCATATATTTCGTGTTTGAGAATACTCTACACAGGGAGGACCAAGAAGAGGGTAGCTACATTTTAACTGGATTGTTTGATATTATTGGACATTTTTCCAGATTGACCCCTTATTTTGAATTGGATTGTATTTTGGATTGATGGATTGATATTTTAAGGGATATTTATTTCTTTATCTTTTAGCCGCCAGTGCTGCACCACACCATTATTTTCTTGATTTGTGCTGCATTTACCATGAGGTAGATCCTGGAGGTACGTATGTGGCTGCAAGTGAGCGCAGTTCACAGATATACTATTTAAACTTATTGTTATGATACAGTTAGGGTTAGGCTGCAGGCTGCGGTTAGGATAAGGGTCAGATAGTGGTTAGGCTTAGGCTTACATTTACGTTACGCTGTTGGATTTTTTACTGTCAGCAATGCTAAAATTGACATATTGTCAAGCTTAGTGTTATCAGGTACATAACACATTATATTTATTGACATTCATACCATGTAGACCAAGGCCGGATCCTAACTTTGGTCCGCCACCCCCACTTTCATAAGTACGCTTGCAGAAGTGGTTAAAAGTGTGCAAGAACAGAACATTAAGTGCATGGAGAAAAAACAATATATGTACATATGGGGGTAAAAGACAGATGGAGGTTTGGTATCATAATTAGGTCTGTGAAAATTGCAGGGGATAGTATTGCTTCCGCTGCTGTACATTTTCTTGAGTGGCCCGTTCAAATTACCCAAACACAATATCAAATGTATGATTAAAAATATACCTCATCAACCAAGCATAATTTAGGTGGGTAGGGGCCAGTAGATGGAGCCTCTAGCATACAGAACTTCTGGCAGGTGCCCAAGTGCGTGGATACGAAAGTCGGTTATTGGCCAGAAATCTAGATCTGGTCCTTAGAGAGTACAGGGGAAGTACTGTAAGAGGAGATTTTTGATAACTATTATAGCAACTGCCATCAAAATGACATGTTAAAATGTAATTATTAGTGAGCAGGAAACAGGATGAAAAAAATTCTCTTGTTTTGGAGTTATCAATTTGCACAATTTGTACAAAATGTCCGTCAACCATGATCCTGTAAATGTAAATTGCAAATAAACCGAAAATGAAGATCAGGTCCTTAGTCACACAACAATTTTAAATAGTTAAATACTTACTACAAATCAAAATTAGCTTCTTCAGAGCCCTTTTCACATCTTTATTGCGTAGACTGTAGATTAGAGGGTTGATCATGGGTGTAACAACTGTGTACAATGCAGTGAGGACCGGTTCTAGGATATTGGAGTATTGTGATGGCGGCAGCATATAGGCAGATAAACCAGTTGTATAGTAAATTATGAGGATGGTAAGGTGGGATGAGCAGGTGGAGAAGGCTTTCTTCCTTCCCTCTTTAGATTTTATCTGTAGGATGACCTTGATTATTTTTACATATGATACCAAACTGAAAATGACTGGTATAACTCCAAACACAAATAGTTCTAGATAGATAATGATAGAAAACTCTGCAGTGACTCCACAGGAGATGTTAAATATAGCTTTGGCATCACAGAAAAACTGGTGGATTGTATGAGAGTGACAGAAGGACACATGTGATAGTGGGATTGCAAAAACAAAAGAACTTATGCATCCTAATATCCAATTGCCAGTTGCAAATAAGAGACAAGTTTTCTTACTTAAGATGTTGTGATAGTGTAACGGATGACAGATAGCAGCATATCGATCATAGGCCATTATAAATATGATAAGATCTTCTGCAGTTGCACTTACAGCATGAACGTATAACTGTGTGAAACATCGTATGAAGGACACGGCGTTATCTCCAGATAATAACATGTACAGCAGGTTAGGGACACTATTGGTTGTATAACAGATATCTACTAAGGCCAAGTTACAGAGGAATAGGTACATGGGAGTGTGTAGCTGCTCATCATTATAGATCACTGCAATTATTACGGAATTGAAGAATATTCCAAATAGATATGAGAAGAAGAATAGACTGGCAGTTAAAGATATATAATTCGATTTGGTGAGAAACGGCACAAGATGGAATTCTTTAATATAAGTCTGGTTCTCCATAATATCCTGAAAGCAGTTAGTATAATTTCACCTGTTCATGTGAATTAGTATGCTCTATGTTTGATTTATATAAACTTCAGATTTGTCATTAAAACAAATATTGAAATAATGTTTTTTTTACTTTTGTTAGATTGATAGCTGGAGTTAGCTGTGTGGGCATTCTGCACAGCTACATATAACTATTCACTATTCAAAAAGAAAAACCTTCTTGATTAAACTGACACAATTTTCCAGATTTCATGCACCATTTCAGCTCTGGGGAGGAAATTTACTAAAGGATGATTTGGAGTGGGATTTCAAATCGACTCAAATTGCAGGGATTTCTAATCGACGTGGCTTGGGGTTTTGTAGTATTTAGTATTGGTCGATTTGCTATGTATTCGCAGGGATTTGGCCAAATTGACTGTCAATTTGAACATTACCTCATCATTGTCGATTTGAAATCTCTGCTACTGCTGTGGTAAATTGATCACAAATTAATTGAGATTCTCTGTTTTGTTTTACGTAAGGTATGAATAACATGTAAATAAGAAGGTGAAGTTTTTGTTTGCCAAAAAATAAAGATGCAACATGAAAATAAAAATGAAAAAGTATAAACACTTGCAAAATAAATGATGGGTACACTCGGTTCATTCACAATCAGCACACAATGTAACCCTATAAAACATCATAAGACTTACATAAAAAATGTTTTGCAATCAAAATGGATCCTTTAAATAGTGTTCCCAGTGACCTATCAATGGTATGGCTGGGAAATGGCTCAAATCACCTTAAGCAAGTGTTGATTTGCCTATTGTCGATTTTGTCAAATTGACAGGGGGATTTTAGGTCAATTTAGCAAATCGACAGTGAAAACTGTATGCTTCATATGGAGGAAGTCCCCACATCGATTTGAGAAAAGGGATTTGAAATGGACAGCTACACAAGCAATTTCAGACCAAATCGCTAGTAGGTAAATAGCAGAATGGCCAATTCGACAAGCAAATCGATTCCCTTTGTTAATTTGAACAAATCAATCTTTAGTAAATGCCCCCCTGGTGTTGCTGTTAAACCAGGAAATTAGTCTTTCTTTAAAACCTGTAAACAGTTATACACAGCCTTACAGACTAATACACGGCTGACATTAAGCAGTACTTTAATATACTGGCTGTTTCTGATTTTCAAGTATAGTTTTATGATTTTGCAGATAGTTTATTATTACCTGCATGACACAATAACTCACGGCTACATGTGCCAAAGTTTGCAATTTGCATCTTACGTAAATGTGTCAAAGTAGCAAACACTTAAACCCATTTAATAAATAATATTTACTACGCTGACACATAAAGGATGCATCTATAAACATTTCCATGTTTGAAATGTATAAATTATTCATTGTACTATGGGCTTAAAATGACACACACACACACTAAAAGTTTCCAAATCATTAAAAAATATAACTTCCAAGTAGCAGCCAAAATCTATTGCAGTAAAATTGTATTTTTATTTAATCATTATAACTCACCTGTAGATAAGGAGACATTAAGGTCCAAGTAAGTATGAATCCTTCTTATTCCTTATATATAGTGTGTAAATCACTGTATGTTACTACGGGGAATATAACAGAATTATTTAATGATATCAGCAAAGTTCTCTGTACCGTGGGATTTATGTAGAAAGTTTTCAAACTTTAAACAGCAAAACTTTTTTTCACTCTTTCTACATAGGATTCATAGTATAGGTTCATTTACATTTAGTAGGCTAATTAAAAGTTTTTTGCATATAAAAATAACCTTGGATTTAATGAAAGTAACATTTAGAACAATTATTTTATTTTATTTTATTTTTCTCTAATTTTTACTTTTGGTTTAATTTTTTTTTGTTTCTTTTAGTTTACTTTGACAAATATATGAATTATGTGCTGGGTTGATCCAGGCCTCAGTGTAGTCACCTGAGTAAATTATCGTATTATATTAAATAAAATATCATATTAAATTATCTGTTTTGTTTTATAAATAAAACTGTAAATTAATATTTATTTTTAATACATTATATTCATTTATTATTAATATAATTTACCATCTTTTATAAACCCTAGCACAACACATAAGCACAATTCCCATACCTTTAATGAAGGTTTAATTCTATTAGTTTGCAGAGGGTTATCCATACGCAGCTTCCTTTATAGTGCAAATATTTGGCCATAAGCTTTGCATACAGGGGCTCAAGGCTCATGGGCCCAGGTGCAAAAGGTCAGCTTGGGCTTCCCCCCCCCCAGCAACCAGGATGTACCACTTACTGTGCAGGGATTCAGGCCAAATTACAGCTGAATCCCCACACTTAATAATTACAAAAATTACAAAACTTTTTACACACATCTACATACACACATTATACCCACATAATATTTACATGTACCCACATATTTACAAGCACACACAAACACAGACACACACATTTAAACAGTACAAGTTTACCTGAGCCCCATGTGTGTCTTTGTACCATTTAACACTGATGGGAGGAGAAAACTTTGTTGGGCTGTAAGAACATGTGAGACAGGTAGGGGATCTGCAATGCACTCTCATCACAGTGAGGAGAGGGGGCTGTCAGCATGACTTCCATCACTGTGCTGAGAGCTTACAGGGCAGAACCTGCTCCCCCCTCCACAGCGTCTCTCACCCTCCCTCTCCCTGACTGTGTGTGATAAGAGGGAGGCAGTAACAGAGGTCGCAGCTGCTCCTCAGCCTGTTACTCATGGTTGCCAACTCTCCCTGAATATTAGGGAGACTCCCGGAAGAATGGCTGATCTCCCTGACTCCCTGAAGTGTTTGCAAATCTCCCTGATGCTCAAAGTCAGTTCAAAAGTATTTGAAGTAAGATGACAGAATTCAGAAATTGTGCTTTATTTGTATAAAAAGGTTATTGCTTCTTCTATTTTACAATCTTCACAATAAATACAGTATTAAAAGTGTTAGTTTACTGCTAATATGACAATCAATAAATACTGATACAGCCATTTTTGTTTACCTGGCAGCGCTAAACATGCTCATGGGTGGAGGTATTTACAGGACACACCCCTTTGTTTGCATAGGTCACACCCTTTTTGTCCAGAGACTTGGTAGAGCTGCCACAATCTCCCTGATATTCATTTTTAAAAGTTGGCAACCCTGCTGTTACTGCCTCTGTCACAGACTTTATATATGGGCACTGTGTGGAGAGGGGGAGCATCAGCTCATACAGGAGTTACCAGGGATCCCCAAGCAACACTATAAGATGCGTTCTGGCTGCACAGAACATGTGACCTGGAGCCACCAATGATATTGCAGCATAACACAACGCTGGTATCGCTGGATCTTTCTGATTGATGCCGGCACTTTCAAAGTAATTAGCTCAAGGCCTGGTCGCAGTTGCCACCTCTGCTACCCCTATTGCTACGCCACTGTTTGCATACTTCCGTTAATGTTTAGGGCCAAATTGGGCACTGAGTATGTTTGTCCAACCCTCCTTCCCAGACAGCACTCCTCTGGGTGCAGGCAGTCTTAGCAGTGAGTAGTGCTCAGGTCTGGTCATTGCAATTGTGTGCACCCTTGTTCTTGATTACAGTGCAATACAATGGAAAAGAATGGGTGAGGTAGAGGGGCCCTGCCCGCAAACAAACAATCTTAAGATTGGGAATTTGATACACAGAGACAATTACACATACACTAGAGTCAATTTACTCAGCTGACAATTAACCTATCGGTATATTTTTGTGGTGTGGGAGGAAACTGGAGCACCTGTAGGAAACCCACCAAGACACTGGGAGAACATACAATTTCCACACAGAAAAGGTCTTGTCCGGGAATCGAATTTACAACCTTGACACTACCCACTGCCCGCTGATCCATCCATACAATTTATTACAATTATTTGATTTAAGAATTGTGGGTTTTTTATTACTTTGCATATTTATACAGTCATGCAATGTTCAACTGTTGGCAAGAATATTATACACATATTATGGTTGGTTTAATACACAAATTTTAGTCATATAGAAAATTATTAGTAATATATAACCAATATTACAAAAAATACATATATCCAAAGAATCTAGGTCAGGATATGTGAATAATTAATAATAAATAAATACAATCTGCCGTCTTGCAAACATATTTCCCAGTTTGACCGCAAGGTCAAAGTCTCGGACCTATTTGATGACAATACAGCCTCTTATGTATCAAATGTAGAATAGAACATGGCTAAGGATGTCTC
Organism: Platyplectrum ornatum; assembly: GCA_016617825.1. NCBI lineage: Eukaryota > Metazoa > Chordata > Amphibia > Anura > Limnodynastidae > Platyplectrum > Platyplectrum ornatum. The sequence continues at coordinate 206,169 of JABWIB010000031.1, read as the reverse complement.
TTTAAATAGGTGTAATATGGATAGTCCCACCACATTGTCCACCTCGGTGGGCTCCGGTGTCTGATGATGAGATGTCTCACATGGTCACCAGCGGGGAGTGATATAGAGCTCCCAGCAAGCCGTTGGGTGGCTAACCTGTGTGCTCCTTCTTCCGTTTAGATGGTAATAGCGGGCAAAGCATACACTTGTGATGAAATTAAAGTGGCAAAGTCCCAGAACCTTGGTCAGGATATCGGCAGATAAAAATGGTTTAAAAGTTGCTGCTACGCATTTCGTGTCTTTGACACTTCCTCATGCAGTCTGGTCATACAGCTCCATTAAATAGAAGAGAACTCATCTGCTCAGTGTCCACAGCTGTGTTAGCAGACACTGCTGATTTAGCTCTTTGTAGACTCATTCATTATATTCACAATGTATAACATTGAATAGTAATAAAACCAACTATTTATCACAGCTCTAAAAAAGGTTTTTATGAACAAAGAATAACAAAGATTTAACCGAGAAAAAACTAGTAGTAATAAACATTCCTCATATTTATTNATATATATATATATATATATATATATATATATATATATATATAGATAAGTTAGGTTAGATGGAACCTGACGGTTCCTCATATAACATTCAAATAAGCCCCATAGAGGTAACATTAGTGTACCTCCCATGTTTTATGTGCCCATGCATGTGAAGCATAAATTCCTAAATATTTAGCACTAAAATCTATTTAGTGTGTACTTGTAATAGAATAATAATCTAAAAAAAAAAAGATTATAATTCAAACTACTGGTGTTTTGAATTCCAATGTTTCATTTAAGCCCTCAAGGGCAATAGTATGCAGTTTAAAGATAAAATAATTTCGTGAATCTATCCCCCTCTCTCCGTGAGTAAAATCAATTCAAGTGCCGTAACTCTAAGATCCTTAGGGTTTGATGAATGTTTTAGAGCAAAATTGTCGGGAAATACTATGAGTAGGAAAGTTTTAATCACATTTAATCGATGTTCCCGGAACCTGGTATTTAGTGCCCTTGTGGTACGCCCCACGTATTGCAACCCACAGGGGCACTGCAACATATAAACTACATATACAGTTTCACAATTCATGAAATGACGTAACTGAAAAATTTTCCCATTTACCGTTCATCTAACCTCAGTCGTTCTATTTGTAATATAATCACAGGTAAGGCATATGTATTTATTATATTTAAAACAGCCAATTGGTTTAGTTAGCTGAGTTAGCCAGTTTCGATGTTCAAAGGTAGTCGGGATATCCATCTTTTTTTGATGTTTAAATTGGCTAGGGGCCAAAATAGATTTAAAATTCCGGTTCTTTCTAAAAATGAATTCAGGTTTTACACTTATTTTATCCCAAATAATATTATCAGTTTTTAAAATGTCGTAATTTTTATTAATAATGTTTTTGATTTGACATGTTTTGCTATTGAATTTCGTAATGAACCTCAATCAGTTATTACATCCATCATTCAAATTTTCCCGTTCTTTCCTCTCTCACCTTTTTGTTTGTCCCTTTTAAGTCCTCACAGTCCTGTTTCTGTACTTCTATCAGGGACTTCTCTAATAGGTGTCTAGGGTAACCTTGGTCTAAAAAATTCATAAACATTTTTTGGGATTGTATAGAGAAATCTTTATCATTGGAACAGTTCCCTTTAATTCTACCCAATTGTCCCTTAGATATGTTGTCAATCCAGGGCTTATAATGTCCACTTTTAAAATGCAGTTATTGGTTAGTATTCATGGATTTCTTGTAATTTATCATGACAATTTCTCCATTTATAATTACAAGGGTAAAATCTTAAAAATTTACTGTACTAGTATTAAAGCAAGAAGTACATTTTAAATTAGTCATTTTTATTTAGATCCTCTACAAACTCATTAGCTTTCTCCCGAGTCCCATTCTACACATTAAGAAGGTCGTCAATATATCTACAATAGAGCACCAGGTTCGCACCGTGTCTGCTTCCCCACACATGGGTCATCTCAAAGATGCCCATGTAAAGGTGGGCAAAACTCAGCGCGAACCTGGTGCCCATCGCTGTCCCAAGTATTTAGAGATAGATAGTGGAATCAAAAGAGAAATAATTGTGAGTAAAAAATAAAAAATATACTGTCCAGGATAAAGGTTCTTAATTCTGTCCCAAGATCTGGGTCCGTCTCAAGAAAACTCCTGACTGCTTGAACTCCCTTGCTACAGTATGTGTGATATGGGTATATAATGCGGTAACATCCAAGGAAAGAAATGCATAAGACTCTTCCCATTTTAAACCTTTGGTCAACAAAAAAAGAGAGATTACTTGTTAAGGAATTAATTCTGGAAATAAGTGGGCGTCCAGGCGGTGAAACTAAACATTTGTGCACATTGGGTAAATGGTAAAAACTGAGATTAAAGGAAATTTATTAAATATAAACAAATAGCAGTCTTTATTTATTACTCCTTCCAAGAGGGCAATCTGACAATTGTCTAGAAGCTTCTTCACAATAATAGGAGGTATCTAACACCACGACTGCCCCCCCCTTTGTCCATTTGTTTAATCACTATGTTAGTGTCATCTTGTAGTTCCTTTAGGGCTATTCGTTCTACATTAGAGAGGTTTAATTTTCCTCTCAGTGTTTTTTTAGAGGTATTACATAACCTGTTAAAGTCCTGAAGGGTTGTGTTATAAAATATATAAATTTTTATAACACAACCCTTTGCCTAAACCCTTATATACAGCTGCGCCCTAAGTGTCTTTAAATTATCATTTAGGGGAAGTGCTAGCGCTGAGTCAGTGTTTTTTCTTAATAAATATTTTACGTTGTATGTAAGTATTAATGACTTTTAAAGATGTACAGAAGCTGCACTATTGTTCTATACACAGTGCTTAGTTGAGTGATCGCAAAACCTCTCCCAAATAATTCAATATTTATTTTTTAAAATGAGCTTCTTCAGAGCCCTTTTCACATCTTTATTGCGTAGACTGTAGATAAGAGGGTTGATCATGGGTGTAACAACTGAGTACAGAGCGGTAAGGACCGGTTCTAGGACATTGGTGTATTGAGACGACGGCAGCATATAGACTGATAAACCTGTTGTATAGTAAATAATGAGGATGGTGAGGTGGGATGAGCAGGTGGAAAAGGCTTTCTTCCTTCCCTCTTTAGATTGTATCTGTAGGATGACCTTGATTATTTTTACATATGATACCAAACAGAAAATGACTGGTATAACTCCAAACACAAATAGTTCTAGATAGATAACGATAGAAAACTCTGCAGTGACTCCACAGGAGATGTTAAATATAGCTTTGGCATCACAGAAAAACTGGTGGATTGTATGAGAATGACAGAAGGACACATGTGATAGTGGGATTGTAAATACAAAAGAATTTATGCATCCTGATATCCAGTTGCCGGTTGCTAATAAGAGGCAAGTTTTCTTATTTAAGATACTGTGATAGTGTAACGGATGACAGATAGCAACATATCGATCATAGGCCATAATGAATATGATAAGATCTTCTGCAGTGGCACTTACAGCATAAAAGTATAACTGTGTGAAGCATCGTAGGAAAGACACAGTGTAATCTCCAGATAATAACATGTACAGTAGGTTAGGGACACTGTTGGTTGTATAACAGATATCTACTAAGGCCAGGTTACAGAGGAATAGGTACATGGGGGTGTGTAACTGCTTTTCATTATAGATCACTGCAATTATAATGGAATTGAAGAGTATTCCAAACAGATATAAGAGGAAGAATACGCTGGTAGTTAAAGATATATAACCAGATTTGGTGGGAAATGGCACAAGGTAGAATTCTGTTGTATAACTTTGGTTCTCCATGATATCCTGAAAGCAGTCAGTAAATATATAATTTTACTGATCTTATTTTGGTCATGACCATATAATGACCTATTCATTGTGACTCTCTGTTTGATATATTGTAACTTCTATGAGCAGGCATTTGTGTCAATTAATTTACCTGGAAAAGAATAAAAAATTAATTTGCTAAATGAAATCATACATAACGCAATTAATATGTTACTCTCACTCAACGAACTTCCTATAAAGGAGTCCAGAATTTTACAGTACAATAAATAAAGCAAGAATAAAAAT
>JABWIB010000031.1:145766-201940 GCA_016617825.1 Platyplectrum ornatum | reverse complement strand
GGGGGGGGCAAGACATACAAATTCTGTCAGTGCCTGGCAGACTCATCCTGACAGCGGCCCTGCATGGAGCTATGGTTGCAGAGGCTATGGCTTTTACATATGAATCCTCTGCAATTGCAACATTTAAAGACACATTTAAATGGATTTTTGCAATTGTACAATATAATAGCGGTATATTTTCCAGGAATTTAAAAAGAATTGTGTTGAATACCTAAATTTGTTAAAAATAAAAGAAAATAAGGATTTCTCTTTTTTATATATATATATATAAATGCCCTGCCCCTATAGATTACATCTTTTTTCAGATCTGGGTGTAAATGTATGGCGGATGCGCAGGCAGCTACTACCTCGAAAATCTCTGGTCATGCTTGTAGGAAACTAGCATTTATTGTAATAACTATTAGACTTTAAAAATCTTTTAAAACATATAACTTTTAGCAACCAAATCTATTTCAGTAACATTGCATTTTTATTTAATCATTACAACTAACCTTTAGATCAGAAGACAGCAAAGTGAAGGAGAGAATGAATAATTTTAGTCCGTTTATATAGTGTGTAAATCAGTTTATGTCACCATGGGGAATGCAATAAAATTACCAAATGATATCAGCAAAGTTCTCTGTGTTGTGGGATTTAAGTAGAAAGTTTGCAAATTTAACAGCAAAACTTTCCATTCACTCTTTTTATAACTGATTAAAGTTATAATTTTTTATTGGATTATTGGAAACATTATATAAAAAACCATCGGATTTAATGAAAATAACACATAACAATTTAATTTTGTTCTACATTTTTAGTGTTTTTAATGTAACAAATCTTTAGGTTTTATGTTTTTTTTCTTTTAGTTTACAAATGTATGCATTATGTGCTGGGTTGATCTAGGCCTTAGTATAGTCATCTATTATGTATAAGCTGATTATCTTATTAGGAGAGAGGGCTGGCACTAAGGCTGAAGGATATTAAACTCCTGGGTTGTGACACTGCTGATAGTACTGCCTACCTGGCAATATAACTGAGGTCATTTCCTGGAGGTCCTTGCAGATTCCCCACCCCCCCTTTTGTTGTGTTGTATTGCTTTGTCTTTTGCTCTGCCGGTAAGTTAGACAGAATCTGGAATGGCCTTGGTGGTGCTCAGAGGTGTTCTTTCTTTGCGGGGAGGGCGCTTAATAGCTGTTTTGGGTTTTGTCCAGGTTCTGACAGACTTGTCTTTTGCACTGTTTTTGTCTCACTAAGGTTTTGATTTTGGAGCTGATAAGATTTAATATTTAGATTTTTATGTCTGCCTTGTTACTTGTATTTGCTTATTGTCACATCTAAATTTAAAAGTAATTAAATTAGACCTATTGAGGGATCATGTTTCCCGTGTTTTTTGGATATCCATTAATCCATGCTGCCGAATATAAGGGGATCTGGTTATAGTAGAAGTGCAGACAAAGATCACTGCGTTCGCAGATGATCTGTTATTATATATTGCTAATCCTAGGGAGGCTGTTCCTTGCATCTTGGATATGATCCATTCTTTTGGCAAGGTTTATGGATTTAATATTAACCAGTACAAATCAATTACAATGAACCTAGGGCCTACGCTGAAGCCGAGGTGGAGTCATGTTGGGGGTACATATTCCGAAGCATATCATCTCTCTCTCTCTCTCTCTCTCTCTCTCTCTCTCTCTCTCTCTCTATATATATATATATATATATATATATATATATATATATATATATATTCTAAATATGCCTAAGTTCATTAGAAACGTTTTACAGGAAATAAAAAGTTAAGAACATCTACCTCTTTCTTACTTAGGAAGGGAGAACTTATTAACTTTCCTAAAGTATTATATCCCTTATAAGTTCTCCCTATATTGCTGTCACCTACAGATGATACCTCTTACCTCTACGTTTAGAAAATATACTTGGGGCAACAAACCCCCAAGGATGGGGTTTCTTAAGCTACAGTAGAATATAAAAAATGGCGGAATTAATTTCCCTATACTTTGTACTTATAATCATGCCAGTGTGCTTCGTATAGTTAAAGATTGGATACATGGCACACATTTGTATACAAACGTAGAACTAGATCAATCATTTCTTCCTGATGTATCCCTGGCGATCTTCATACATCTACCAAGGTCCGCATTATCGAGAAAGATGGTGGACAACCCATTGCTTATATCAGTATGGCGAACCTGGAGGCTAATACACAAAAATTTTTTTTTAATAAACTCTGAAACATCCCTTTTTCTCCTTTTATTAAGAAACCCTGAGTTTCAAAATGGTAGAGCGGGATATCCTTTTGATTGGTGGTCTATACAAGGTGTAGTTTATGTTAAGGACCTGGTAGATCCTGTATCCCAGGTGTCGTTGTCTCACCACCAAATGTTGGAGAAATATAGTTTTCCGTCTTCTCAAATATTTAATGCACACCAAGCTAGTAATTATGTATATTCTATGGTTTCATCTTTTACCTCCCAAGAATGAGTAAATGTACTCGATAAAGAGTTAACTCGACCCCCTCAAGGCCGTAAAGATATAACAAGATATTATCGCCTTCTACACCTAGTTTTAGAATATGAGAATACACCAACTGGAATGCGGAAATGGTTAGGGGTATTCCCTCAACCATCTATATCTATTTTCTTACGAGCTTTGAAATTCTCTTGAAGCACTCTCTCAGCTATTACCTACCAGGAAAGGTTTTTAAATATTTACCATAGGGGCTATTTGTCTCAAAAAATTAGAATGCACATGGGATGTATTTAGGAGGGACACTGTCCTAAATGCTTAATTCCTGCGGCATCGTTTGTCCATTGTATGTGGGAATTCCCTATGATTTTAAACTTATGGAAACAGGTACAGAGCTATACATGTACACATCTCTTAGATTATGTCCTGCTTTCTGCTACATGGGTGATTTTTGGAATTTGTTCCTATTCCAGATGTGTGTGTGGTATTGAAATGATATTAGGACTGTCTTCAAATGATAAATTACATTACGTAGGCATAACCCTCATAATCATAAATGTAAGTATTTCAGAATACTCTGATAAAATTGTAAAAAAGACAACATTACATTTTTCAATATTAAACAATGAAACCTCCTAAAAATCTGGAGTTATAAGATTTGAAGACTTTTCTTAGAAAGTTTACCTGCCTTCACTAAGGGAAAATGTATTTTTTGGGGCAAGCGTAAAGTTACTAGTGGGCCAAATAATATTATATGATATATAATGTATTTCAGCAGTAAAATTACTATTATTTTTTGCATGAAGGGAGAATATATCTCTTTCCCTGATGAAAGAGAGGTTTCTCTCTGAAATGTCGGACAATAAATGGATTCGTCCTGACTTTGAACAAGCCTATGAGTGCCTCCTTTTCCTGCTACATGTATCTCCTATCTGGATGTGCACCTCAGCAATCTGTGGGATAATTTGAGTGCCGAGCTCCCTGTTTTGTTTATATATATATATATATATATATATATATATATATATATATAACTGTTCCCTGCCTAGCAGTGTTCTTGAAGACTCTCTTTGAACCCCAATAATTTTATTACAGTAATTTTCAGATCTTTATTGCGTAGACTGTAGATTAGAGGGTTGATTATGGGTGTAACAATGGCATACCATACTGTAAAGACCAGTTCAAGGATATTGGAGTATTCTGATGGTGGCATCATGTACACTGATGAAGCTGATATATAATAGATGATGATGATTATGAAGTGGGATGAACAGGTTGAGAAGGCTTTTTTTCTTCCATCCTTTGATTTGGTCTGCAAGACAACTCTTATAATTTTTACATATGATGTCAAACTAAAAGTGAATGGTAGAACACCAAACACCAATAGTTCTACATAGATAATGATATAAAACTCCTGAATGCCATCACAGGAGATGTTAATAAGAGCTTTAGCATCACAGAAAAACTGGTAGATTGTATGAGAGTGACAGAAGGACATGTGTGACACAGGAATTGTAAATAGAATAGAATTTAAACTTCCTGATATCCAATTACCAGATACTAACAAGAGACAGTTTTTCATATTTAAGATACTGTGATAGTGTAATGGATTACAGATAGCAACGTATCGGTCATAGGCCATTATGAATATAAGAAGATCCTCTGTGAGTCCAACCAGTAGATAAAAATACATCTGTGTGAAGCATTGTATGAAGGACATGGTGTTATCTCCAGATAATAACATGTACAGAAATTTGGGGACAATAGTGGTTGTATAACAGATATCAACTAAGGCCAGGTTACAAAGAAATACATACATGGGGGTGTGTAAATGATCATCAATAAAGATCCCTGTAATTATAATAGAATTGACTATTAATCCAAACATATATAGTATGAAGAACAAAATGGCTGTTAAAAATGTATAATGAGATTTGATGTTAAAGGGCATCAAGTAGAATTCAGTAATATAAGTTTGGTTCTCCATGACATTCCTCTGTCTGTAAATTAATTATTGTATTGTATTGATTGCCATATTCATTGTGTCAAAAGCATTATGTCGTATGGTGGAATATCCTAAATAGTATGCATCATTAGAGATATACCAGGATCTAATAAGCAATGCAATAATGATTGAGCCACTTCTTGAATGTTCAAGTGTCGCACTGAGAAAAGCAAAGAAATTAAGTTCAGATACAGACTTAATAACAACTTTAAGAGTTTCAAATATAACATATAATGGCCTTCAATTGTGCGCCCCTTACCCCCTTAGTCTTATTGCTTTCACTGATGTTACCCACTTAATTATCATAAAATAAAAAGTCATAAAAGCACAAAGAGAACATAAAAGAAAAGAATTTATATGTGTCAATCTAAAATGTCCATACATCTATTTGTGTCTAAAAACATACAAGTTATTATAATCTATAAAAAAACATATACAGAATGTTTCTTCTGGTCACAAAATAAACATAAGTGTTTATCAAGTAATTAGTCAAGTACCCTCATATGGGAGGGTACCCAAATAAAATTATAGAAAGAGTAGTTACAATCCACAGTAGTTTGGCTCACTGACTAAAATTCTCCTTTATCTTTAACTTGTTTCAGCTCACACCAAGGGGTATATTTACTAAGCGGCGAGATTGCAGTGAGATTGGGGATAGGATGTTGCCCATAGCCCATCAGATTCAAGATCTCAGTTTAATTTTACACACTGGAGAATGTAAACTTGAATCTGATTGCTATGGGCAACATCCCCACTTTCCAATCTCACTGCAATCTCGCTGCTCAGTAAATATACCCCTAAGCGTTCATATGGGTACCCTCAATTTAGTAGCATTATCTAGTCTTTTTTGTGTTTGTAGTTAAATGTCTCAGCATGCCTTATCATTTCAGTATCTGCACATGCTCACAAATACTGTAAACATGTAAACACAGAAAAAACATACATACACATGTGTATATATATATATATATATATATATATATATATATATATATACATTGTTTAACTATAATAAAAAAAATTAGATGTAGATTTGTAGGACAGTTTTGTAGGAAAGTTTTTTGCTTGCTACTGTGATACACATTATTCAGGTGACACAGCAACATGAAGGGTTCAATCTTTGACCTGGAAAATTGTTCTGGACCAGCTATATTGTTACCTAAAACTCCTATTTCTGTCATGCCATATTTCTTTCATGCCCTAACATGATTTTCCAATCTTTAATAGTTGAATTTAAAATGTATGTAAAAAATGGCAAAATGTACTGTAATTTAAAAAATAAGTTTTGTTTTGTTTTGTTAATATTTACTACATATTGTTAGTTACTGTTTATTCAGCATTTTAAGATAAAAAACATTAATTAACAAACATTAATTTAATTTAATTTTCAAGTAAAAATTCTATTAACCCTTTCTACCTTTCTAGAACACTGTAAATTAGTAAAATGAATAACGCACCTTTACATCAGCTGAATTGGAATATGACATTGAATTAAATATTTTATTTATATATAAAGTGTTTGATCCCCAGAAATTATATTTTTAGCAAATATGTTCCTATTGGGAAATCACTGAAGAAACTCGTGGAATTACAGTATACCCATAAGGCCTATCATCTGGATTTTTAGCATGAAAAAATAAGAAAGATATTACTCTCTTTATTTTCTGCATCATTGGGGTTTTTGACAATTGTTTTCGAAAAATCCCAAAAATAGGTGACTAAAATGACACAATCACAACTTGTTTTTTTGTTTTTTTATTAGTTTTTATAAGTTTGTATAAAAACATAACTTAGACACTCTATTAATGTCTACTGTACCTGATTCACCTGGCATAAAGTGCATAGGAAATGTAAACTTGCCTTGCATAGTTCCCTATTCATTCTCTTCCTCCCCAACATGCCTAACCATCTGGAATTGCTTCCCATCACTATTCTCATTGGACTACTCATGGGATCAAGATGTTTCTTTTAATGAATTAAAATGTTAATTGACCCCTGAGAACGCTAACGCCTTTACCTTTTCACAGGCCCAACATGGCTTGCTTCCTGATTGGGTATTTGTCTAATTGGTTAGACTTCTTTTTGTGATCCTCCGGTTACACCGATCCAATATCTCCATTTTACCAGCTGCTTGGGGCACCTGGCTATTTCACTGAGTTTCTTGGAAACATGACCAATTGGGTAAGGGATGTCTCACATTTCTCAGGAAGATTTACTATAGTCCTTGGTACATTCTATCTCCATTTTAGCCCCTTTCACATACAGGGAAATGTTATATTGCATATCTTCTGTAGGCATCATCTCCTCTGTGTCGTGCCCCAAGTATTTGTCTCCCAGCTTATACTTCTGCACTTCATTCTCAGTGTCTGATGTCACAGGGTGCCCAGCTTTCACTTTTATAGTAGTGGCTGCCCCGCCAGATCTCACACTCTCTTAGCACCCATTCTTGAGCATATCCTCTCTCACACTCAGGTTCTCCTTCTAAGATCTCACTTTGTGGGATGCCCTCACACGCTTTCCCCCTGCCTCACAAATGCACTTCAGATGTGTTTGGGAACAATTTAACAAATGAAAACATTTATTTGACAGATTGATAAATCAACAAAAGAGGCAGGTTTTGTTACTTTTAGGGATGTAGGTAGTTATGGAGATCTTTTTTTATTCAGGGCTATGCCAAAAAACTTATACAAAGAAGGGAAAAAATATTATGTGTCCCTGGTTGTAAAAAATGTAGTCATTTCTATCTCGTTAATTTCTGTGTTTGGATTTTTAGGTTGACTTTTGTACTTTTTCCGTTGTTGGAAATGTAAGTAAAATGGGATATCACTGATTTAGGGTAAGAATAGCTTAAGGGAAAGTTCTAAGTCTTGTCATATGCAAAGAACATCATCAAGATAGTGATACCAAAGGAATAGATGGAGATCCAATGGGCACCAAAAAGAGGTTGTCATAACTCGGCACAAATTTCATGCCCATAGCAGTCCCCAGGAGCTTCAAGTAGAACACTTCCCCACATTAAAAATAGTTTAGGACAAATGTAATAATTGTAATCATTAGTGACAACAAAAACCATAATGATGCAATCAAATTAATAATATGGTGTAGGATAAATTATTATTGTTATTATAATTATAAAATTTCCATGGCGGATGTCTTTGGAATTTCTGCAGACCCCCTTCATTCACACACAATAAACCTGACATGACATAGGACTGTGAAGTTTAAATAAAAAATTTTATTTTTTTAATTAAATGGAAGTGAAAGTTTTGGAAATGTAAACAAGCTTCATTTAGTCACTATTAGATTTAAATTGATTGAAACAGAACTGCTTAGCAAATTAATAAGTGAAATGGGAAAAGAAGATTGATAAGATTGAATAAGATTGAAGATCCTTCCCAGTGTTTTTTAGCTACTGACAGGGGAAGAGGAAGGAACAAGACACCCCCCATTCATACATATAATGGAATGGACAGGTAAGCTGCATCATCTATAAATACCTAGCCAAGGAGTCTAGTGTCCCTCAGGCTTAGGCCTCACTCTTGATTATTGCTTCTATTAGACTGAATTCCAACTTCCATGTGACAATTGATCGATTTACGCACGCTTGATACATGAATGGGATGTAAGATAGCACATTGTGTAACAGACATCACATTCAGACATATTGCCATACAATCGAGTTATATATGTAAAGATGTATTTAAAAGTTACAATCGTACAGAGCTTGGTAAAACGGGTGGGGAGGAGGCATTTAAATATGAGTTGAGGACAGTCATACAATTCTTTTCTGTATGCAAGCCGTCAACAGGGACTTACGCAGGTTGAAGATAAGCAAGGGTATAGGACTCATAAGTGGCCTGTAAGTGGGAAAGAATTAAGATTCTAAGCACATACCCAATTCCTATGCTCTTGTAAGAAACTTATTACAAGCATACAGGAGTTTGGGTCCAGTTCAAGATTGACCTTGAAAGTACCAGTCATATCAGAACAGCTTTATGTGGGAAGGAAGGGTCCAAGAAAATGATAGGGTCCCACTATGTTTTGTTTGGTATCAACAGTGCTTGTTCTGCTGCAGCCTGAAGTGAGTGATTCCCAACATAGTTCAAAAATTAACTACTATATTAATATTTTCTACTATATTAATATTTTATATCCCAAGATTTCTGCCCTTTTTGATTCTTCTAATTGAAATAATGCAACTATAATTCTGTTATAAAATATTACATTTTGAATTCCAATCTTTTATACTTTATTTTTTACTAATTTTTGTTATTTCTGTCACACACTGTAACAAAGACTCCATTTACATATCTACTGTTGTATACATGAATGACTGTATGGCAGTGGTTCCCAAACTGTGTGCCACGTGCCGTGTGCTCCCTGGGGTGTCGCGACGCTCTCATTGGGGTGCCGCGGAATGTTTTTTCAACGTGGTGTCACATTGCTAGTGTTATATTGAAGTGCAATTTTACGTCATGTATAGGAGATACATAAGATTTTATATCAATCTGAAGCATTTCGGTCTTTACATAAATAGTTATTACACTATTATGACTCAAAAACAAAAAAAATTAAATTAAAAATAAGTTTGTCTTAAGGATGCCTTAAAAATCATGTTGACCCTAAGGGTGCCTCAACTGGGAAACTTTGGGAACCACTGCTGTATGGCATAAAATAAAACATCCACAATAAGATTTTATTTAGCTCCTCATTGTTTCATTATACCGTTGTGTCAATCTTTAACATTACACCCAGTACTGTTAGCATGGCCCTATTCACCTCTTTGTTCCGTAGACTATAGATAAGAGGATTGATCATGGGTGTGACAACAGCGTACAACATGCTGAAGAACGGTTTCAAGATACTGGAGTATTTTGAAGGTGGCATCACGGTCATAGGCCATAATGAATATCAGTAGATTTTTTGTGAGTCCAATATAAAAAAAATACATCTGTGTGAAGCATTGTACAAAGAACATGGTGTTATCCCAAGATAATAACATGTACAGCAGTTAAGGGACTGTAGTGGTTGTATACCAGATATCTACTAAAGCTAAGTTACAGAGAACAAGATACATGGGGGTGTGTAACTGCTCATTAATGTAGATCACTGATAATATTATAGAATTGATGATTAACCCTAATATATATAGGAAAAACACACAGGCTGTTAAAGATTTATAATCTGATATGATGGAAAATGGCACCAAGCATAATTCTGGTATATAATTCTTATTCTCCATTATATCTTCCAAAAGTCTGTAAATAAATGTTTAATGTAAATAAACTGTCATATTCAAGTAAGCATTGTGGGCAGCATCATCACTGCTTGTTGTGCTCTCTGTGGACCAGATTCAGATCTTTAGGCACTATTGACTTACTCACAACTTACTCAAGAGTGGGGAAGACCATGCTGAATTGCAGGGGAGGTAAATGTCATTAGTTGCAATCAGTATTACAGGTGAGAGATGATGTTTCCAGCCCAAGTGTAATAACAGTGTAACAGTAACGCTGGTCAGTATCTGTGTGCAACATGCAACAATAAAGTATTTTCCCTGCATGCACACACTGACATTCATTTTACCCCCTCCCCCTTGCCATTCAACATGGTTTTACCCACTCTTGAGTAAGTTGTGACTAATTTAATAGTTCCTGAAGTCTGAATCTTGCCCTGTGTTTTTGTGAGTCACCATATTGAATGGAGAAGAAAAAGTAAGTGATTGGAAAGAGAAGGGTTGCAAGAAAGACAGAGGATGAAATGGTGCAAAGCGTGTTCAATGAGCGTGCAGCCTTTACAGTATATTGACCATAACCATGCTGTATAGGTGGTGTTAAAAATGAACACACTTTTTAAACATGTAGGGGGAAATTTACTAAATGTCGAGTTTGATTTCTCGCCTGAGTTGGTCGTATTTCTGGGCGAGTTTTGGTTTTCGGATGCGATCAGTATTCACTATAGGTTGTGTTAGGTAAAACTGGCTGGTTTCAAACTCGCCCAAAACTCGCTGAAACAAACTCACATTGTGAGTTTTATGAGGCACATACGTTTGATAATATTCACTATGCATCGTGAATGATTCTCACCCAAAACTAGCATGTGAGTTGTCTAAAATTCGCCCATACAAACACACCTGCTTTCTGTAAATTGTAGATTCTCGCTAGGCATCCATCAACCCTTAATACATTTTATCTTACATACCTTTTTTGCATGTAAGTGTGTTTGTGTTTTTAACATATTAAACTCAAAAACATGTTCTACACATTTATTCTTAAACATAGTTATGTGGTTTGAATGTATCAGTAAAACTAAATCCTTCTGTAAGTGTGACCTCTATGTGGTTTTTGTTTTGTTGTATTTTCATTATTTCTATATTACTTATTAATTCAACATGTCTATTATTGTAATTGTTCAAGTATTAAAGTCAGTTTTCCTACAATTTTTTTTATTTTATAATTAAGTTAACTTTGATTTTGACTGGTGTGATCGCCTAGACTACTTCATGCTCCTGATATCTCCTTTCCTGCCTTTCCCCTGACAGGGTTTCTCCCCCTACGCCTCCCTTCCTGCTGGGGCTCTGGCTGGGTTGCTACCTCATTGCCCTTCCTCTGGAGTCCTCCTTGTACTCTACTGCTCCCTCCTCCATTCCCACCCACCACCCTCTTCCTTCCTTCCTTTCTTCCTTCCTTCCTTCCTTCCTCCCTCCCTTTCCTTCCCTTTTCTACACGACTTTCTCTATGTTTTTTGATGTTTGATGTTTATGCTGATGAGAAACAGTATTACTGTACACTTCTGTTATTGAGCTAGTTTGTTTGTATCGTTTGCACCTGTTTTGCTTTGCTGTTATTGTACTACCATTTGTATGTCGTGTATTAAGATTTCCGTTAATAAAAATCAGTTTAAACAAAAAAATTTTGAGAAACATCATAAACCCAGTTGTGTTTGTGTTGGTGATCGTGTATGGCTATCCACCTGTGGTATTAAGTTATGTCAACCCTCCAAGAAAATAAGACTTACATTTATTGGTCCTTTCAAAATTATGCGAAAAATCAACGCTGTTTTCTTGAAGCTACTTCTACCAAAGCGATGGGTGTGGCTAAGATGACATAAATTACGGTTGTGTCGCCACCATATGATATCACCCCAAAGTGAAGCGGCAACAATACATAGAAACACATTTTATTGGAATTATCATGAATCACACTTGGTTGCTTTGCATGTTTTCCCCTTATTTAAGCTATTTCAATAAATGGATCATAACCTTTAGTAAACATAGATATAACATTCTATCACAAAATATATCACTGGGCTACAGAATGTAAGGGTAATTAGGGAAACACACGCTGCTGCACTGTATTATCTCATGTCCTCGGAGTGGCTCAACGGGTTGGTACAAGAGGTTATATTCTCATGTGTGCTAGAAGGCATGTGGGGAAAACGGTTCTAAGCTTACCTTCTCAACGCACAGGAGATGGAAATTATTTCCTCAATTCTTCTGAACTTGATTGGGACGCTTGTTTGATGTTTCTAAATTCAAGTGGGAGGGAATACACTAACTTATGTGCAAATACTGTAGGTTTAGGATTAAGATTTAAGATTCCGATGTTTTAGGACAAGATTTTAGAGCTGCAGTTTTAGGTTTTGGGTCAGATTAAAGACTTTGTAGGGCAAGTGATTGTTGTCAATGCTGAGTTTAGCATAAAAATACAGTTTACCTTTGTATTGGTACTGATATTGATAGGTATCCTGCATTCAACCCATCTATATTTCTGGACCAGTTGTCTCAAAACTTTTTATTTAGTTGTGTTCAAGATGAAAGTATGGGCTTAGGTGTTCAGAATAAATTAAATAAAAATATATTAAACCAAAATCAAGAAAAAGGAAAAGTATATAAAAAAAATGTATTCACATAAATATGTCATTGTAAAGTTTTATTAGTATTAAACCAAAAATAAAAATATACAATAAAAACAAGTCATAAACATAAAAATATAAACTAAAAAATATATACATGGTATTGATTCTGTTTTTTAGTAAAATGATCAAAAGATGTATTTAGATTCAACAATGATGTTGTATACAGTCTATATACCCAAAAAGTTTAACAATAACAATAGAATATAAACTGATTGCCATCTTTAAGAATTTTCTTTCAATATGGTTAATTTAACTTGATCACCTTTTTTTATATTCAGACAATGTTATTCAACTACTCTATGTGGAACTGGTGGTTATACAAAGAAACAACTCCTACATGTAAGAAAGGATTTTTCAGTCAAATGTTTTCAGGGAATTGTTTAGAACGAAATCCACCAATGAGAGGTGTTGTAGCCTTTAAAGAATATCTTTTTTTTCACTTTCCTGAGCATAACTTGAGAAAGATATCTAAATTTAGGATGGTTTGATTTCTCAGAATAATATAATCTACTGTGCATATGAATTGAAATGTGAAATAAAAATGGGGTGGAAATATAATACCATCTCGCCACTGATATATACCATCATATATCAATTATTTTTGTTTAAACATTTTTTTTTGTTAAACGTTGGGGTTATTAATCTCATTCCTTTGATCATCTCAATTATGCAAGGATGCTATGTTAAAATGTAGAGAAATATTAATGTATGGGGTTAGTTTGTGAAAGGCATTGCAAACGGGGCCCTCCCTTGATTTCATGGTAGATTGAAACCAGTAGCGATCCTCCATTTGATCCCTACTGAAGATGCCTAAAGCATAGTGGATCCGTCAACAATTTGAAAGACTTTTTTTTATGCCAAGTAATCTCAACAGAGTAATGTTCACATCTTTATTCCGTAGACTGTAGATTAGAGGGTTGATCAAGGGTGTAACAACTGCATACAATGTGGTCAGGACCTGTTCTAGAATATTGGAGTATTTTGATGGTGGCATCATGTAAGCTGAAATACTTGTCATGTAGTATATAAGGATCATGGTGAGGTGGGATGAGCAGGTGGAAAAGGCTTTTTTTCTGCCATCCTTAGATTTTATCTGTAGGATGACCCTGAGGATTTTAACATAAGATATCACAGTGATCATAAATGGGAAAAAGCCAAATAAAAAACAATCCACGTAAATCACAGTATAAATATTTTCTGTGCCCGAACAGGAGATGGTAATTAGGGCTTTAGTATCACAGTAAAAGTGATGCAGGATACGTGAGTGACAGAAGGACATCTTTGATGCAGACACTGTAAATCCAACTGTATGCAAACATCCTAATAACCAAATAGCAATTGTGATTAAGAAACATTTTTTCTTATTTAATATACCATGATAATGTAATGGACTACAAATAGCAACATATCGATCATAGGCCATAACAAATATTAGAATATCTTCTGCACATCCAGCGAGGATATAAAAATACATCTGAGAGAAGCATTGTATGACAGACATGGTGTTATCTCCGGATAATAACATGTACAGCAGATTAGGGACAGTAGTGGTTGTATAACAGATATCTACTAAGGCCAGGTTACAGAGAAATAGATACATGGGGGTGTGTAAAAGAGCATTTATATAAACAGCTGTAACTATAATAGAATTTATGAAGAGTCCAAAAATATATAGCAGGAAAAAAACACTGATAATTATTGGTGTATAATTAAGTTTTGCAGTAAAGGGAACTAAGTTAAAATCTTTGTTGTAAGTCCAGTTCTCCATTACAGTTTCACATAAAGTTTTTCAGATTTTGTGTGAATTTAACTATATCGCCAGTACTATCCATTCATGCAAGAAAAAAAAATATATAAATAATTAGCAACATAGATCAACTCCTCTGTGTCAAAGCAAAATGTAAGCATATAACAAAGAATTAATAATAAAACATAAATCTTTTGTCTATTTTACAGTAGATTCTAATACATACATATATATATATATATATATGTATGTAAATATATATATATATATATATATATATATATATATATATATAAACCTATGTAAAAGCAGCAGAAAAACTGGCAGAGATGGCAGATGTCTGTATTAGCCGCATTCTCTACCCATATGACTGTGAGGGTTTCGCTCTGTCCTTTTTTCCTACAGTATGTGCTGTTGTGGGATGAGTGTTTCTGTAATGTGCACTCAAAACTTTGGATCAGGTCCTAAACCTGTATTCAGTTATCCCTTACACCCGAAGTTTAAAATGGTTTTGCTAAGGTATTTAATTACTCCTGTATTAGAGTTCACTTGTGGGGCCTGATTGAGAGTTTGAAAGTAAGAGCATAACAGGTACAAGTGTAGACATGGTTAAAACCATGAACTGAGAATATGAGCTGAGAATATTGTTTCCTAACGTAATTCTAATTTACATGTCTCCGATTGTATTATTTTGCATGCAAAAGGTTTAAAATCAATTTGCAGCCCTCACACTACAGGATGTTTTAGCACAGGTTTGCCTTGAAAAACATTGTAAGTGAAAATCTGCATCAGCCTTGTGAAGTCTGTGCAGTATTTAAGCGAAAAGTTAAAGTATTTTCATTGCTTCCAAAAAGTTTTCATTTTTTTTACAACTATTAGTTTGTCCCAGTGTAAAACACAAAAAATGAAGCTGCATTGAAAAAAAAAAACATAAGGTTGTCACATTAATAAATTTACTTCTTCCATCATGCAATGTTAATATCAACAATGAATAAAACATCAGTTAATAAAATAACGTATATTTTAATATTTTAATACAATAATTGTAATCCCATCATCTCAGTAACACATCATGTATAAATGATTTGAAGAAAAAATATAAAGAAGTGCACTGAAAAATGTATGTATTCATATATAGTACATCTTAAAATGGTTATACATTTTTTACAATACAATACGATATAATACCAGTTATACTACAGAAAATCTAATATACAGTATGTTTTAAATTATTACCCATAGAAAGTTTGTGCTTTGTATATGTATGTTTTTCTGTTTACCTGGTTTTTATACAGCATAAAATTCCCCTTTGTAAATGTTTTCATATATTATTTCCAGTGTATCTGTCCTGTGAAGTGAATGCAGTTTACAGTTCTAGACAGGTTATATTAAGATATGATTTAAAATTGTTTATTTTAGTATAAGCATCAGAACTCACCTATAGATTACCATAAACAGGCATGAAACAAAGGAAGGAGTCTTATTTATACTGTGTTAAAATAAACTATTGGGAATACAAAAACATTAGAGAATTACATCATTTATCAAACCTGCCTTTAGAAATGTTTTATTTTACTAGCAAAACTTTTAATATTCCTGTGACTAATGTCTATTTATATGCACATGCACTCCTCAACCCCACGAATAAATGGACACAAAAACAGGTTAATCATTTTGATAAAATTGTATTACCAATAAAATATTGTTTGGATAATGGAGGCTAAGAAGCAAGCATAAGAACACACATCAATAAAAAATGATGTTTAATTAGTTGACAAATCTATTTGTTGACAAAATGTTCTGCCCAAAGATAGTGCCAACACTAGAAACTGCCACCCAAGAAAAGAGCCCAGCAGCTGCTAAATCATCAAAGGCCGAAACGGCTAATACACTACACACTAATAAGCCTAATAATTGCTGATTTGCTTACGCTAACCTCCTACAACACCACCACAGGGAACAACAAAGGCTACTTTGATAAATGCTGTGTGTAAACTAAAAGCTGCAGAGAAAGTACATCATGAAGTCTAAAGATATGCAAGGGGGATGTAAGGGGTCTGCTGGAATGACTTCTGATGACATGTAATGTGCATGGTGTGTGTAAACATGTGTATGTAGCTGTGTTTTATTTTAATTTTTCCTATATTATTAAACATGTCTATAATTGTAATGGTTCAAATATTAGTCAGTTTTATAAAACTAAAAGTCAGTTTTCCGACGAATTTTTTTTTATTATTTAATTAAATTAACAACTTTGATTTTGTCACAATTGTATGCCATTATTATTCACACAGCAAAACTCGACCTTTAGTCAATTTCCTCCCTTGAGGTCTTATTTCAGCTACTCTTATACCCCATTCAGGTTACCAGCTAAAAGCTGGAGTTTTCATGAAATCATTGGGTTTCATGATAGCCCTAACTTTTTGTTAGTAATCTTAACATGATTTTCAGCAAAGCTTGGGTCTGTTTCGTTGAGTCTTAAACCTGGCGAATAAGAAGGGATTTGCCGAAAAAGACAGGTTCAACATTGCCTTTGCACAGTGTTAACAAGGGAAATAATGAGTCAACACTGTGCAGTGTAAATAGGCAGCACTGTGTGCCCCTGCAAATCCTCAGAGTTAGCAAACCCCAGTAATTTGCAGGGGATGCAGGCTGAATGGGGTATTATTATAATAAAGACAAAGGGGAAATTTACTAAAGGTCGAGAATGAATTTTCGCCTGAGCATGGCATATTTTCACCCAAGATGTGTTTTTAAGCATTTTCTATTTGTCATATTTTCATATTCTCGCATACAAAAATCGCACATTAATTCTCACTCCCACGAGAATTACAGGTTCCAGTATTTACTGTGCATAGTGATTGATTCTCGCCCAAATTTTGCATGCAAGAATCCTAAATCAGTGGGGTTGAGGTAAATGTGCGGTTTTGGGGGAGCGCCCAAAAAGGGTCTCTTTTCTCATATGCTGTTGATGTGAACGTCTGTATGAACGCCCTTTGAACTTGATTTGAACGTCTCTATGAATTTGTGTTAAGCCACTTTGTATCCGCCGTGTTTCTTGGTTCGGACTAATTCTGCCAAGATGGCTACTTATTTGCTCCCCAACTGCGCATAATATATTTAAGCCGAGAGAAAGCAGAGTGGTTAGACGCTTCAGATCACTGTGCATCTGTTTGCTATGTCAGCACTGTTTGAGCATGAAGTGCTTCTGCATAGCTGCAATGTTTTCCTGCTTTGCAGCTGTAGGTGGTTGCTGTGCAGCTGTACTTAATAAAAGTTCAGCATGAGTTGTGGTATGAGATACGTGATTTGTTTTTTGTTTATGTTTTTTCCAAGAAACGGCGGATGTTGAAGCTGCTTCTTTAGGTACCAAGTGGAGTGTTACATATGGCTCCCCATGTACATCTATAAAGGAAAGTCAAAAAGTTTTACGTGACATGTGAGTATGTTTATGAAAAATGATTTACTATGCACTAATGTGTAATTGTGGATGAAATCAGCCAGCATACAAAGTTTACCTGTTGCCCACAGCACTGTAACATAAGGAATCTTAACATGCACACTATTGTCAGGTAGTATGATACAATGATTGGCAGTGCTTGCTGGGGCCAATAATCTGACTTATCTAAAACCATGCAATGTGGCTGCCTTGGAACAATATGGGGTATATTTACTAAGCAGGGAGATTGCAGTGAAATTCGAATTTGGGGAAGTTGCCCATGGCAACCAATCAGATTTGAGCTCTCAGCTTCATTTTACACTCTGGAGAATGTGAACTCAAATCTGATTGGTTGCCATGGGCAACTTCCCCAAATTCGAATTTCACTGCAATCTCCCTGCTTAGTAAATATACCCCAATGTATGCTTATGGCATTAGCTTAATATGGTATGGTTCATTGCATAGCCTCTTGTCTACGGTTATATTTAATGAGAAAAAGTTTTCCTAAATGTAATACAGGTAATGAATCTATACTTTTTAAGGTTGCGTATTACGTATAGTTATTTAATTCATGTGATCAATGTACCAAAGCCCCATTTGTATTCACATATGTGTTTAAGAATACCGTTTGTAAAAAATAACACTAACAGTTGTTTGCATTTCAGGTTCAGGAAGTTGTAATTCTTCAGGTGTAGTCTCTGGAATGTTAGGACTTTTGTCTTCAGATCTTGTGAGCCGCACAAACACATTTCACAAGTCTGAGGATGAAGGTATGTGAAAAGTTAAAACTAAGTCTGTTCAATGTAAGGTTGACCATGGCCATGGCCATTTTCTTGACTTTGTTTTCACCCGCTCCTGCACCCTTCCTGGCTTCTCCATTTCCCCTTTTCCACTCTCCGACCATCACTTCATTTCTTTTTCACTCACATCCTTGCCCTCTCCTCCCCCCTTCCCTAAACACATTGGCCTAAATTCACTAACCGGGGAGATTGCAGGGGAATTGAAAAGTGGGGTGTTGCCCATAGCAACCAATCAGATTTGAGCTTACATTCTCCAGTATGTAAAATGAAACTAAGAGCTTGTATCTGATTGGTTGCTATGGGCAACATCCCCACTTTTCAATTCCCCTGCAATCTCCCCACTTAGTTTAGGCCATTTTTCTCCGACAGTCTGACTCAACCCCATCCCTTACCATCTCCTCCGTTCTCCCTCTATCACCACCTGCTCACACCTAGCTCAACTATTCCTTCTCCACAAGCACCTTCCCCTTACACTTTAAACACCCCTTGTCTCCCCCATTCACAAAATGCCAAACCTTGATCCCACTCTTCCCTTTAACTACCGGCCCATCTCCCTTTTCCCTTTTGCCTCCAAGCTACTTGAGTGCTTGGTCTACAATTGTACTTGGCCCCCTTCTTCAAGGCCTCGGAGTGCCGGTACCCCAAATAACTAACAGCGCATGCGCCGGAAAAAGACTCGGCAATACAGGGACGGAGCCCGAGACGCCACGTGTGCGTCATATTATGTGGCCTTATGGATGCTGTAGTTTTAGCTGTCATTAATGGGCGTGCACTAAAATATGATATGACGCACTAAAGCACCAAAACCTCACAGCGAGCGCATGCGCCGTGCAAAATCTTAATAAAATATCATCCTAAAGTAATAGTGAGTCTGTTTTTGTCTGCGCATGCGTGATATATGATTCCCTTGAAACCCAAGCTACAAAATATTATTAGAATATTAATTGTAATTTGAATGTTCTCCATAATATATTTTTTCTTGTTCTATGGGCAGAAGGTATTGATATCCAAAGAATACATTGTTATATATTAGTATACAATCCTAGAGGTTAACAGTTGGTAACATAAAATCATAAAAATATTGAATAATTAATATTCTCATTGAGGCCATTGGGTGAAAGGCTCCCCATTAGGAATATCAACTGGGCTTCCTTCTGGAGTAAGGCTTTATCCCAATTGCCACCCCTGGGGTGTTTCTTAACCCTACATAGCGCCGAGGCTTGCAACCCCCCACTGCTGGATTGATGGTACTGTAGAAAGTGTTTTGCAATGGGAGTAAGCGTTCTCATCAGTGATTTATCTCGAGACGCATTTTTAATGGATCCTAGATGTTCCAAGATTCTTTGCTTCAAGAATATACATTTTATTACAGTGGCATTTTATGTCATAAATTACCCCTGGGGTGTCACATGTCATAAAATCTATAATTTTGTGTGTTTGTTTGTATTTATCCACATACATATCAACAGGGGACATATTTGGACACGCCTTGCACCGACCACATCTCTATCTTGCATATAGACAATTGTAACAGCCTTCTCTGTGGCTTCCCAACAACTTGCCTGTCTCCCCTACAATCCACACTTAATGCAGCAGCTAGACCCATCTTCCTGATCTGTCCCACCACCTCCACTTCCCTGCTCTGTCAATCTCTACAAAGCTATATCCTAGTCCTCTGCTCCCTACTTCTCCTTGCTCATCTCCGTCCACACATAATCCCGTCCCCTTCGCTCTGCTAATGACCTCCGTCTCACATCCCACCTCTCATGCACACATTCAAGGCTTCACTCGAGCTGTCCACCTACACTTGAACAGCCTACCCCCAACCTATTCGGCTATCTACCACCCTCCAAATCTTTTAAATGCTCACACAAAACTCACTTCTTCAAAATGGCCTACCCCTCCTTTACCTAATCACTCTAACCTGCGCCCCTCATCCCAATGTATTTTTAGTATGTAAGCTCTAATGAACAGGGACCCCCACCCACCTTTTACCTACCTCAATTTGCCCCATCTCCTCCCTCCAATCTTTATTCAGTGTAATACATTATTCACTTCCAGACCCTCTTAGTTCTTATTCATGCTATGAATGTATTCCATATTTGCTACTGGGTGCTATGGCATTAAACCACATGCTATACTTGATTTCAGGTTTGTTATAGCATTGTTACACTGTACTCCATGCTATGTATGTACTATCACTATGTACAGCGCTGCAGAAATTACAAAGTTAATAAGCATGTACATTGCTGGAAGATACAAAAGTGATGATGTTTCCCATACCAACCAATGACATTCCAGCTGCCATTTCTGTATTCAGTAGTGGATAATGTGAGCTGTAATACAATTGTTTGCTATGGTCAACATAACCACTTTTTTATGTACCTGCAATCTTATTAGTTAGTAAATGTCTGCCTTTACTGTAAACATGGAGGTCAAGCTTATTTTAAGTTATTTTAAGTTTTTAAATGTTTTTTTAACAAGTTAAAAACATTACTGCATTTATTCTTAGCCTACAAATGTACAACACAATGAAACTCACTGCCAGCACCTTTACTCTGCTCCACAGGTTCCCCAAGGCTTTCTATGGATTCGGAAGACCGGGAACGGGAGTTCAACAGTACAACTTGTGACCCTGAGGATGAACAGAATCAGCAGATGTAGTCCTCTATGTTCACCTCACCAATGTCAAAATCCTCTGTGTAAAAAGATAAATAAGATCGGTCAATACATAGACATTATATTGCAATTTGTTCATGTATATATATATTTGTTTTTTTAAATAAGCATTTGTTATTATATACACACTCACCTGGATCCTTAGGTGCATCTATATCTCGACCAGGAACTCCTAATATTTCGGTCAGTAACAGTTGGCGTAGCTAGTCTCAAAGTCCAGGTAGGTGACTCTGATCAATGAGCCACCCAACTCAAGTTTTTTGTCCCTAACGCTTTTTCTAAAGCAATTTTTTTAAGATTGCATTTTATGTCAGAAAAACGCTTTCAGCAATTTTTCAGGTCACGTTTATAGTTGCTCACAGCGTTCACTGCATCAATAGTTTGAGCCCACAGTTCTGGAATGTGATGTGTGACCAGACCTCTCACCAAAGAGTTCTTCATGGAGAGGAATCATGGTGTGTTTACTAATTAATGATTAATGAACATGTAGTACATAAGGTAAGAGTAAGGGGCAATATTGATCCTCGCAGTAAAACGGACTCACAAAAACATGCAAGCAAATAACACAACCAGCAATCATGACCATTAGTAAATATTAAAACACGCACAGAACGCACACACAAATCTCGTAGAAAAATACAGTGAGTTTGTGTAAGAAATTCACTCACAAAAACACACCCTTTAGTTAATTTCCCCCAAGGTGATGCCTTATAGAGAAATCTTTTTAACCCTCAGAAATCTCAGCAGAGAACTCTTTACATCTTTATTCCGTAGACTGTAGATCAGAGGGTTGATTGTGGGTGTAAAAACTGCGTACAATGTTGTGAATACTGGTTCTAGGATACTGGTGTATTTTGAGGGTGGCATTGCATACACAGATGAACTTGTGGAATAGTAAATAACAAGGACTGCAAAGTGAGATGAGCAGGTGGAGAAGACTTTCTTTCTCCCTTTCTCAGATTTTATCTGTAGAATGACCCTGATAATTTTTACGTAAGACGTCAAACTGAACACAACTGGGAAGAATACAGTTAACAAAAATTCCACATAGATGACTATATACAAATTTTTAGTGCCAGTGCAGGCGATGTTAATCAGAGCTTTGGCTTCACAGAAAAATTGGTGGATGGTATGTGAGTTACAGAAGGACATGTCTGACGCTGACATTATAAAAACAATTGAGTTTAAGCATCCAAATGTCCAAATGAATATAGTAATTACAGTACACTTTTTCTTGTTTAAAATACGGTGATAGTGTAAAGGATTACAGATGGCAACATATCGGTCATAGGCCATAACAAATATTAAGACATTCTCAGTAAAGCCAACTATAACATAAAAGTACAACTGTGTCAGGCATTTTGTGAAGGACATTGTGTTATCTCCGGATAATAACATGTACAGCAGATTAGGGACAGACATGGTTGTAAAACATATATCAACTAAGGCGAGATTACATAGAAAAAGATACATGGGGGTGTGCAACTGCTCATCAATATAAATCACTGTAATTATAAGACAGTTAATAAAAACTCCAATCATATATAGCAAGAAAAAAACACTGATAATTAATGGTGTATAATTAGAATTTGCATAAAAAGGCACAAAGTAGAATTCTATATTGTAGGTCTTGTTCTCCATGTCATATACTGTACTCTGTGAAACAAAACAAACAAAATTTGTCATTACTATGAGTAGTAAATGAGCATATTGCATGTTGAGTATGACCTATGTTATGAACTGCATTGTTTACCATACATACAAATGTTATGCATGCTTATTTTTATTGTATATTTATATTTTTAGTTTAAATATATTTCTATATTTTGCAATATGTTTTAAACATTTTTATAATAAAATACATACATAAAACTTTTTAAACAATTTTTTAAATGACTTAAAAATTAGTTAACATTTATATACTGACACATTAAACCTTTCAGTCTATTTTACTATACATTTCAGTTTGTATGTTACAAAAGCTTCTCTGTACTAGTTATCTAGAGTAGCATATTTTGGATATGAGGTATATATGCCAAAACTCTGGTGGTTTTATCTATAGCAACAAAAGATGGCAATTTCTTTAACAATGCATTAAAAATTAAAAATAATTCATCTTCTTAAAAAATATCTAAAAATAATAAAACAAGAACAAATAAAAGGACAAACACGAGAACTAGTGAATTTGTAATTAACTTCTAATAACTCTATTTACCAGTAGACAGGAAAACATACAAATTTTTACTTTTTAAGCCTGTTGACATCACTTGATATATTTGAAAGCTGCTATCATATCACCCCTCTCCCTTCTCTGTTCCAAGATATACATATTTACATACATTTTCATAATAAATTTACTTAATAAATATACAATTTACAAATTTAAGAAACTCATATTAAATATAAAAGCTTACATTAAAAAAAGTGCAATTTTACAATTGCACTTTTATTGTTTAACACAACAGTTTAAAACTGGAAACTAAAATGTACTAGTGTACTTCTTAGAAGGACTGGGGCATACAGGACAGAACACAATACATGACACTCTCTGCCATCTTAGTCATGCAGTCAATGTTACACTCAAGCTGATCACATACTAGATGATAGTGGAATTGGGCTAAAAATCATTCTAGTGTGTGGTAAAACAAAATAATGACTTAAAATGGCAATTAAATGCAAGGGAGACAGCTGGACAGCGCTTGAGAATGGCCAGCTTTAGTCTCAATCCCTTAGTCTCACCACTGTTCTTCCAATGTTCAGCCCAGGAAATTCATTTAGCCTGTTACTTACCAAAGTTCCTAGGAAAGGTCCATTGCCAGACCACCCCTGAGAGCACACCAGGGACTAAGAATTTTTGTTTGCTGGAGACTCTCTCAGTTTCCAGTGTAGCTTGGGTTTAGGCAATCCCTGCAGAGGTAGTTAATGCATATAGATGCACAGTGCTTCTTGGCTTAAAATAGTAACTAAGGTTATTGGTGTCTAATACCTAGTGCTATCTATCTTGCCAACCTCTGGCAGCTTAGAGTTGTTAGGATGCAGGTTAGGAAACTACCTCTGGTTAGGCAACTTTGAGCCCATAGTTGTTGAATGCCCTTATCAGGGCTCGAATTGCCCATGGTCAGTTTGGACCCTTCAACATTGTGATTCCAGGTCGATTTAGCAAATAGACACTTAGTAAATTTGGAATCTGTGCTTAATATTCAGAAAATATTAAGGAAATCAACAGGTACACAAGCGATTTCAGACCAAACTGACCTTTAGTAAATACCCCCTCCCGCTGTAGTCTCTACCCATATGACCTAGGCAATGGAGGTTTAACTCTGTCCTTTTTACTTATGTGCTATTGTGAGATGAGTGTTTCTGCAATGTGCACACAAAACTCCGGATCAGGTCCTTAACCTGTTTTCCCTAAACATCTTACCCCTTAGCCCTGAAGTTTATGGTGGTTTTACTAGGGTTTTAAATTACTCCTATATTAGAGTACACTTGTGGGGCTTGATCTAGAGTTTAAGAGTAAGAGCATAACAGGTACAAGTGTAGACCTGGGTATTAGCTTAGTATATGAGCTGAGGATATTGATTCCTAACTCAATTCTAATTTAAAGATTAAACATGGAGTTATGCTGTATCCGATTGTTTATTTTGCATGCAAAAGGATTAAAAAAATCCCACCCTTAAAAAAGGTGTAGGTGAAACTCATGATCAGCCTTGTGAAGTTTTAACTTAACTATAAATTGATCATTCAAATATAAAGCTGTGCAGTATTTAAATGAAAACTATTAGTTTGTCCAAGTGTACCTAAAAACACAAAAAAGAATATGCACTGAAAAAAACATAACATATTATGCTCTCACATTAATACATTTACTTTCCCATCCTGCAATTTAAATTACAACAATTAATAACATATCAATTAATAAAGAAATTGCTATGAAAACAATAAATGTAATCTCTTTGTCCCAGATTGCAAAAGATGCAGTAATCGAGGTGCAACACATCGAGTGGCTGATCCAGAATATGGGTGTATGAGCAAGGTGCAAGTGTAGACCTCGGCAAAGTTAAACACTGAACTGCAGGGAAGTTTAAGCTGCAAAAATAGAATTAGAGTTAAATTTGTAAAGTTTCCTAGCTGAACAGATGTTAATCTTTATATTACAGATTAAATATAAAGATATGCAATGTGAGTCATTTGTGCAAAATCAAAGTGTTTTCTCTGCACCCCTGTCATTACAATATGGTTTTGCTTCGGTCTACACTTGCACCTAAAAAGATGTAAATGAAACTCAGGGATCAGCCCCCATGTATTAATACATTCAATAAAAAAGAAAAAGAAGTTTGTCAGTGCACTGAAAAAGGACTGTATTCATAGAAGGTACATTTAATAATTTTAAGGTCACAAAATTGTCTTTACAATACAATACAAGGACAAGTTATGCTACAGAAAATCTAAAAATTGTTTTCAATTATTACCCATATAAATATTGTCCTTTGTATATGTATGATTTTATGTTTAC
Organism: Platyplectrum ornatum; assembly: GCA_016617825.1. NCBI lineage: Eukaryota > Metazoa > Chordata > Amphibia > Anura > Limnodynastidae > Platyplectrum > Platyplectrum ornatum. Next base: position 176,380 of record JABWIB010000031.1, on the reverse strand, counting down.
CTGGTTATTTTATACAGCATACAGTTCCACTTTTTAAAGTTTTCATATATTATTTCCAGTGTGTCCTGTGAAGTGAATGCAGTTTACAGTTCTAGACAGGTTATAGTAAGATATGTTTTAAAATTGTATATTTTAGTATAAGCATCAGAACTCACCTATAGATTGCCATAAAAAGGCATGAAACAAAGGAAGGAGTCTTATTTATACTGTGTTAAAATAAACTATGGGGAATACAAAAACATTAGAGAATTATATCATTTATCAAACCTGCCTTTGTGGTTGTGGTTGTGAATTACAAACTTTAGAAAAGTTTCTTTTTACTGGTAAGACTTTTAAAACTGCCAATGGCTAATGTCTATTCACATACACATGTGCCTGCCCTCCTTGATCCTGCAAATAAATGGGCACAACAATGGGTTAAATTAATACATTTGGGAAAATGTTATTACTAATAAAATATTGTCTAAGGAATGGGGCCAATAATTTTAAGAAGTATACGAACACACATCAATAGAAGATGTTAAATTAATTGACAAATCCAGCGCTGTTCTGGCGTTTCTCATCGTTTCACCAAAAGATATTGCCAGCACTAGAAACTACCCCCTAAACAAGAGACCAGTAACAGCTAAATCATTAAGCGCTGCCATGGCTAATACACGGAGCAGGTGTCGCCCCTTCAAGGCGCCAGAGAGGGCAGTGACAGAAGGGAGGTGCCAGACACACCGGACAGGCAAGTGGCTCATGTGAGGCCTTATGACAAGGTATTAACTGCCAAATCTAGGACAGAGACAACTCCAACTCCCGAGTTGCTGATGGGGTAATCCTCGGGTTTGATAGAACAATCACCCCCAAAACGCGTGAGAGACCAAACAAACCGTCGGAAGTGGTTTCAGAGGCGCTTTCAGTGGCAGCAGGCAAGAGTGACGCTGTCTACCTGCTGGTCCCGATCACTGTACACATTGGCCAACCACAGGTGCCGAACAGTGAAGGAAAGCTGTCTCCTGAAGGTGTCAGGAATTGAATCTCTGAGTGGTTCCAAGGACCATTGACAGCAGAGTGATCCCTATCTACAAGTGGTGATGGGGGAAGATTAAGAGTTTGCATGATCACATTGTTAATGCCCTGGCTGTGGAAGCTGTGTCTGAGCACGAGAGGACTGCAGAAACACGTAGTGTTTCAGATCTCTCTCCGTTGATGCCATTCGGGGATCCCATGTTCTGTTTTACTACCCACCGGAAAGAACCTCATATGGAGCTAAGCCCCAGAGTAGTAGATGTCATCGAACAGCTATACACCAGTATTTCTAGAGAGAGAAAAGTTTACTCCTTTACTGTTGGGGGCACTCATAGTAGAAAAACCCTTGAAATTAACTATAATAAAACTAAACTTTATTAGCCATATTCTTATTAAAATATAGATAAAGATTGTGTAATAATTGGTTTAAAGATTATCTTCATTGGGTGAGGGGTTCCCATCTCATCCCGGCTGCTTTACTTTAAGGGGGATCCACGTGGGGATGGAATAATAGCGGAGCAACATCATTTGGTCATCCTAGGTTCACGATCCAGTACACCTTTTTTTTACAAGGGTGTCATACAAACAATCCATGGCTATGTTGTTTAAAAATCTTTAAAAACCTGTTTATTGTGTAAGGAGATGGACCGGAAGCAAAAGGCTTAAGAGGAGTACAGAAGGTAAATGAGCAAGGAGTTTAAGACCAGCAAAGAAAGGGTTAAGTTGTGAGCTGAAGGTAATGAAGAGGGAATTGGAGACCAGCAGAGAAAGGGAATTATGAGGAGAAGTTAGACAAGGAACAAGGTACAAGGGCAGATCCAAAGCAAATAACACTAGCACATAAGGCAGGATCACAAGAGTAACTAGGCAGCAAGAGAGAAGAGAAACATAGAAACATAGAAACATAGAAAGTGACGGCAGATAAGAGCCACATGGCCCATCCAGTCTGCCCCATTGTGTATTTAAACTATACCAACCCAAATTTAATCGCTATTTTGTTTNAGNCTCAGAATACCCTTATATTTATCCCAAGCATGCTTAAACTGTTCTGTAGTAGTAGCCTCCACCACTTCTGATGGGAGGCTATTCCACTTATCCACTACAGTGGATAAGTGAAGCTATAACCCACAGTGATGAACACAGCTGTGGCTGTTACAGACTAGGCTGAGTAGCAGGGTAGTAGGCAATAGGTGGGCACTAACTAAGCGGTGGGAAGGCTGGGTGCGGAGTCTATGCCACCACCCGGTGTTCGCCAGAGCCTCTAATGGTGAGGATGGTCTTGCTGCGGCTTGGTGATGGCAGGTGGCGGTCCCAGCCTAATCCACCAGGGAACAACCAAGAGCCCAGACAAGAGACAAAGGGCACAGACTGACAAGACTTACCAACAAAGAACACAGGGCCCAGACACCAAACAGAGGGCACAGACTTACAGGACTCACGGACGATGAACACTGAAGAGAAGGAGAGGGAGAGAGTAGCAAAGAGAAAGAGGGAGAGAGAGTGAGGGAGAGAGAGTAGCAAGAAAGGATGAGGGTTGCACAGAGAAAGAGAGAGAGAGAGAGAGAGAGAAAGGGTGAGAGTAGCAAAGAGAGAGGGAGAGAGAGAAGGAGAGGGAGAGAGAGAGAGAGAGAGAGAGAGAGAGAAGACTGGAACTAGCTGGAGGGATGAGAGAGAAGAGGACTAGAGTGGAGACCTAAGAAAGATACTGGCAGAGGAGAGCTGAGGGGAAGGAGAGAGAGAAGTAAACTGGAATGGAGACCTGGGAGTGATATTAGCAGAGGAGAGCAGGGAGGAAGGAGAGAGGGAAGAGGGCTGGAATGGAGACCTAGGAGTATACAGAGGGGACTGGGAAGCAAGGCAGAAAGGAGCACTGGAGGAACTAGGAAGCTAGGCAGAGCACGGGGCACGGAGCACAACCAGAGCAGGAGCAGGTAATATAGAAAGGACTATAACCCGCGCCAAGGGGAAGTGACGCTGGGTTAAAGAAGGGGATGAGGACCAATGGGAGAGAGGCTGGAGGACGAGGCCCCGGAAGTGTCAGGTAGTCACCTGACCAGAAGTGTCTTGGCTGCCGGAGACAGCCGAGACCCGAACGCTGGACGTGATCGCAGCACCGGAAGTGCGCGATCGCGTCAGAGGGCACCCGGAAGTAGTGGCGCGATCGCGACCCCCGGAGGTGCGCAATCGCGTCTTAACAGTGGCAGAGTGAGGGCTGAAAAGAAGGAGGAGCAGGATGGGACAGCTGGGACAGACATCTGAGGGGCGGAAGTGAGACTGGCTGTGTCCTGTTGCAGTATGAGAGAGAGAGGCAGCTAAAACTTGGGATAAGAGAGGTCTTATGGATTTGGAGTATCTTGGTGGAGAGCCAGACGAAGTCACAAACTTTGAACATACGTACTGAACGACGTCTGTCCGCAATTTATTTGGAGGAGACTGAGGGTTGCTGGAGGGAATGATGGACGTCTCTCCAGATAGATTTAAACCTAGAGGCCGTCTTCCATATACCTTGATCTGCCAATATTGGGACATCGAAGAAGTTGGCTTTCAGGTGGTAACCAAAAATGCAAAAGAAAGGAGAAGTTTTGGTGTCAGAGTGTATCGAGTTGTTGTATGCAAACTCTGCCCAAGGAAGACATTGTGACCAGTTGTTTTGCCGTTTGGATACAAAGCACCGTAAATATTGTTCCAGTGTCTGATTGACTCTGTCTGGCCGTTGGATTGTGGGTGGTAGGTTGAGGAAAGGCTGAGGTTTATCCTGAGGAGAGTACAGAATGATTTCCAGAATCAAGCAATAAACTGTGATCCACGATCAGAGACTATGTCATGGGTCAGCCATGAAGTTTGAAGATATGCTGTACAAATAAATCAGCCATGTGAAAAAAAGTGAGCCATCTTTGAAAACTTTCTTGAGCTTTTGTTGTATATATTCATCCGTAGCTTTGGACTCAGGCAAGGAAAGAGCGTACAGCCTTCCTTTAGGTAATTTTGTGCCTGGAATCAGGTCAAAGGCGCAGTTGAAGCTGCAATGTGGAGGTAACTTATCAGCTTCTTTCTGGCAAAAGACGTCATGGAATTCCTTGTAGGCCACGGGAAGATTCGAGGGATGGGTCAAGGCAGAACGGATAGTGACCTTCAAATAGGACTTATGACAGGAGGGGCTCCACTTGACAATAACTGGATTGTGGGGAGCGAGTCAGGGATGTTCAAGAATTAGGGGTACTGAAGGACTGGAAATTAGAAAGAAATGGATTAGCCCCTTGTGCAATGATCCAACCATTAATTGAACTGGAGCAGAGGAATTTGTAATGTACCCTCTGGATAGGGGGCTACCATCCAGGGAACACACTATTATAAGATGAACCGAAGGGGAACCGAAGTTATGTTCAAGGTCTTGGCCAGGTCATAGTCCAGAAAGTTACCGGCAGCCTCACTGTCAATGAAAGCTTGGGAATTGATTTCTTGGTCAATATAAACCAGGGATACAGGAACCAGGAGAGAGTCTCTATAGGGAGAGGATTGTAGGCCTTAATACATCTCTCCACCACTGTTTAGGGCTTGTCTTTTCCTGACTTGTGGCAAGCCAAGAGATAAGTATTGAGATGTAAACCATAAGCAAAATGGTTAAGAAGAGTACAGAAGGTAAATGAGCAAGGAGTTTGAGACCAGCAGAGAAAGGATTAAGTTGTTAGCTGAAGGTAAGGAGCAAGGAATGGAGACCAGCAGAGAAAGGGTTAAGTTAAGAGCTGAAGATAATAAACAGGGTGTGGAACACAGCTGCAGGATTAATAAAGGGAGGACAGCCAATAGCAGAGTGAGGGCTGAACAGGAAGAGGAGCAGGCTGGGAAACAGACAGCTGAGGGGCAGAAGGGGACCTGCTGCTGCCTTGTTCTAACAAGGGGGTTGATCCAGAGTTGCACTTTCTTTTAAGTGTAGACCTGAGCAAAACCATTCTGCAATGTGAGCAGTGTATAAGAATTTTTTAAGTGTTTGGTAAACTCATTGTTTTAGCAAAAGGTTGCTGACTTTTTTGGCCCTTCACCCAACCCTTAGGTGTCTGATATGCACCTACAAGCAAATCTCCACTTCAAAGAAATAAGACTTTCCCCACAAAACTACAGGTTGACCTACAGCATAAAAAGGAGAATCTACATAACTAGAGACTACATAACAGCAGTTCATTTTATATTCATGAACTCATGAATATATAGTGCTCTCACAGAGGGCTGCACTGCTGATGCACAAGTATGTTGAATTATGTCCTTATACTACCCCAACCCTCCATTCCCCACAACCTCCCCTCCCTGCAGTCTAACCCTAACCCCCGATGCCTAACCCTAAGCCCGGATGCCTATCCCTAACATTCCATACCCCTTTACATAACTCTTCCCCATCCCTGCAACCTAACTTTAACTTTCCCCACCCCACTGCCTAGCTGTATCTATGTCAAAAAGGGGACTGCAACTGTGGTAACTGCATATGAAAACCCAAATGTGTTGAATCAGGTGGTGTTGTACATTTTAACTTGACATATTAACTAGTAGAGGCCCCAAGATTGTATCTTTATACTTTTATCTGGAGAACAAAGAAGAGATCCAATACATATATGTGTGTTTCCATGCTTTTATTACTGCAATCCACTCTTCTTGAATCTACTTGATAAAGAACAACAATACTTTGTTTTGACAGACTATTGGGTAGCATTCAACTAGATAAGCCATGTTTCCCTCATTCAACAGAAGAACTATAATTAGCAGCAAGGATGTTAAACTCATGGCTTGGGGTACACCTGTCTTCACTAATATACATACAGTGCAAAAATGGTACATTTGCTCCAGCAGGTTTAGATTGACCCCTACCACAACATCATATGATACCTGCAATCTGCTTATCAATAAAAGAGAGAGTGCGGTGCTCTCAGTCCTACCTGTGTGCAGGCTACTGTGATAAATGCTGTGAGAAAACTCATGAGAAAATAGCAACATCTAAGAAGTACATCATGAAATCTAAAGATATGCAAGGGGGGTCTGCTGGAATGATTCCTGATGATATGTAACATGCAAGTTGTTCATATGTGTGTATGTGTTTTTGTGTGTATATTTATGACCTTGAGATCTTATTTCAGCTACTGTTATACTTCGTTGATCAATAAACTAAAACTTGTGTCTGTTTCATCAGGAAAAAGAATGTGTTTGCTGAAAAAGTCAGCCTCAACGTTGCCTTTGCGCAATGTTGACCAAGGAAACATCGGGTCAACACTGTGCAGTGCGAATGAGTTTGCAAAGCCTGGTAATTTTAAGGTGATGTTTATAAACCTTTCACGCTACCCTTCAATGTAAACCTTTCACGCTACCCTTCAATGTACACAATGGAGAGATGCAAGACTTGCAAGAAGAAATCAAATAAAAAAATTATAATTTTTACAATCATTATGTTCTCTTAAAGTCCCTGTTCTTCAATTACTTACTTTGAGAAAGGCCAGAGGGCGTCGGTAGTGCATTTGTGAGGGGAATTATAGATTGTCTCGATAGTCAGCAGTGAGACAGTTTGACGGTATTCTAACATCTGAGATAAACTGTTAATATACTGACTGTATTGTATGGTATGACCTTCAATTTTAAAACATTGTCCTAAAAAAAAAATTTAAGATAAAGTCTAATGTTTTATCCCTAGAGTATACACCATTGAAACCGTAGTGGGGATAACCATCACAGCGGTGGGCTGTTAAATCCAGAGCCCCCAGGAGTGAGGGAAGTGGAGATAAATCCGATGAGCATACTAAGCAAGTGGCAAAATATCAACGGAAAACAGAGGAGCACTAATTGAAGAACAGGGACTATAAAAGAACATAGTGACTGTAAGAAATTATTTTTTCATTTCATTTCTTCTTGCAAGTCTTTACCGAATCCCCTCTCCATTGTGTACATTGAAGGGTAGCATGAAAGGATTATATAAATTCCTAGTATATTGTCATAACCTCACTGAGGTATAGGTGGGAGTGGTGAGATTCCCACCATATTTCTAAACCTTTAGCAGTGAATATACCCACAATTTGTGAGTTGACTGTATCTATACCCATATAATTGGATTTTAGGGGATGTCGTCTGAATCTGGTATTATTTTAATAAAAACAAGGTGATGCCTTATAAAGAAATCTTTTTAACCCTCAGAAATCTCCGCAGAGAATCTTTTACATCTTTATTCCGTAGACTGTAGATCAGAGGGTTGATTGTGGGTGTAACAACTGCATACAATGTTGTGAATACTGGCTCTAGGATACTGGTGTATTCTGAGGGTGGCATTGCATACACAGATGAACTTGTGGTGTAGTAAATAACAAGGACTGCAAAGTGAGATGAGCAGGTGGAGAAGACTTTCTTTCTCCCTTCCTCAGATTTGATCTGCAAAATGACCCTGATAATTTTTACGTAAGACGTCAAACTGAACACAACTGGAAAAAATATAATTGACAAAAATTCCACATAGACGACTATATAAAAATTTTCAGTGCCAGTGCAGGCGATGTTAATCAGAGCTTTGGCTTCACAGAAAAATTGGTGGATGGTATGTGAGTTACAGAAGGACATGTCTGATGCTGACATTATAAAAACAATTGCATTTAAGCATCCAAATGTCCAAATGAATATAGTAATTACAGTACACTTTTTCTTGTTTAAAATATTGTGATAGCGTAAAGGATTACAGATGGCAACATATCGATCAAAGGCCATAACAAATATTAAGACATTCTCAGTAGAGCCAACTATAACATAAAAGTACAACTGTGTCAGGCATTTTGTGAAGGACATTGTGTTATCTCCAGATAATAACATGTACAGCAGATTAGGGACAGACGTGGTTGTAAAACAGATATCTACTAAGGCCAGGTTACATAGAAACAGATACATGGGTGTGTGTAACTGCTCATCATTATAAATCACTGTAATTATAAGACAGTTAATAAAAACTCCAATCATATATAGCAAGAAAAAAACACTGATAATTAATGGTGTATAATTAGAATTTGCAGAAAAGGGTGCAAAGTAGAAATCCTCATTGTAGGTCTTGTTCTCCATGTCATATACTGTAACTGTAAAACAAAGATTTTAATTACTATAAGTAGTAAATGAGTCAAGTCAAGTGATTATGGCCTGGATTGTTTTTCACACATACAAATATTAAGTACGCTTATTTTTATTGTGTATTTATATTTTTAAGTTTAAATATATTTTTATATTTTAAATAATGTTTAAAATATTTTTATAATCAAATACATACATAAAACAATTTAAATGTCTTACATGACCAGTTAACGTGTATATACTGACACATTAAACCTTTCAGTCTATTTTACTATACATTTCATTTTAAATGTTACAAAAGCTTCTAATGTACTACTTATCTAGAGTTTCATATGGAATTTCAGATATGAGGTACATATGCCAAAACTCTGGATCAGGTAGTTGTTTTATCTATAGCAACAAAAGAAGGCAATTTCTTTAACAATGCATTAAAAATTAAAAATAATTCATCAACTTAAAAAATATCTAGTTTTGTAAGATTACACATACCTTTTACAAATACAAATGTTTCTTATTGACATAGACAGCGTGTTCTTTGGATTCAATGCAAAAAGACAGCCACGGATCAGATACAGTAATATTATTCTCAATATTCTATATTTTATAAAAAGAATCAGGACTCACCTTAAGTGTTGCCTAAAGATAGGCATACAATAGCATAAAAGAAAAAGGATTCCTACTTATAGTGTTTTACTAGTCTTTCTATGGGGAGTAGAGAAAACCTAAAGGAATTATATCACCCATGGGGTTTTATCATAAACTATGAAGTTTTAGAAATACTAAACTTATTTTCTGTTTCAATATAATTTACTTTGTTGAGGAAGTCTTATAGGTCAGATGATTTTTTTTTTTTCAAAGAATACATTTACATAATACATTTTCATTATGAATATTTAATATTTACAAATAAAAAAGCTCATATTGCACTTTTATTGTATAACCCAACAGTTGAAAATTGGAAACCAGTGTACTTGTTAGAAGGACTGGGGCGTACAGGACAGAACACAGAACATGGAACTTTGCCATCACACATTCTTAGTCTTACACTCAAGCAGGTCACTCACAAGACGATTGTGGAATTGAGCAAAAAATAGTTCTAGTTTATGGGTAAATAATGACTCAAAACACCAATTAAATACTAGGGAACAATATTCTGATTGATCAAAATTTCGGATCGATATCATGTCGTAGCATTTACTTTTTTATAAATGTATTGAAGAAAAAAAATACAGCACCTACTCACCAGAGCTGCAGCCATCCAGCACTGTACAGGTAAGTATAGGAAAGAGGAAGAGAAAGCTCTTTTATGATTGATAGACATCCCATCCATTCAGAAAAGAACTTTCTCTTCCCTCGGCTGAAACCTGTAAAGGAGCTTGGTTTGTGCCAGGTTCTGGTACAGACTTTAGAAGAGGGAAGAGAAAGCTTCCCACTGCTGAAACGAATGGGAGACAGTTGGCCGACACTTAGTAGAATATCTCATTTTGTATCTGTAAAGCTTCTTTTTTTAATGTTGGTACTTGTTACAACAACAAAAAATGTAATGTCTACTATAGACTAACTACTATTGAGGCTAGAAACCTAGTGCTAACTACAATAAAACTAATATTATGAAATACTTGGTTTACAACCAATCTATTGACCATCTCACCGACAACCAATTCCTGGATCCCCTCCAATCCGGGTTCCGAAGATGACCCCCAGGGTTCTGTCTTTGGTCCCTCCTCTACTCTTTTTATACCACCTCACTCGGCACCCTCATCTTCTTCTAAGACTTCCACTACCACCTTTATGCTGACAAATCACAGATCTACCGCTCCTCCCTATATCTGTGTCTCTGCCATCCCCACTTCTATCTATTATTCTATCTATCCCATTTCCTACCTCTGTGGCTTCCTACTCACCCATTACACTACAAGCTACACTCTGTCAACGTCTTTTCTGGCTTCCTACAACAGAATCCTCTTCAAACTCCTCACCAAAACCTACAAAGCTCTCTCCTTTTCCTCTGCTCCCTACCTCTTCTCCCTCATCTTCATCCACAGTCCTCCCATTCACTCTGTTCTGCTAATGACCGCCATCTTATATTCACTTCATCTTAAATATGCATGCTTTCCAATACACTACATGTCTTCAAACTATTTTTGATTGCACATTATATATATATACTGAAACCATTTAGAAGTTTTGCATGTGGAAGAGAGGAACCAAACAGACTACAATAATGTAAAGAAAAGAACAAACCAAGAGGGGCTTAGAGTGAAGTATGTGTTATAATAAATAAATATTGGGTGACTGATTTTTAAAATGTTTCCCTACAACCTTTGTGGCAACAGCCACATAAGGAGTCTGGTCCAGATTTAATTTAATAAGAAAAGAAAAAAAGAAAAAGTGTTCTGGTTATGGGACACACATTATATTCCTCTATTCACCTCAGGAAAAAATAGTCATATAATACTTCATCAAGTTTATTTTATTTTTACTTTAAAATCATGGGAGAGATCTTCTAAACAGCAAAATATTAAAATAGATAGTGTGTAAATATAAGAGAAGAAAAAATAAGTGAGTTAAAATAAGTGCAAATGTCGGATCAGCAGCATAACAGCCTCTATTTCACTAATCTATCTGTGATAGTTAGTATGAACCATACCAGGGAATTCCCTATTATTAAGGAAATATCTATGACCATGACAGGCTTATTAGTAACTAAAATCTGTAGGCATATATAAGCCACAAATTATAGTTACTAATAAGCCTGTCATGGTCATTGATATTTTCTTTAATAATAAGGAATTCCCTGGTACAGTTCATACTAACTATCACAGATAGATTAATTACATTAAAAGTTATTTATCAACTTTTACATTTTTTAACTTTGTTTATATGCTTGTATGTCTATACTGGAAATATTGCAGTACACTTCTAGTGTCATGTCTCCATGTCTTTTAGATATTACGGTTCTCCTAGTTTTAAAATCAAACATTTTCCATTTCCAACAACCGTACACATATAAATGGTGATGTAAATTCTGGATCCACTCCAAGGTGTGTAAGCATACAAGATGACTTAATGATGAAAGAGACATGAATTCAGAGTGTCTTTACTCTAGTAACCTAGTCATATCTGATTTCCATCAAACAATTCACAATACGGGAAATACGGTACATTTATAAAAATCTGGTGTAGTATTTAAAAAAAATTTACTGAATTTTTTTATGTAATCATAAATTAATTAATTCATTAATTAGAACATATTTATGCTACAGTACACATTACACATTAAAATGTATTTGATTTTATTACCACAAGTATACTGCACTTTCAGTTTGGCTACTGCTGCAACAACATTTAAAACTAAATCGGTTAACATCTTCATTATATTTTTTAACAAGTTTCAAGAGTAATAATCATTATAGATGATACTATCTACACATTAGTCAGATCTCTTCTTACAGATGACATATTGGTGCCAATAATTTCAACAGAGCCCGTTTCATGTCTTTATTCCGTAAACTGTAGATTAGAGGGTTGATCATGGGTGTAATGACTGAGTACACTGCAGTAAAAGCTGGTTCTAGAATGTTGGAGTAGTTTGATTGGGGCATCATGTATACTGTAAAACTAGTGGAATAGTAGACAATGAGAAGAGTTAGGTGGGATGAGCAGGTGGAGAAGGCTTTTTGTCTACCTTCCACAGATTTTACCTTTAAAACGACCTGGAAGATATTTATATAAGATATCAGACTGAACATAATTGGGAAAACTCCAAATATAAGTGCATCCAAATAGATGATGTTATAAAATTGCTTTATTCCAGCACAGGAGATATTAATTAGAGCTTTCGCATCACAGAAGAACTGGTGGATGGTATGAGAGTAACAAAAGGACATGTGTGATACTGTTATTGTAATGAGAACTGAATTTAGACATCCAAATATCCAGTTGCCTGTTGCAAATCCGAGACTGTTTTTCCAGTTTAAGATATAGTGATAGTGTAAAGGATTACAGATAGCAATGTACCGGTCATAGGCCATAATAAGAAGTAGTAGATCCTCTGTGAACACACTCATAACATAAAAATACATCTGTGTGAAGCATTGTATGAAGGACACAGCATTATCCCCAGATAATAACATGTAGAACAGGTTAGGGACAGTGGTGGTTGAAAAACAGATATCTACTAAGGCCAGGTTACAGAGAAATAGATACATGGGGGTGTGTAACTGATCATCAATATAGATTACTACAATTATAATAGAATTACTGAATAATCCAAACGTATATAGTAAAAATAATGCATTTGTCGTTAATGACTGATAATCAGATTTTGTATAGAACGACAATAAGTAAAACTCAGTAACATTGGTCTGGTTATCCATGTCATATTTGGGATTTTCTGTAAATAAAAATTAAACCATTTATCTTTAAAGCAAGCAAATTACAAAAATGTATAATAGTTATAATGTCAATAATAAGAATAATAATAACATAGCTGTGTTGGATATGAAGTGTGAAAATGTTAGATATGAAATGTTAGTAGTGATAAAAGAATGATTTAATTGATTTTGACTTACTCACAAATTGCTTATGAGTGAGCAAAACCATGTTGAATTGCAGGGGAGGTAAAATAAATGTTAGTGTTTGCATGCAGGGAGAAGATGTAAGTAAGTTGTGAGTAAGTCCATAGTATGTAAAGTCTGAATCTGGTCCAGTGGTGTCCAATTTTCTAATAAAGAAGATTGAATAAAGTAATCACATTATTTGAGCATGCAGAGATTTCTAAGTTTATATTATATATATATATATATATATATATATATATATATATATAACAAATATAAGTACTCACTGGATGAATTGGAAAAACAAGAAAACAAAACACATTTCAAGGATCACATACATTTTTACTAAAATTTAAATAAATCCAAAATTGTTCTAGTAATAAACTATTGTCTTCCTATCACATATTATATCATATCATATAATATACTGTTAGATAATATAGCACAGGTTAATTACATACAAGAATTAAAACTCACCAATAGTTCAGAATCAGTCACATCACGTTAGAGAAATTCCTGTTACTTATATAGCATAGATCTCTATGGAATTTATTATTCATCCATACCATCAGGAATATTGATTGTGTTATATTGATTCAACTGTTATTAAGAGACTAAATAGGAACTGTACCTCTAGAGAAAGCTTTATCTCTCAGTCTCTGTTATGTTGACACATTGAACAAAATGTGTATTCTGTAAACATCATTAATAAGGACCTAGATGAAATTAATACCATAGAGAGAGTTGATCTTTTCTCATGAGATTTAAAAAAATCTTGGAGGAAACACAATTCAGTATGAAATTGAACAATGCATCCCAAAAAGTAAAAATATAAAAGAAATAAAAAAAAAAAAAAATATATATATATATAATTTAACTGATGTTGGAAACATCATTTTTACCTAAATTCATAATACTGTTGGAGATACCTAAATTCCTAATTCTGTTTAGATAACAACTCTAATACAGTTCATCTGGTATACTAAAATGTGTATTATTCCTTTTTTTAATGTTTGTGTTTTTTGTGGTCTTGTAATTATTTTATTTCTATTGTAATGGCACTTACTATTGGACAACAGACCATCATAAGTAAACTGATGAGCATTCTAATACACAGTACCTGCCACTTGTGTGTGTGTCTGTTTTTTATTTATTAACTTACAAGCATTAGGATTTTCACATTGTTTTCACATTGCAAAAAACATTGGACCTTTTTATATTTTGTTTTGCCATATCATGGATATAAGAACAACTTACATTTTAGTAAGTTTGTTATTTTTCTTGCAAATGATAATTTTAAACAATATTGCAGAGCAGATAAAATAAAGTAATGAACACAGTAAGTCAAAACAATGCATCAATTATTAAAATTTCACGATTCTCATATAAGAAGTATTTTAATATCTTTAACTTTTTTATTTATTGCATTTGTTGAATTCTTTCTGAGGAACTTCTCAAAAGAATAATAGTGTTTTGAATAGTGCATTTAATTTATTGTAATTTAATTCAGAGGTAACAAAAGCCTCAATATCCAGGTGAAACACAAAAGAAACAAAATCTCCTTTGTGTTCATGTACTGATGTTGGTCTATAATTTTCATACAATTTTTAGATTACACATATTCATAAAGAACATTTAAAATAGGTCATTTAACTACAAAACTCTAATATATTTATTTAGTTATACAAAATCTTACATTTTGTTTAATCATTAAATTTTCTAAATATATATGTATTTTAATTATAATACAGGATAATTATTGAATAATAAAAATTTAACATTAGATCAGAGTAAACATATCACATAAAGAAAATATCTACTATGTATATTTTGAGAATCACTATTGAACTATATTCTATATTCACTATATATATATATATATATATATATATATATATACACTATATTCCCTAATGTACTGTATATTGTTTATCATATTATTTTCATCTTTGGACATTTTTACATTTGACTTGAATTTAGAATTTGAATTGAATTTACAAAAATGTTGGTCAGAAATTCCAATTATATCAAGTTAATTTTTGTAAATGTTTCATGCAATTTTGTTGTTGAACAAATTGCATTTTTTTTATAAATCAAGTACAGTAAAAATAAAATTATGTTTTATTACTACAATTCTAATAATAACTGCAATCAATTTAATATATGTATAATTTATGTATATATATATATATATATAAATATATATATATATACATACATACATACATACATACATACATATATTGCATTGTTTTCTAAGGTATTACAAACAAATTTGTATTTAATAACACCTTTCCTTTCCTACTGGTAAGAAATTAATGTGAGAATGGAATTGGAATTTTTAGATTTAAAAAAAGTAATTTTTGGAGAAGAAAAATATTGTTGGCTTAATGTTCATTTGGTTCTTACCTTCATACAGAAGTAATAAGAACTCTTTAGTTGAAGCACAGAATAAAATTAATCCTTTAAGTGCATGTAAACTTGATATGCAGGCTTATGAATTTATTAAGTGGTCCAGAGAGAGAGATCATACCATTATCAGGTTAGACACGTTGATGATATGTCAAATGAGATTTAATGCAAAAACAGGTGGAGAATACTTTTTAATTGCAAAATGGCTTTCATCATTTTTATAGAAGATACCGCACATTATTGGTATTAGTGTAAATAGGAATATTTACCAATAGATGACACTATCTAAACTTTGCATTTGGTCTAATGTTTATAAATGTAAAGACCAATACAACCCAATATTTTCTTATTGTAGTACATAAATTCCCAAGAACCTCACTGAATAAAATGTAAATATTCAGTGCCATAACAAAAGTAGAACAGATTAATTCAAAATGGCCATTACTTACCACAATACACTAAGAAGGTGAAACACTTATATAGCTTTACTATCGGAAATTAAATGTAATTAGGGAATTATATTACCCATAAAAATTTTAGCATTTATTGTTTAAAGTTTTAGAACAACCATCATTTTTTTAAATGTTTTATTTTTTTTTACATAAAATGCATTGAATGCATGAATTGGTTATTCACCCAAGGCTTCAGCAAAGTAACATGGAAAATGGTGGGGTTTTGTAAGGCAGGAGGGAGCTACAGATATTTAGCAATCTGAGTTGATACACTTTGAGAGGACAATAAAGTGAGATGACATCTTCATGGTCAGAACTCGCAGATGTATGTCATACATTTGAGGTGAAATTTTTTTAGCTGTAAACTTTTTGGTTCGAAGGGAAGACTGAACAAGATTATTTGTGAGTTTTGACCAAATAATGGAATCATCAGGAAGAAATATTATTGGTAGCTTAATTCAGTAATTTATTAGGCATATGACATTGATAGCACACATTATACAAAGTATAAGATCTAAGTTGGGCATACTGACTTTCTTTAGTTCTTAATAAAATAAACCTTTATATGTTTTACCCCCAGTAATTTCAGCAAAGTTCTTTTCACATCTTTATTCCGTAAACTGTAGATCAGAGGGTTAATGACCGGTGTAATAACTGAGTATAATGCAGTACAGACAGGTTCTATTACAATAAAGTATTCTGATGGTGGCATCATATACACAGACACACCTGTTACATAATAAAGACATACAATGGTAAGGTGGGATGAGCAGGTGGAGAAGGCTTTTCTTCTGCCGTCCTTAGACTTTATCTGTAATATTACCCGGATAATGTTTATATAAGATGTCACACTAAACAATACTGGGAAAACTCCACATACCAATAATTCAAGATAAATGACAATATAAAACTCTTCAGAACCAGCACATGAGATGTTAATCAGAGCTTTTGGGTCACAGAAAAATTGATGGATATAACGTGAATGACAGAAGGACATGCGTGATATCGGAACAGTGATCACAAATGAATTTAAGCATCCTGATATCCAAGACCCGGAAACTAAGAAGAGACATTTCTTCCAATTTATGATATTGTGATAGTGTAATGGATGACAGATAGCAACATATCGATCATAGGCCATAAGAAAGATCAGAATATCCTCTGTGAGTCCAACCAACAGATAAAAGTACATCTGTGTGAAGCACTGTATGAAGGACATGGTGTTATCTCTAGATAATAACATGTACAGCAGATTAGGGACAGTAGTGGTTGTATAACCGATATCTACTAAGGCCAGGTTACAGAGAAATAGGTACATGGGGGTGTGTAACTGATCATCAATATATATCACTGTAATTATTATAGTATTGCTGATTAATCCAAATAAATAAAGGAAGTAAAACACAAAAGAAATTTGAAATGTATTTTCAGCTCTTGTTGAAAAAGGATATAGGCAGAAATCGTTAATACATGTCTTGTTCTCCATGTCATAATCAAGATTTTGGAGTTGATTTAATGGCGTTGAACTGTTTTATACACTTATCAAATGTCTGGAACCTTAAATTCAAATGATGCAAATTTAATAACATTACTCCAGCAAAAGCAATCTAAACTATCTACATGCACATGGTGACACAGAACACCATTAGTTGGCTGATGCAGGAATGGGAACTCCTTTTTATTATATTTTAATAATAATAGAGGGTTAATAGAGGTGATCAAGGCCTTTAACAAGAGGCCTAAGAACCTTTTTCACAAAATCATACCAGAAGACATGTTGATGGTACAACTATTACAAAGTTGCCTATAGAAACAGGTTCATTGAAGAATGTACAGTTTAGTCAATTTAGGTCAATATGTTTTGGTGCGTCTCAGTGAAGTCTATTTCCTCAGTTGACCATGGTGGCCATGGCTTTCAAATTTGGCATCCTACTAACTTTCAATATCGACACATATTCCATAAGATTTCTGCTTTAAACCATACTGTTGATGCTCTGTATTATTATTTTAATATTTCATTGCAGTTAAACTTAAAGACATTTGAAATAAGTTCCAATTTATATATATATATATATATATATATATATATATATATATATATATTACAATATATTATATTTTATACTTTCTTTTGAACATGAAAAAGTAATTGTGATTTCTCAAAAATATCCAGGCAACCACTACACTAGAAATCCTAAGCATCGTTTGTAGTGGTTATGATGTCTTCATTACTCGCAGAAGGTCCTGGGTTCAATCCCCCGTGATATAGTACTATATAATATATAAAATAAATACTTAATAGAATCACAACAACTTACCTGAACATTGGCTTAAACATTGTGCAGAGAAATCAGGAGTCATATTTATACTGTTTATAATTAAGATGTTACTATAGGGAATAAACATAATGTTATCACTAATATGGTCTTCTGGGTTCTGATTATATACTATTAAGATATTTAACACATGTAGTAGTCTATTTAAAAAGTCACTTTGTAACTAATTGTATATGTTGAACTATATTTTAAATATGTTTGATATACTCATCCTATATGTTCTGGTTATAAGTTGTATCCATTCTTAAAAGTGTCCCACATATATATGAGAGAAAGAGAGAATAAAAAAAAAAAAAAAATATATATATATATATATATATATATATATATATATATATATCCCAGTTGCTGATTCGGCACTCACAATTCCAATAGATAGGGACTCAATAAAATGTTCAAAAAGCAGGGTGCCTTCACCGCCGTCCGCCAAACCAAAGGCTTCTGATCCAAATACATGTAACCATAAGTGCGGCACCCCAAAATATGAAAAACTCCTGGTGACTCACCGGGAGTTTTTCATATTTTGGAGTGCCGCACTTATGGTTACACATTATATATATATATTTATTCATTCCTAAAGTTAGATCAAAGATCAATTAGATCATAGTAGTAATAATAATAATTATCATAACTATTATTATTATTATTATTAGTATACCAACAATTGTCAGCTATATTAAATATCTCTATTAAATATTATAATTCTTTTTGGAGCATTAAGGCAATAGTAAAATTTAAAATTTCCATATTTTTTTTCATTTATTTTGTAAATAACATTATAGTGGGAAAATGGAAAAACAGTAACGGGGCCAAATACACACTGTATCCAAACTCCCCCTTGTAGGAAGTCTAAACCTGGCCCTTTGTGAAGCGAATGGTTAGCAGTGAGATCAATCAGATACCTAGATACTACTGTCCTGCAAATGTGATTCAATTATATCCTAGGTTCAACTATCAGATCTTAGGATAAGGGTATTGTATATTGCTGAGACAGTTTCATATGATTTGCATAGGGGTCGGTAATGAATGTTATTTATGAACATGAAACTGGACAAGCTTGGCCAAAGATTGCCAAGTCTGCACCATATCACACAGTCACTATGAACCAGACTAATAGACATTTTTCAAGCAGTTGGATCATAAAATCTGTGTTTTTAATTAGCATAATTTAAACAACTTGTTCAGAAGTACATAAGAATAATGATGTGATGGAATTATCACATGCTTTTATATACAAAAAAAGCTCCAATAAGATGTCAAATTGAACATAGAGTAAAATACAATTATATATGTTTTCTGATAAATATACTGTATATGGACAATTCACTAGAGTTATCAGAGAGTAGTTTAGGATAATAAAAAAATGCTAAACACATCATGGCCATCAGAAAGAAATACGTTCACTAGGTGAGACAAGATGCTAATCCACCCTAAAAACAGTTCTTTTATCAGGGAATCACATGAACTGAAAAATACCTCCCAACTGTCCTAATTTCAGCAGGACAGTCCTGCTTATAGACAAATGGACAAACTAATAGTGAGGTTTTTATATAAAAAAATTTAATTATCCTAATTGTGGTGGCAAAAAGGGGCAAGGATTTGGTGGAGTGCAGCCAGGACTCGGCCAACTGGCCCTCTAAATGTACGCTTAAGTAACAGGAATATATGTTTTATGGGCTTAAGAACAGGGAATATGTATTTTTTGCCAGTATATTGAGGGAAGCACTGTGCTAACAGTATATAAGATATCAACGTCACCGAAATTACAGAATTTTATGTGTGACACAAGAATTTTAATGATGACTAAATTTAACATCACAGCATCATATATAATAATTTAGGACCAGATCCAGAATCTCTTAATATATATAATTTTATGCACCATGGTCTAAATTTACTAAGCAGAGGGATTGCAGGGAGATTGAAAAGTGGGGATGTTGCCAATAGCAACCAATCAAGCTGTTGTGAGCTCAAATGTGATTGGTTACTATGAGAAACATCCCTACTTTCTGCTTCAATCTCCCTGCAGTCTCCCTGCTTAGTAAATTTAGTTCCATTAACCCAAAATCAAGTGTGTATGAAAACTCTATCCAGAACCATTACTGATCTGTTTACATAGGAACTAAACTTCTGTAAATGTCTTTATCCCCATCTAAGGCACGTTCATCCAAATGCAGGACTTGTGGTGCTTTGCATCTGGTCCATCTACGAAAATAAATTGTACCTATCCATATTGCAACAAGATTTGACTTTTTGCTGTTTCAAACTGAGACAGATACAATTCTCAAAACATGAACAATGGTTACTTAGTTCAGTAATTTATTAGGAATATAACATACAAAGCACACTCTATACAAACTTAAATATAAAATGTAATTAGAACCCATTGGCCTAAATTTACTAAGCAGTGAGATTGCAGTGAGATTGAAAAGTGAGGATGTTGCCCATATCAATCAATCAGATTCAAGCTCTCAGTTTCATTTTGCATACTGGAGAATGTGAGCTCGAATCTGATTGGTTGCCAACATCCCCAACATCCAATCTCACTGCTTAGTAAATTTAGGCCATTGACTTTTTTTTAGTTCATAATGAAATGTCTTTGTTTTACGTCCATTAATTTCAGCAGAGCTCTTTTCACATCTTTATTCCGTAGACTGTAGATCAGAGGGTTTAGGACTGGTGTAACAACTGCGTAAAGTGCAGTAAAGACAGGTTCTAGGATATAGGAGTATTCTGATGGTGGCATCATGTACACAGACACACCCGTTATATAATAAAGAATTACAACAGTGAGGTGGGATGAGCAGGTGGAGAAGGCTTTTCTTCTGCCATTTTTAGACTTTATCTGTAATATTACCCGGATAATGTTTATATAAGATGTCACACTAAAAAAAACTGGGAAAAATCCAAATATCAATAATTCTAGATAGAAGACAATATAAAACTCTTCAGAACCAGCACATGAGATGTTAATCAGAGCTTTTGGGTCACAGAAAAATTGGTGGATATTACGGGAATGACAGAAGGACATTCGTGATATCGGAACAGTAAACACAAATGAATTTAAGCATCCTGATATCCAAGACCCGGATAATAAGAAGAGACATTTCTTCCAATTTATGATATTGTGATAGTGTAATGGATGACAGATAGCAACATATCGATCATAGGCCATGACAAATATCAGAATATCCTCTGTAAGTCCAACCAACAGATAAAAATACATCTGTGTGAAGCATTGTATGTAGGACATGGTATTATCTCCAGATAATAACATGTACAGCAGATTAGGTACAGTTATGGTTGTATAACAGATATCTACTAAGGCCAGGTTACAGAGAAATAGGTACATGGGGGTGTGTAAATTATTATCAATATAGATCACTGTAATTATTATACTGTTGGTGATTAAGCCATATAAATATAAGAAGTAAAACACACAGAAAATTTGTAATGTATTTCCAGCTCTTGCCGAAAAAGAAAGTAGATGGAAATCAGTAAAACATGTTTTGTTTTCCATATCATACATCATGATTTTCTGGGAAGATATATTCCTACATTAGTTATCTTAGGTCATTTTATTAGGCATTTTGCATTCATATGCCTTGAACATATGAGTAGCAACTCCAAACTCAATAGTCAAAATAATTTTACTTTCAACATGCAACTTACCATTTGACACCTTCACACTTATTTTGACACT
The DNA here is from genome assembly GCA_016617825.1 of Platyplectrum ornatum. Classification (NCBI taxonomy): domain Eukaryota; kingdom Metazoa; phylum Chordata; class Amphibia; order Anura; family Limnodynastidae; genus Platyplectrum; species Platyplectrum ornatum. The sequence goes on along the minus strand of JABWIB010000031.1, from coordinate 154,821 downwards.
GTCCATATATATATATATATATATATATATATATATATATATATATATATATATATATATTATTGCAAGAAATGTGGAAATCTTTTTCAGACTTTATGGTAATAATTGGAGTGATAAAATATAATATTGTAAAAAATTATGACATAACTAATGACTAATGAACTACACATAATCCAAATTTTAATTCTAATTTTTAAATGTAGTACAATTTCTGATTTGTAAATAAAATGTGCAAGGAGCCAAAGAAAATAGTGCTGTGTCCTATTAGTTAATTTTTTTTTTTATAAAGCAAGTTGTTAAATTATTTCTAAATTTCTAAAATATATAAAATAAATATATAAATAGAATCATAGCAACTCACCTTCACATTTGCTTTAACATTACACATGAAAATCAGGAGTCATACTTATACTGTGTCTAATTAAGATGTTACTATAGTGAATGAACACAATTATTTAATGATATTACTAATATATTCTTTTGGGTTCTGATTATATAGTTTTAAGATAGTTAACAAACTTATTAGTATATTTAAAAAGACAAGTAAATAATTGAATACATTAAAAGCATAAGAACCTTTGAAATCACCAACATTGGCATTCACTTTCCCTGGAAAATATTTTTTGTAATCAGACTTTTTCTTACTTTAACATGTACGCAATGATAATTATCAAAATAGTCAATACCTTCTGATAAGTCAATTGCAGCTGTTTCTGTAAACTAACTAAATTTCTATAAAATGTTTCTTTTATAATTGAACACTCACAGTCTGTAGAACACATTACCAGTTCCCGGTGGTTCAATGTAGTTTAAAAAACCCACCACAAAATAGTCTTATAATATATCTCACAACCATAACTATGCAAGTTATAGTATCATTACTTTGTACCTATGATGAATAAAAGGGCCAAAATCACCACAGTATCTGCATAAAATTAAAACCAGTAAAGAAAATCATGTTACTTATAGTGTGTGACTCCCCAGATAATGTATTAAACATTAACGTTTTCATTACGGTAATCATTAAACATAAACGTGTTCCTTCGGGAAGTAGGAAAATACACAATTACATTATCCATATTCTCTGTCCTTGGGTTCTTATTAAAAAATTTTTGAAATATAGTTACCAAAGTTTCTTTTTTTATATATTGTTATTTTCTAATAAATTTGTTCTTTCTTTAGCATTTGGTGAAATTCAACATTTTTTAAAAAAAAGTTAAATTAATCAGTTATATTGATTTTTATTCTCTCATTTTTTTTTCTTGTCATATAACATTTCTGTATGAAAACATATAACAGTCCATGATGTCTATGACGGTCAATGAGTAGTAGATTTAAGTATCCTATGCCTTTTGATTGACGGATGCTTTTGAAACATTAAGCTGCAAATCAACTTTTCAGAATAATATTTGATTGTATTTTTATTTTGTTTTTGATTAGAATTTACTTTTACTGATCGGATAAGCTAATTTGTGTGGGTTCTGTTTTCAAGAAAAAACTACACAACCCTTAACTCTTCATCTTCTCTAATACTACATCACCTCTAATACTATTACCTTCTGCTGTGTCCATTAACTTGGATATATATTGAGGCTGTTCTGATTTCCTAGATGTAGTAACTATTGTATATGGTAGTTGACTGACAGTTATGTATATATTGTTTTATTCTATTGTTTTGTTTTTTTTAACTGTGCTATTATTTTAACTATGTTTGAACTATAACTACTATAACTACTAACTATATATATATAACTCTAAATTTTTTTAAGATGTATAAGGAATGCCTTAAATGTGAAAAAAAATTGTACCCATCTGGTTTCTGCATTTTGTGAATTTCCCTGAGCTTAAGATAAAAACCCTGGATGCTGGGGATCTAGTGAATCCCTCCGTGGATCCCTCCTCAGGTGTAGGCCAGTAGATCATAAGTCACATGTCACAACCTGTCATTTTTTCATATTATAATATTGTTTGCATAATTCAATAAAACTCACTTTTGAATAAATGAAACAAGTAAAAAGACATTTGGCAGTCTTCCCCAGTCTTACGCTCAGCAAAGGACAGGAATTTGCTGAGCATATGCTTCATAAATGAAAATTTTTTTTTTTGTTTCACAGCACTTTTACTGTATCAGTTAACAATGTATTTAACTGAAGTACTCACATTTGGTATAAAAATTTAAAATAAATAAAAAATTATATAAAGATGTTATGTTATGTTTAGAATAGTTTGATATTTATATTTGAAGATAAACTATTAGATCTTCAAAATTAGATGCAGTACTTTCTCCACAATATATATCAGTAAAAATATTATCAACATTTACATTGATACCTGAGTCATAACATTTGCATCCATTAAAACAATATATTTTCAGAAATTAACACTTTTATCCATCTTTTTTTATTTTAATACCTTTTTTTAAATATAGACTATAATAATTTTTTTATTTCAATTTTACAAGTACATTGTATAAATCACTAACCAAAATATATTTTCAAAAGTCATAAAATACATAATTCATGTATAATACAAATACATAAAATCACAAACCTTTTTATGAATTTTCACATCAATACTGAAGTAGTTTTTGATAATACTGTAGGATTGATAGTTGAAATGGAGAGTTACAAACAAAATGTTATGATTATATATTACTCACAAGTTGCTGTATGCTGATAAAATGCTTAATAATAGGATAATAAATATGTAGTATATCCTGTCAAAGTCCTTTGTACAGGCTATGAAAGTTAGTGAAAAGGATTTATATATTTATAAGGAAAGGTATTTTCACAGGAGACTCACACATGGGAAATAGTCATTAACTTTTCATCATATGAGAATTTTTAATCTTTTTATACTTAATTAGTCTTATTCTATATAAGCTTATAATGTGGTTTTAATTTCTTAAATACAAATTTTCAATTATATTTTAGGAATATTTTTTATACTCTAGACTGAAGTTTAAAAATAAATTAATTCTATGGTTATTAAAACTTCAAGCAAATAATACCAGGTTCAAAGCTGGGCATACACAAGTCCCGTCATGCTTTGCCAGGAGCCTGGAATGCAGATGTGTTTGGCACCAGCTCTGAGTTGCAGTTTGACAACATCTGGAATGTCGCAGGATGACCACGCCTGCAATGGAGGGAATTTTGCTCCTAGCACAAGAATAACACGATGCACCTGTGATACCTCAAGGTAGAGTGGAGAGGGGTTATCTGTATACAACAATCACTTTCCCAACATGCCAAAAAGATGCAGTCAATTATTAGTTCCTAAACAATAGTCCTGAAGGGATAAAATCTACTGAATCAAGCTGGTGAGGTGGCAGCATGGCGATCAACTCTGGACTTTTACCAACTCTGGACAGTTCTGGAATGAGTTGGCATTCTACGAGATCTGGCCTTGGGGCAAGGTCATATGAAGAGAAGTATTCATCATCACCTGGAGGTGGACCAAAAGCCACATCTATATTTATGATTGTGTTGACAAAAGATCATGGTTATCTGCATAAGGTCTCTGCGCTTCTGGAGAGAAGATGAGATCAGCTTCTGGTACAGCTGGGTTGAGGCATCGATGACCTTTACTTTGATATGATGAAAATAATAAATAATACTAATGAAACCAAACAATCAAAAAGAAGGTGGGGATTTGTGACTTCAAGATAAACCAGCTGAAATAAGGCTGAGAAAAAGAAAAGGAAGCAGTAACGCTTTTCAGAATCCCACAAACAGGGGCGTTATTTTGGCAGGAGCTATTTTCCAGATCCTCTTGCCTTTCTTTGATGGTTCAATCTCTAAGAATATGAGATCAATTTCCTTTGCTGTAGAGATTTGTAGCCAATACAGGTCATCCATCTTGGATTCAAATGCATCAGTACAGGGAAGCAATTTCGTACATAAACTCGCAGACTGCTTTTTTCAGCTCTTATTGAAAAGTGAGCTCAATATTATGTGATAAGTTGGTAATTGCAGCTTGAATCAAGAAGTGCAGCCACTAGAAGGAGTAGACTAGACAGATGGGTCATGCGTCTCAGTAGGAAGTCACTGTTTTTGAAAGATGGAGGCAGTGAACCTGGGACAGGGCAATTAGCCATATTTTTCCCATCCCAAGAAAGAACCCTCAGGCCGCTAACATGAAAGTTTGTATAGAAAGGAATGAGCTGGAGTGGGGACTCCTCAGAGAGTTGTGGTAAGCAAACTGCTGGTATTGGCCTGATTACAGTGTAATGTGTGGAGCATAGTTTTTCTCTATGGCTACTTATGGTTACTGTATATGTCCCACTATCCTATGTTGTTTATGTGAGGCTGAACTTTGTTGAAATAACAAGAGAAACATCAAGAGAAATGTTCAGCATTACAGTTAAGTCAGGGTCCGTTAACAGTTTCATATGGTATTATGTTTACGTAAACTCCAGTATCATTATTTTACTGCACTGTTTCCGGATTCTATTACTGCCCATTTACTCCAGTGTTCCTCTTTTGCCTGTATATCCATGAACTTCAGTATTATTATTTCTTTCTACTTTCTTGTGGCCTTCAGTGTTTTCATTTGCACCTACATCATTTGTGGACTTCCAGTAAGCTACTTTTTACTGATTCCTGTACCTGTATGTATCTGAATGTTCCAATATTTCTGAATCATTATATACCTCTCTTGCACCTGCACTAGTCGCAGCAGAAATAGCATGTGTTGCCAATTTTGAAACTTTCCATAGTGGAAAATGCTTGTTTATTGTTTACCTTCTGCTAGGGGCAATACGCACTCTATTTTAGTCAACCTGCACTCTATCTTGGTCAACCTGCATGCACTCTATCATGGTCAACCTGCAAAGTCCAAGTGTAGTCCAAGTGTAGTGAAACTGCAACTCCCAGCTCATGCGAAAGACGTCCAGACTCCTGGCAAAGCTTGATGGGACTTGTGTATAACAGACTTGTACTTGGCATAATTTCCTTGAGGTTTTAATAAACACAGAATTAATTTATTTTTAATCTTCAGTTTAGGGTTTTAATAATCTAGGGTGTAAATAATATTCCTAAAATATAATTGAAACACCTGTCACACCTGTACATGTGGTGTATGAATTTAAGAAATTAGAACCACTTCATAAGCTTATCACCAATAGTATAATACTATTATAGTCTAAAATAGAAAATTAATATTCTCATATGATGAAAATTTAATGACTTTCCCATGTGTGTAAACCTTTGGAAACACATCCCTATAAATATATAAATCTATGATTATTTTCACTATCTATCACAGCCTTCTACAAAGGACTGAGACAGAATGTAGCATACTACTTATTTGCTATCCTATTATTAAGCATTTTTTCAGCATATAACAGGTGAATAATATATCATCATAAAATTTGCTTTGTAACTCGCTATTGCAACTATCAGTCCTACATCCACTGCTTCCATAGTGATGTAAAAATTCATAAAATGCTTGTGATTTTATGTATCTGTATCATGTATGTATTATGTATTTATACAATGCACTTGAAAAGCAAAAATGTAAAAATCAATTATTGTCTACATTTTAAAACATATGAATATGTTATGACTCAGGAAACAATGTAAGTGCTGTTAGTCTTTTTACTGATACTGTATATTTTGTGGAGAAAACGTTCAGTTTTGAAGATCTAATAATTTTTATTCAAATTTAAACACCTTTATCTGAATAGCATACAGCATGGCCTGATTTCTTTGCGATTTGATCTCTGTGATCAGGGAAATTCACAAAATATAGAAACCTGATGGGTACATAGAAAAAAGATTTGCATATAAAGTGCACTGGCTTTGCAATAATGAACAACATCTGATATTTGGTTATTTAACTGTAAAAAATGATAGGTAAAAATTGACCCCTTTATTTCACACCTAAGGCAGTGCTAATGTATCATAAATATTTTCTTTAGAAATAATTTAGAATTTATCAACATTTTCAGATTTAAAATAATAATTTGTTGTGTATTTGCCCATTTGTCATTTGTACTTACAAGGAACTACTGATATTTCTTTTTCATTGTCTTTCAGATCTCTTTTTGAAATGCATTATGTTGTATGTTTATATTTCAGCTTTATTATATTTTTTTGTGTTTGTTTATTCTCTCATAAAACAGATCTTCAGGATCCTCTTGTTTTTTTTAATAGTTTTTTTCAATCTCTTCTATAAAGATGAAAATTAGTCATGGGCAATTTCACATATTTTAAAGAAGTTCACATTTTGCCTTTTTACAGTACAGGATGGAATAAAGTTATAACTTTTGGTGCCTTCGTTTTTATATATCTAACTGGATTGCTTATAAATACAACTATTATCACTGTGATTAGTTTATATGCTCATTTACACACGCCTATGTATGTTTTTCTTTCCAACTTGGCCTGTGTAGATATGGGTTATATTACGGTCACTGTTCCAAAACTGTTGGACATGTTACTGTCTGGGAATAACACCATGACCCTCGCACAATGCTTCACACAAATGTACTTTCTATTTTTAGNTGCTGGCTCTGAAAATTTTCTGTTAGTGACAATGGCATACGACCGATACGTCGCCATTTGTAAGCCTTTGCGCTATCACAGTCTCATGAGTAAGAAGATGTGTTCCCTGTTTATAGTGGTCATCTTCATATATGCCTGTCTACATTCCTTCCTTTTAACCATTCCAGCTGCAAATATGTCTTTCTGCCATTCTAACACAATTCACCATTTTTACTGTGATGCCAAAGCCTTGTCTAACATTGCCTGCTGTGGGAAAGAAGTGTTCTATACAGTCATTTATATGGAGACATTACTAATTGGAATTTTACCTTTTTTGTGCAGTTTGACATCTTATACAAAAGTCTTAAAGGTCATATTGAGTATTAACTCTTCAGAGGGAAGAAGTAAAGCCTTCTCCACCTGCTCATCCCACCTTATCATCATTATTATGTTCTATAGTACCGGTACAATGGTGTATATGATACCAAGCCAATACAACTCTCTAGAACAACTGTTTACTGCGTTATATGCTGTTGTGACACCCATGTTAAACCCCCTGATATACAGTTTAAAGAATAGAGACATAAAAATAGCTGTTCTGAGGCTATTACAGATAAAAATAAAAATTTAGGAGTTGAGAAAACCATGACTGTTCTTGAACCATGTTAATCTTCATGAATAGTAAATTTAAAATGTGTAATAAGAATTACCGTATTTTTCTCTCCATAAGATGCACTTTTTCCTCCAAAAAAGGTGGGGGGAAAAGTGTGTGCCCCTTATGGAGCGAATACTCCAAAAAAAAAAGAGTAACAGGGGAGTTCTGACCTGAAGGGAGCTGACACGTCTCGCCGGAGCTCCGATCCTGTGCCACTGACATCGGGTGTGCTAACGGACTCCCACAGCCACTGCTGACCTGCTGTCTGCGGTTATCTGGGATGGTGGAATTCCTCCACATTGGGCAGGATTGCTAATTACCTGTGGCTCCATCAGTGACTGCAACGATCTCCAGGTTAGCTATGGCTGCATCACACTGTCTGTTAAGCTAGGCACAAACGGTAAGATAAATTGTTTCAATTTAAGGAGTGGGCAAAACCATGTTGAATTGCAGGGGAGGCAAACTGAATTAATTGCAATCAGTATTACAGGTGAGAGATGATGTTTCCAGCACAAGTGTAATAACAGTGTAACAGTAACGCTGGTCAGTATCTGTGTGCAACATGCAAAAATAAAGCATTTTTCCTGCATGCAAACACTGACATTCATTTTACCTCCCCCTGCAATTCAACATGGTTTTGCCCACTCTTGAAAAAATCCTTAAATTGGAACAATTTATCTTACCGTGTGTGCCCAGCTTTACATTTAACCTCTCTCCACCACGGCTAGTTAAAAACACAGTCAGTACATCTCTGGATTTTAACATCCCTGATTAAATTTGTAGAAAGGGCTGATTTATGTCCTAACCTTGACAGGGCACTGGCAGATCTCTAAAAACTAGGTACGTCTCATGGACAGGTGTGTCTTGTGGAGCGAAAAATATGGTAGTTGAATAAACATGCTTTGCAGCTAAACTCTAATATACAGTTAAAGCTGCTCTTGTGTGCAAATGGATGAGTCAGTCCATATTTTCAATGCTAATTATTTGGCCTCCCTATATCTTACTGCAGTATGGTTTGTCCTCAAGAAATTGTTAGCTTTTTTAACATTAACTATGTTGTTCCAGGCCTAGCTATATTGCATATGGATCTGCCTGTATTGCCCTGTGAAAGTTGACAGTGTGAATATGTATATATTACTAATGTGGACAACATTAATGTAGACATCTAAACATATTATGCACCTGAATAGGACTACATATCTTCCTAACTGAGGGAAGATTCTGAATAAGAAGAAAAACTCATTGAATAAGAATATTGATGTTGTGAAGCATTATGGACAATTACTAATTTTAATTAAGAAAAGAGAGGTGGATTCTAGTATCAGCTGTACAATCATTATGTACATGCCCAGAACCAGAACTTACACATAGTTATAGTATTCATATAGATCTAGTTTTCATGCAATCAGCTTTCTGCTATTAGCTTGTCATTCAAATCTCATTACGTACATGGTTAGATAGCTTAGATTGGTAAAGGGTGTGCTTAGATTCTGAATTCACATGTGGGAATATTGTACCTGCAAAGAGAGTGTTTAATTTTCTTTTATTTGACTACTCACTTACTACTCACATACTACTACTTAATAACTACATAAAGGTCCATGGTACTGCCATGGGCACCAGGTTGCGCCAAGCTTTGTTAATTTGTACATGGGCTTCTTTGAAGAATTATATATTTGGTAGAGCACATTGGGTTTTTTATATGACTTTTATATGACTCGCTTGCAGTATGGAATAGGATAAGGGATAGTATTTCAGCACAATTTTCACTAGCAATTTAAATAACAATGCAACTATATGGGGTATATTTACTAAGCAGGGAGATTGCAGTGAAATTCGAATTTGGGGAAGTTGCCCATGGCAACCAATCAGATTTGAGTTCACATTCTCCAGAGTGTAAAATGAAACTGAGAGC